>CAWUFW010006589.1:600000-1128453 GCA_963921515.1 Calotriton arnoldi
TTCCCCTCCGCATCCACACGTAGTTTCGCCGGGAACAACATAGCGTATTTGAACCCCTTTTCTCTAAGCACTTTTTTGACCTCCAGGAAGGAGCGTTGCTGTTTCTGCACCCCGGCAGTGAAGTCCGGAAAAAAGGATATGGTGGCATTTTCATATTTTAGAGGGGGTGCATCCCACGCCATTTGCAGGATGACGTCTCGGTCACGAAAGTTGAACACTCGTGCAAGAATGGGCCGGGGTGGGGCCCCTGGTTTGGGCCTTCCCCCCGGTACTCGATGGGCACGCTCGATAGTGAAGTAGTTGGAGAGGCGCTTTGGTCATAGGTGATTCACTACTAAGTCTTCAACGAACAGGTCTGTTGATTGACCTTCCACCCTTTCTGGCACACCTAAGATGCGGACGTTGTTCCGCCTTGAGCGCCCTTCGTAGTCATCGAGCTGCTGTGAGAGTAGTTGAGATCGACTTTGTAATTCCGCAACCTGTTTCTGTAGTGTTGACGTGTCAGCCACAAGAACCTTGGTGCGATCCTCCACCTCCAGAATTCTAGAGTCCATTTTCTGGAGGTCCGCTCTAACCAAGGAGATATCAGTAGCCACTGAGTCTATACGTACTTCAAGTGAGGTGCGGACCCCGTTAATCACCGCCATAATATCTTGCAGCGTTGGGGCCTCCTGGTCTTTAGGGCTCACTCGGTTTTCTTGCTCAGTGATTGTGCCAGCCGGGCCCCCTTCCTGTAGTCTCTGACAGGTGTACTTGTCTATCTTTGGTTGCTGTGACCCTCTGCCCCCTTTGCCAGTCGCCATTGTTGAGTGGAGCCCGCTGAATCCGCAGTTAAGGGTACTCTCCGCCGCCAACCGTGGTGTGACTCACGTGGCCTGTCGGTTTTCCCCTGACTCCAAGGTCGGGAAGCAGATGTGCACTGGAATGCGTGGTGGCACCGGTCCCAGACCTTCCCCCTCCTGCCGCACCGCCAGATTGCAGCTCGGAACCTGAGCCGACCCAGTAGTTACACCTCCCGCGGTATTGTCATTTAAGCGCACCTGTGCGCAATACGAGTGGTCCCCTGTGCGGCCTGCTAATTAACTGGTGCATCACTGCACTTGTCTGCACCTTCTCCACGCACCACTGGTCTGCTTTCTCTTTTCACGGCGCCGCGCCGTGTCAGTGAGCAGTCTCCAAAATTCCTACTCCATTTGGGGGTCTCCGGTGCTCTTCAGGCCAAACGCTGCCTCAGTGGCTGCGCGCACGGGCTCACTTTCACTGCCAGCCCGGTGTCCGTCTCTCAAGGGCAGGGCCTCCCACTTACGCGATGCTGGTGCAGCCTGAGTTGCGTCGGCCGCTTACTTCAAGATCCTCGATCTCCGGTTCCGCGTCGGGTTGAAGCACCAGAGTTCGATCCACCGGTGCCTCTCACGCTCCCCTTGCAGTGGGTGATGCTCAGTGCCGGATGATTGTCAGGATAGATTACGGGCAGGCCAGATGGTGCCGGAGCCGTGCTAGTGTGCGGCCATTCCTCCCGGCAGTTGGCCACGCCCCCCCGGAAATCATGTATTTGATTACATTTTTAAAAGGGATAACTGAATATCACTGCAAATGTTTGAATTGAAAATTATGTTTAAAGCTGCCAATTTTATATAATAATTATGGGAAATATGTTTTCATTGTGGGGAGCACAGTGACATTTGTTTACATAAGGGACACCACAGCATAAAAAAGTTTGAAGACCACTTTAATAGATAGAATGCATACTTCAGCCCCCTGGGTTAAGATGTTTGTGCATCCATCCTCCAGGGGCCTTTTCGACCATGAGCCCTAGAGCAGATATGTGGCACCTCAGGGTGACTCTCGTGGCAACCCAAAGCAACAGCAAAGGGTCCTAAATACAGCTGGGCAATGCAGAAATCCTAAGACTATGGGTACACCCTGCCACAACCTGGAGATGGACTGTCTATAATGAAGGAACTCGCTGCTCTGCTGCAAAACATATTGAATAGAACCTGAATCTTCATTCTATCGAGCCACATAAAATAGGTCTATTTCCTCATCAAAAGTAGGATCCCATCACGCCAACAGTGGTTGCAAAACACTGGTACAAGGATTCAACAGCCAACGGGATCACTGTCCCAGGGTATTGGAAGCATCCCAGGTTCTCCCCTCAGGATACCAAATTCTAATTGATAGCGTTGAAAACAAACACCAGCACCCCTGGGGTTGAAGAAAAACTGATGTCAAAACGTCCTGAAGAAATAAAAAAAACAGGAAGTGCTCTTTAGTTTCCGGGATGTTTGGGACTCATAAGGGGGTGAGCTACAACTAAAGGAGGGAACCAAAGGAAGAAAAACTTTCTGGGAAGGAAGCCAGGACCTTAAATGATTTTCTCAGAGCTGCATTAGGAATGGAACATAGCGTTAATAACAGCCTTTTGTGAACTTCCTTGATAAAGGGGAGGCTGTAAAGGGTTCTCAACCCTAGATTTAATTCAGCCTGTAGGGTCACCTTACTGCACAGTTAATGACAAATCAATTCTAAGGTAGCACTTGTGGATGGTTGAAACCAGGGCCGGACGGGGAACTGAAAGCAGCCCTGGCAAATATTGCCAGACCAGCCCCCTCCTGGCACGTAGCGAGCGTGCGTAGCGCGCGAGCCCGACCACTACTAGGGGAGTTTGGGGGGGTTCTCCCCCCAAGAAAATTTTGGAAAAAGACAGACCAAAACAATGCATTTTACAGCACATTTTTCATTACAAAGCACATGGAGGTGGCCCCCCCATCAGGCCACCTCATAGCTCGTAATGCAGTAGGGTTTGCCTTTTCTAAGAATTTTAAATAACGTGCTGCTATGAACTAATTTAAAGGGAGTCAATGTATCGACCTCAGAAGACTGAATGGCTGAATTGACTTTGCCAAGATTCGTACCTCAGATATAAGCCTTGTGGGCTTTTCTAGCCGAGACACATTGTGGCTTCTCGCTTCTCCTTCCTCAATCATTGATTCTCTTACCGCCATCTTTCCCTTTTTCTTCTCTTCCGTTGTTGTTTCCTCCCTTTCTCACTGGTTTCCTTCACTTGTCAGTCTTCATTCCCTTGCAAACTCCCTTCCTTCTGTCTGTCGTAAGCAGTTTTCTAGATCTTCTCTCTCCGCGCCTATTCTTCCTTTCTTCTCTCCCATCCCCTACTCCTGTCATCCCTCCGGACAACCCCTTGCCCTTCACTCTCATGCTTCATTTATCTTTCCCTTCTAGAAGTCGTTCCTCGCTTTCTCTCTCCCTCCTTTACTTATCCCTTCCTCCCACCTTCATCTCTTCATCCCTTCCATCTTTTCCTCCCTCCCTGCCATTATTGCTGCTGTCTCCACTGCCCCTTTGCCTTAACATGTCTGCGGCGGTGAGGAGATGATTGCCAGCACCCCACCGCCCCCAATCTGCCCCCGGATCCGACTCTGATTCACTTTCAAAGCCTTAAACCGTTTGATATTAGGGCGGACAATCCAAAGCCCTTCGTCTGTACACTGCTGACAATCCACAGCCCCACCACTGCACACTGCTGACAATCCACAGCCTTTCGTCTGCACACTGCTGACAATCCACAGCCTTTCGTCTGCACACTGCTGACAATCTACAGCCCCACCACTGCACACTGCTAACAATCCACAGCCCCACCACTGCACACTGCTGACAGTATACAGCCCCACCACTGCACACTGCTGACAATGTACAGCCCCACCACTGCACACTGCTGACAATCCACAGCCTTTCGTCTGCACACTGCTGAAAGAGTTCAAATCAATCCCCAACTCTGCACACAGCTGACAGAGTCCACCGCCCCCCTGTGCACACAGCTGACAGGGTCTAACGCCACCCTGTGCACACAGCTGACAGGGTCTAACGTCACCCTGTGCACACAGCTGACAGGGTCTACCACCACCCTGTGCACACAGCTGACAGAGTCCACAGCCCCCCTGTGCACAAAACTAACAGAGTCCACAGCTCGGGCTAATGTTGTAGCGGTGAGAAGAAAGGGTTATGTGTGCATAATAATTATTCTCCCTGTCAGTTGTCAAAGTGGGAGAAAAAAAGTAGGGGAACTGTGGGCGGAGAATCAGAGGGCGGGAATAACCCGTGGATAGGGTCAGTGGGCGGAGTCAGAGGTGTGCCGGAAATTGTTGGAGGCCAGGAAGCAGGCAGCAAGAGCTTTTAAAACCATATTATACTTGCAAACACGATGCCCCCAACTGAAGTCAGCGCCAGCCGCGGTCCATGCAGGTAACAGCGGTGGGGAGGAGGGGCCGGGTAAGGGGGGATTTCGAAGGACGAAGCAGAGGGAAAATTAATCATTTATTTAATTTTCCCTCTGCATCGTCCCTCGTAATCCCCCACTTACCCGGCCCCTCTGCCCCACCGCTGATACCTGCACGGACCGCGGCTAGTCAGCGTCTGGTGCGGTCGCACTGCCCTCGAGCCACCCTGCTCAAGGGTCCTGTGACCTCAGTGACAGAATCACTGTCACTCTATGGTGTGGTGCTTCATAGGCCTGCCTGCAAGACTGGAGGTGAACTTCAGAATGAATTGTGGCGGACAGGCGTTCAAGGTTAACCCACACTTGCCACTGCTAGGGTCCACGTGCTAAGACACCAGGGCTTTTAAGATCTTGCGGGCCTTGTAAGGTCTAGCATGGGAATGTGCTCCCTCAGGGGGAGTGGTCTGGTGGACTGGTCATGAAGGCTGAACCTAGTTACCCAGTTCCAAACTCAGCAGCTCTGACCATAGTGCCACATCCTCTCTCCCACTGAACACCATACTGCCCCACTGAGAGAAACTTGCACTGCACTAACCCGCTATAAACACCTGGATGTGACTCAATTCAAATTACGCACTAGACAAGAGCAATATGCAACATTCTAGAAAAAGCAAACGCTTATAGGGAATGCAAGATTAAGTAAAGCATGTGAAATGTAAGCAGAAACAACATGGTTACCTTTTTCTTTTTATACTCCTTATTCAGAAATTAGTGAGTGCTTTTGCCTGAAAAGTTAAGGCCATGACTACAGGGCCCAGAAGGGACCCGCTTCAATGCCATTGCCTATATCCTCACAAAGCCTAAGCAGTATGGTTTAAAAAGACCACATTCGTGAACACAGAGCCGCGGTCCACATTTTGTTTACCAATTCACCAATCCAGCAGGTACTTCAGTACCTCCAGGAATAGTGCACTTTCCCACCCAGGGAAAACAATGTCGTTCAAAGAGCAACGAGAAAACAAAAATAGCGCTTCACTGGCAAACACTGTAAAGTGGCGCTAATGTGTTCAGGTGTGAATAAATCAATCTGCCCACCTTGCAACCACTCTGTCTTGCTTTAGCTAGTTAGTTATTTTTCATATTTTTAATGTTTTATTACTCTCCACCCCGAGGCTGCACTTAGAAATTGAAAAATGTCAAAAAAGACTATGTTTCCAACAAAAGTGTTTTTCTTTTTTGGATCCATTTCACAGGGGAGCAAATAAACGAAAGGAGGAAAGAGAAGGTAATACCTGTTTCTTGAAGTCTCGGTTTTCACTAAATGGGGAGGAGCGAGACAGAAAGAGAGGGAAGATAGGGAACAAAGAGGGTGGGGCGGGGGGTAGCTGCCAGCGGCAGGAGAACTGGACACTGTCCTTGTGTTCTCTGGGCAAGAAGGAAAAGACAGAGTCCTTTTCCTTCTCTGCCCGTTCCGCCCATCCCCAAAAGCCGAGCCTTAACTATCGGCCTCAGCAACTTCTGCCCTCCGGGAGGCATGTTTAAAATAAGAAAGTAGGGGAACGGACTCTATGTAATTAAAGAAGTAGGGGCACGCCGTGCCCGGCTGCCGATCCCGCCCACTTCGACCACTGCTCCCTGTGGCTATGTTCTGGGACAGTGCCCTCCTAGCGAGTGAATAGCTTGCAAGAGCGCCTTTTTTCACCCCCATCAGCACTATTTTGGAACAAGGTGTGTTTTTATTTGACAGCACAGGGCCAGTGCAGAATGTAAGTCTGTTTGTGGTCAGAAAGTGGCGGGGCTGTCCACCCTCCCGTGGTCCAGCCTCACAAGCATGCGTCTCCCCTGATTGTGAAGCTATTCAAAATGTAAGCAGATTTTGTTTGGTGAACTCTGCACAATCTTCTATTGACCGGGCATGTTTTGTTACAGGCGAGGCTCGTTAGAAAGTGAAACAAATCTCCCTGAAAACGCACAGGCATCTAGGCACTATCACGGTGGAGGCATAACATGGCAGCCCTTTGCGCATTCAGCCATTCACCCGATCTTTGAGTAACAGAGGGAAGCGTTCTGTAACTTATGGAATAGACAAGGAAGAAAGGACTATTTGTTGTCCAGAAAGTGGTTGGCAGTGGGAGCGGGAAGGCGGGAGGTTAAATCGGGGCAGAGGAAATGCCCTGTAAATAGGCTTCCGGTGTGCCAAGATAAAAGCGTGCGCTCATTTTCGGGGTGCGACAGCTGTCAACGTGTGAGAGTTGCAATGTGGTCCCTTGTCGCTCAGACTGTGTTGGAATGTTGTTTCAACTTCTGTGGGCAGTATTTTGCATGAAAGACGCTATTCCGTTCCTCGTGGGTGAAGTAGGGGTTGCCCAGTACAGCAGTGCATCATGCTCCAAGCGGTGCCCCTAATGCTGGTAGCTCATGTTCTGTGACGACGCTGCCTACTGTGCTTTAGATTGTCAATGGGAGACCGTGCCCTGTGATGTCACAGTACACGGAGCTCACTGCCACTGCACTGGCTCCCGTGCTTTTGGATGTCACTGTAGGCACTGATCTGTGAACTCTGCCCCTGTGCTTTGGGATGTTCCTTTGTGAGGTCACGGTACATGCAGCCCTCTGCCTCCTGTGCTTTGTTTTGGGCGCTATTCTGTGACGTCACGGTACATGCAGCCCTCTTCCTCCTGTGCTGTGGGACACCGCTAGGATACCTTATTTTATGTCGTGCTAACGTACGCCTTAGACACTTTGCTTTAGGACGTCACTGATAGAAGGTTTACTTAGAAGTGGCCAAGCCACGAATTCTATTGGGAGTATTAAGCCAGGGCATGGACCAAAATTCCAAAGCACAAGCCAAGCCATAAAACGATTCGGCATTGACAGCTGTTAAAATTAATAGTTAATTTTAAACCACTTCCAGTGCCCTAAAAACGCTGCCACGAGTGAGACAGTAGACAGAACGCTTCCCTCTGTTACTCAAACTGTAACTGTTGATGTCACGTTGAATAATAACCACTGCTGCGGTCGCGGAACTGGGCAGGGGCCTAACCAGGCTTTTGCTTTTAATTCCGGCCCGGTCGCGACGCCCCCAGAGACAGTGCCTGGCCATAAATTAATTGATCAGGGTGGGATAAGGATTGCATTTGCATTGCCGATCATCACTCACCTGCGGGCGCCGAGCGGCAGCCGACAGACACGGCCCGGGCAGGCTACAAATAATTAAATTATGGGGTCAGGGCCTCCAGGCTCCGCTCCAGCCTCTCGTCGTCTCACTCTCAGGCCTCCTCTGCCTCTCAGTCACGCGCACTTTTAGTGCGCGACCCCCAATGCGCTTGCGCATGATCACCACCAGGTCCACTGACTCCAGAACCCCCACCCTAGTAAGGGTGAATGACGCGCCGCGCAGACGCGAAGGCGGAGACTGAAGACGCGCATGGAAGTGCCGTGCAGTGCAGCCACCACCCAGTGGATTTTTAATAAATAATATATGCTCAGGGCTGCTAGCCTAAATGAAATAAAATCGGGTGATGACATGACATCCACCACGGACATGTCACGGACGGTGCGTGCAGCACCACCAGGCAGCAGCTGCATTTTATGCAGATAGTTGTTGTGTGCTTGTTGTTTGCTCGGTCACGCCAGCGCCCAAATCGGCCCCAGCAACAAAACCGGCCCCCTGTCATAAAACCGGCCCCCACCCCATCCAGCCTACCGGGGGATTGCCCGGTGCCCGGAATTGCCAGTCCGGCCCTGGTTGAAACGTACAAAGAAGATGGTAAGCTACAGTTTTCCATCCTAACTTCTTTTGATGTAGAGAGGACGCGATTATGGTGACTGTATTGTAGGCAGAATCCGCAATGTCTTGCCATTGATGAAGCATGATTTTTGCAAATTAAATCCTGCTTGATAAAATCTACTCATATTTCTGTTATTAACAAAGCAAACGACTAATGGTGTGAAAATTATTAATACAGGTGACTTTTCATAAGTTTACGTGAAAAGTGCAAGACAAAGCACAACACGTGTAGTAATGAAAATAGCATTAGACATGCAAAAAGCATGAATAAATGAAGTATTTTCTTTATGTGGACTAAAAACATTATGAGGGAGAGAAACTGAAATAAAATGTTGCATTTTAAAAAGCTTTCATGTAGAATTATGAAATAATAATGACAAAAACGCTTATGGAAAATGTTTTGTGAAATGCTTGTTTTTCCTTTTTTCATAACATAAGAGAGACATAATGATTATTAATAAGCTTAAATTAGAATATGCTTATGGGTTTAATCGAAATAATGAATCTTTGCTACAATGATTTTCTTATGTGTTTTCTTCATATTTCATTTATGATGGAGTGTGTTTTTTTTCCTAGAAAAACTGTTGGGTTGCAGTTCATGTTTTTTTCCTATGAAGGCCTCAAAATCTTGCTGGAGTGATTTTGCTAAAATGTAGGCCTCGGAAGAAATGTATTTTTGTCCTTCACTAGTTTTAAAATGCTGTTTAGTTTGTTTAGCTGTGCACAAAGTAATCTCTAAGAATTTCCTTCCGAGCTAAATATTATTGTTCTGTAAAAGACTTTGTCGACAAATGTTGCAAACCGATATAGAGTGCGCACGAGGACGTGGATAATGTTGCGAGATTCTTTTCCTGCTTCCGCGGAAGGATGACATTTTCTATGTTAACAATGGATCATTTGAAAGGACTTTGACGAGTCGAATGGAGTGAGGATCACCTTATTTTGAGAACGAATAAGACCGTGAAGAATCTGCGAATGATACTTTAGGGAGGTTGGACATTTAACATTTAGAGTATCATTACTAGTGCTTGAAAAATACTTTTTTGCGAGTAGCTGCTTCTACGAGAGGAGAGCCCTTGCTGCTGATTCTCTATGGTACTCTGGCTGACTGCTGTCTTGCTATACCTGACTAAGACGATCCTGATTACCTTTGCACTTCATCGGCTAGTGATGTTGCCTTAAGCTATACCTTTTCGGCCGAAGGGTTAGCTTTTCAACTATTGCACGTTGTGCTTTAGTTTTCGTTGATTTAGGTTCGTATGAAATCAAAATTGCATATTGATATTTGCAATGATTTTCTTTTGTCTCTCTCTTTCTCTCCACTCACGCATGTCATTGATAATATGATGAATCCATTATAAACTGTATTTTTTCTCTTACTTGTGATTTCCCTGTAACATTTCAAACAAATGAAGAAATGTATAATGTTTCTGATTGTGTTTGTGTATTGACCATTCATATTCTGAAATATTAGATAAAAGTGACTTAATAAGTTATCAGAGTTTGTCTTTATTAATGGGATATTGACAGATTTGTAAATATTGTGACAGATGTTGTTAGTTAGGTATTTTCTTTATTATAGGTCCTCATAAAGGGAATATCATCCGTCTTTTCATTATTGAGTCCCTAGTAGCACTACTTAAAGGTCCATCGGAGGACCTAATAATTGTAAGTGATTGTTGTGTTCTTAACTCCTTAACCGCGGTGCAAATTCCTCCGCGGTGCGGGAGTTTTAATGAGTGGGCGGGGCTGCGTCGGCCAACGGACGTGCGCAGCACTAGCCAGGTAGTGCTCGCGACGGCCGTTGGCCTACGCGCGCACGGAACGGGTTAAGGGCCCGAATGCATGATTATAAAGATTCAGTATAAAATATTGAAATTGGTGATAATTTATATGATTATAAAAATGACACCGTTTCCGCTGCATCACCATGTATGTAGGGTCAATTTAAAGGAGCCATCTAGTGAATAGAAGTTCTGCGTCACCAACAATAAGCATTCTAGAATGTTGCTTTGTTTGATGGCGCCTGCTTGGGTTGAGACATTGTGACATCATTCACTACATGGTCCTTTTAACCAACCTACTGTAATCATTAATTGAGAGCGCATGAGAAATAGGAAGTGTGAGAAGTGCTAAGAAGCTTCTTAGCAGTTGCTGTATGCGCCGCGAAGGCCGTCTTGATTAACACCTTTCCACACTGGCCCACAGAGATAGTCCTGTGTCGCCTGAGGAGCACAATCAGGCGTTCTTTAAGAGGACGGCACTGTCACCATAAACATTTGCTCATTGACCTACTTGTTAATTAGTGGCTGTGGAGGCGCTGATTGTAAAGATGTGTGCACCTGCCCTTTGGTAACTGACCACTAATCCATTTAATGAGCACTGCAGTACTAAGGTGTCATCGCCCTCTGCCATGCAGCTGACGTACAACCTCGCCCGAATGCAAGGGCCCGCGGCTTCTGGCAGAAGGTGACATTTTTTTTTTAAATTATTGCTCATAAGTGTTTGCAGGGCAACTTTATAAAGCCTAGACTAGCTTGATTATGCATTCATAGCGCATCCAGAGTGCTGCAGCTGCCGGGACTGAGTTATACAGCTCTTTGAAAGTAACATTCACGTGGAATGGGTGACTGTGGGTCTGTGGGTAGTTCAGTATTATGCTAAAAGTAATATGATTAGAGAAAATTTGACAACGGTCAGCGATTTTATCATTTATCTCACTCAACCTCACCCCTAGTCCTACCACCCCCCTCCGCCATAGCATGAGTTGTTTGTTCGATACCATCAATCTACAGTATTTAGGGTGACCAGATTTTGAAAGCCAAAAACCAGGACATTTCGCAAAATAGAGCAAGGAATTCAACATCATCAGAGAGGCACAGAATGACAGCGCTCATCAATATAGAAACACACACAATGCACTAAGGAAGTAAATAAAAAGTCAGTTTTTAAACCCTTTATCACACGTTATTTAAATAGTTTTTAATAAGAGCTGCTAAATAGTACTGCTTTGTAACACATCACACTGTTTTCAGTCGACCCTTCACTGAACACCGGGACCTAAACCAAAATTGCCGAAATCTGCCAGAGCAGCTGGTGAAAACTCGGTGCTATCCCAGCAAATCCGGGACACCTGGTCACCCTAATAGTATTATACTCGGACTCCGAGGGAATTCCAGTGTCATTTTCATTATTTTAAATTATTTCTTCCTGATGTTTGTTATTTTGTTATTTTATTATATTTGTCATCTTCTATATGTCCGATTTTTTCTGTTATTTTTATTATCAATTGTTATGTATGGGTTTACTTGAAAAGTTAAAAATAAATGTGTTCTCAGAATAACGAATAAAAAGTTTCACAACTTCGAACGTTGATGTTGTCACAAAATCGATATCCGTTTCCCCTACATATGACCTTCATTGAAATCCCGATCCTGCGAGTGGTAGTAAATAGATTGATAACAAAAGCAAACATAAAGTAGAAAAGCCCATATGCCAGAATGGTTAATTGACGCGTTCAACGGATTCCACCTCAATCGTCGATCACAACAACAGCGTAAGAGTTGCAGTATGTCTCCCTCTCTGCTTCTAAATGCCTTTCCCATACGTTTTAATTTAAAGTCTATCTGGGCCTATCTACCTGCAGGGAGAGATTGTTTTACCCTTGGAAATGGCTCATGTTCAAGGCCACTGGCATTATGCAGTAAAGCAGGGTGAAATCATGCAGCAGATTTGGCTAAATTATGGACACTTCTGTCAAAGACAAGATCCTTTTGGACTCTTTTTAAGCATCCACGAACACAATACTATCCTTCATACACATTACTTTTAAGCATACATTATACAGTTTGCCAACACCAAGTAGAAACCAAAACAGCAATATAAAAATACAGTATACTTTATTATTCACGATCCTAATAGGATTCAATTTTTTTAAAACATATTTCATAATTAAGATCGTTAAAAAACATACACATCAATATTGACAATTCAAATAATCACATACATTAAAAATATTTCGTAAAAATAATCTCATAAACATAATCTGAAAACGTATATCAAGACAGTAGAGACATCAAAGACTTGTTAAGTCAAACCGGCAACCCAAGTCCATATCTTTCATAGTTGATAGCCAAGGTTGATCACTGGATCGTGTTACTGTTATAATCAAACCCGGCGAAGCTTGGGTGCTCAATCAACACAGAGCAGCGACGCGTTTCGGTGGTCTAGTATGGTTCACCACCTTCTTCAGGCTTATATTTTATAGTTCAGTGTCTCCCAACACAATCCGAAAAAACAGAACGTCTGTTTAAGTAAGGGAAGCTGTCTCCTCCTCATGTAGCTATGGCTGCTGTATTTCTTTCACACAAGGCCCCGCAGTCTAAGGGAAATAGGCGCAGATGCGTCCTCCCTTTAAGGATTCTCTTCTGATTCACATCTGAGGTTGAACAAGAGGTATAAAAAGGGGCCAAACTTCACTCGTACCCTCCGTTAAGATGCAAAAGAAAATAAGCCACTGGAGCTATGGCACACAAGACGATAGGTTCCTTGTTCCGATAAATCTTCTCCGTAATTTTAACACCGTTAATACAGGCTTTTTAATTTTTTGAGCAAAATGCCGGGACCAAACGAGTCTCCTGATGTGCTCCAACTCCCTCCAGTTCAGTGGAATAAAAAATTATGGAGCGAGAAAAGGCACATTATAAGACAAAAATAGGGAAATTGTTCAGCACATTATGCAGCACTCTGTCTGTCATTATTATCTATTCCTTTTAATGTTTTAACAAACATAGATGAAAAGAGGATCCCAAAGCAATTCATTACAAATTAGACTCATTCATCAGACCCTATCGCAAGATGGCAATCACAAACAATTCATGATTTTGTTTTGCATGGATGCAATGGGGGCATTTGATTAACACAGTCCTTTATATTTCCAAGTCTAGAATAGGTTGTATAAAACATATTCTAGGGTGCACTGTGTAATTAACATCACTACATAGACACACTTCTGTCATAAAAGGTCTGTTTTTTGTATTTTGTGCATCCTAATAAAAATAATAGTTCCAGATTTGTAAAGCGCGATTTATCACCCCTACGGGTATCCAGGCGCTGGGGGCCGTCGGGGAGATTAATTAAACTATTGCCCAAGTCACATGACGCTGAGCTGCCACCGGGGATCAAACTGTAAGCCCCCCCCCCCGCTCCAAGTCAGCCGCTCCGGACGCTGCGCCACACCTCTACTATAATTCTGGTATGAAACTCGTCTTCAATTTCGGGTTTCACCTTAGACCGATGGAATCAAGTCTCTAGAAGCACCTCATTATGTTAAGAAATTGCCCCTAGAACAGCAGGTTACAAGTCATATGTGTCTCACAGGAAGGACTGTATAAAAACTGAGGACAAAAAATGTATCAAAGTTAAAAAAAAAAATTAATAAAAGAGTTGCAAAGTGTTTGATAATTCTTTAAGTCCGATATTCCCCGACTGATGCTTTGAGAACTGTGTCAGTAATTGAATTGGCTTGGCTAGTGAAATAAATAATTTTCCTTATTAAGAAATAAGGGGCATATTATCAAGGGCCATTTCGCTGCTTTTTTGGCTTTAAAAGCCCAAAAAGCGGCGAAAATGACATCGCCCTAACTACAAGGGGATGCTAACATGCATTAGCGCATGTTAGCACCCGTTTTCCCGACGCCTCGCTTTGCATCTCTAATGAGATGCAAAGTGGGCGTCACTAGGTAGTACTCCTTGTAAATTATCGCTGATGTGCACATCGCGATATTTACAAGGAGGCCCACGCATTTTGCAGACGTTAGTTTTGGCGAAAACCGTGGTTTTCGCTTAAAAACTAACGTCTGCAAAAATGCTGACTTAGGTATACTTACCATTGGGGGTGGATTATGCTGATACGACCACAGGGTCGTATCAGCAAGGTTATCGCCGTTTTCCATGGAACATCGCTGAAAAACCAGCGATGTTCCATGGAAAACACCGCTATCGCTGGAAAATTATCGCCATTGCGCTATGCGTTATTGATACAGCGATAGCATGGCGATAATTGCCAGCGATAGCCGGTGATAAATAATTTCTCGCTATGAGCGGCCAGCGATAATTATCGCTGCCGCTTGAAAATATGCCCCTAAATGTTTTCACCCTGTTTGAATGACGTTAAAGTGCTTAAGATATATTGCTTTCCTGGTGCATAATAAAGCCCTTCCCTCAGTCCATTTTTTAGCAGTGATAACACTACCTGGGCAAAATTGTCACCTCTTGCAATGTATAAATATAGTATGTATCCGACTGAAGGTGACAAGTTATTTTTTGCAAAGTGTCAAGTACCATTTCACATCCCCTGTGCAGCAATTTTCACAACTTTGGTTTCAAAAGAAATTCATGTTTTGTTAGAATCTGGAAAGTATACAGCAGAACACGGGGTATGTGGCAAGGGAAGCAAATACAAAAAAAGCTGCAGTTTCAGAATCACTAATTTCTATTTACCTTAGCCACACTGTAAAAATAAAATTAAAAAAAATGTAGAGGGGCAGCAACAACTTTCCTGCTTAGGCTCTGCTTCTGTGCATAAGGGGAAACAAATATGGCGCACCGTGAGTTGTTATAATGTTTCTTCATAGTTTTGCAGGGATTTGAATGTCTCGGGATTTTGTTTGCAAGACAGTACTGCTAGGCAAACTGTTTTGACTTTCACTTACGAAAATAAGAAAAGAGAGCTTGAAAAGTATCAAAACTAGTATCATGCTTGGGTATTTTTCTAAAACTCAGATGCTGGAAAAAAGTGAGGTTGTGATGTAGTGCAATCAAGAGGACAGTACTAAATATGAGATTTTTTGAAGTTATTATTCAGTTGCTGTGGATCTTAAGCATTCATAGGCTGTTCAACTGTGCAAAGAAAGACTGTGATCTTCTATTTCCATTCTTTGTGCATGGAGAGTGAAGCAGAAGGGGAAGGCCATCACACTAGGGTGGACCCAGCTGCAGTGCGCGTTAATTTTAAAGCTAGTTAAGATGATCACCGAGGTGCAAACTGTTCTTGTCTGAACAATGCTGCCCTGTAGAAAGCATACACTGGTGTCCAGTGAAATTTCCATCCATACCAAGATCTAAAGTTGGTCTCTCTACTCTCTCACTAGTCTGGTGCTGGTCCCACGAATGAAATGCAGGTGTCCTGGAATATATATAAAATATTCGGCAGTGAGGGCGTGCCCATAGTTTGTGCAGAAGAGGTCTACAGAGGGGAGCATGTATTGAGAGAAAAGCAGAAGGACATTGACAGTTTTCTTCATTAGTTTAGAACAGCTTCTTTCCAGGTGGAGTACATTGCTTGGATGATGGCCAGTCACTTAACCTTTTTTATGATTCTGGTCTTGCAGCTCTTTATTTCTCGCCTGTCTCTTCCCCTTTCTTACTCTTCTAAGCCCTAGCGCCAAATTACTATCAACCCATTCCAAGAGCGACCATGCCATGATTTCAATGTGGTGGAATCCACTTTAAAATAATCCTCCCACAATATGATTTCCGCTTCCTTGCGTTTAATGGACCAGTGAAACACTTGCGTATACTTTGTGATAAGAAAGGTCACAGACACCCTATGTTTCTGTACATGCTTGAGTCCCTTCCCAGTAACCCCATCCCAGGACTCCATTCACAATCCAGGCAGAGGACGGAGCATGGCACTTATAAATGCCATGTATACACTACCCCACCCTCAGCTTCCAAGAGCATCACTGGGACCAATATCCTCTGTCACTGTCCGCAAAAACCCTGTTTTCTTGAGTGTTTCAAACACCTTCTGGAGGTATGGATTTATAGATTTACATGGTAACGCTTTTGTCACCCTGAGTGTAAATGTCAGAAGATGAGGAATCGGCGACATGAATCAAAGCTCCGCTATGTCTTAGCACTGAGGAATTAGACCAACAGTCTCCATTCAACAAAACGGAGGGGGCAGGGGGGCAAGATGGCATCTGAAGGAAGACACTATAATGTAGGAGTCATCATAGAAGACCTGTGAATGTTACACCAACTCAAAATGCTACAATACACCACCCCTTTCTGGAGTGTTAGAATTTAATTTGACACCTGGAGCAAAGTCTGGAAGTCTGTACATGTCCAGAATGAGCTCCAAAGAAATTAACAAGATGACACAAGTTAAAAATCTGAAGCGTAAAATTCAGCAGGACCCACAATTCTACAAAACGATTCAAACACAATGATAGTAATGCAAAAGTTCACAAGCATTGAGAAAGTCAATAGGTTGCGCCTTTAAAAGGCGAGTACCACTCTCTTTGATTTGTCAGTGTTTATTTGCACTGGCGCTCTCACACACATTTAAGGCACTCAACGACCATTAGGATGAAAGGGCTTCAGTCCCACCTCACCCCATGTCTGTGTTCCATAGCCCAGGCTGAAGCTGTGTGGGTGTCTGTGCGAGGTAAAGCCTGGAGAAGAGTGCGTCGGAATAAACATTTTTCTTTTCTCGGACAGACAGCTTATCTTGCTACTTGCAGTGTGCTCAAAAGAGGCGAGGGGGTCACAGGTGATTCACAACACCCAGGACAAAAAATCCAACACTGGGGGTTCTAATTGTGCAAGGCAGTGTGCTTTACCGATCACCCTTTGTTTTAAAGAGAGAGAATGCTTGCCCATTAAAGCTGGTATGAGATCACATGTGCACTTTAAAGGCAATCTCTGCCATCATCCTGTGCTTCCAAGCAAACAAGGCAGAAATCCCAAATTGTCTTAATTTGTAAAAGCATCTATATAGTGCTTACTACTCATGCTAGGGGTAATAAGCACTATATAAATGCTATAAAGTGAAGAAAGAGTTTTTTTGTATTTTAAATGCAATGACCATCCTGCAATCCAGACTTTTCTGTCAATAGCAAGGGAGAAGTGGGGGAATTTGTGACTTTGGTTCTAAAAGAGGCAAGTACTGACCATCATCCTTACCATCCTTACCATCCTTACCATCTCTGCAAGTGGCATTTGGTGGTGAGAAAACCTTACGCCAAAGGGAGAACAGAGCCTTCTCCAAATCCAAGACACATTCACATCTCATTGGATCCAATCCAGTAAGTGTAGTCCCATGCGTTAACACACCTACTTCAGAGACATGGTCCACCTGACTCCCCTCTTTTCAGAGTCCACCTATTTTAAAGCTCATACTTGGTGCTCAGAGACAAGAGTTCAAAATGCGATGTTTTTTCTTTAACTTTGCTTTTCCGCTCCGGCCCACTCTTTCTTTCCCATGTGCTACAGTGCAGTTTAAGTTCTATTGCATTGCCGATAGGTAGTCACCCGGACCTCAGCACTGTTCATCCTGCCCTATGTCCCTCTTGTCCCTCTCTCCACATGTCGCTGACTTCTCTCCTTTTCCCTGTCATTCTCCCTTTATATTTCTCTCAAACTGTCCCTTTCAACCCCATACATTTCACCTTTGTCTCGTTCCTTAATGAACATTGTCTCCTTGTCATAGCCTAATCTTCCCTGCTCTTTCTAAATTTCCTCATTACAAATGTAGATCAGAAGGATTCACGAAAATGACATAAATGCAATGAGCACCAAGAAGATGTTCACTGCAAATCGCACTCTGGGAACGAAGAGGGTGTGACATTGAGAGGGGATAAGAAGACATGGTAAATAGAGATTATCACCATGTGTCCAAACTCCTGCATCGCGAAGTCATTTATAAAAATCCCCATTCAAAAGGGTGAAGTCTGCTCGGTATCAAGAAACTCATTTCAGTGCCTATTTTATTAAGGAGAGGAAGTTGGTTGTTTTTCCAGAGATAGGCTGAACACTTAGAAGACATAAACTGCACAGAGACAAATAGGTAGTAGTGCATACAGAGAGTGGAGCTCTGTCATAAAAATGCCTTATCATTTTACAGAGCTGAACTCACTGCTCTGAAGATAGAGCTGAGCTCCAGCACAGATGCAGCCAAGTCCCTGCATGCATAGTGCTGAACCCATGCTCACATAGAGCAGAAACTGTAAAACCATAGGTAATTTCTTTCACTGAGCTGGATCTGAGTCCCTGCATACATAGTACTGCGAACCTGGGCAGACAGAGCTGAGCTCTTTCAAGTATGCAGCTGAGCTCCACTGCAGACAGTGGTGAGCCCCTGTGCAGACATAGATCGTGGTGAGCCAGTTCACAGCCAGATTTGAGCTCTTTTAGCATTCATTCCTATAATGTAAAACCTGAGGTTTTATAGGAACTTAGAAACCAGGACAAGCTAATATTCTTTGGGAGTATCACACGACTCTCACCCAGGTTATTCTTCCTGATAAGGAGTGAGGAGGAGAAGGTGAGAGGGAGGATGACAGTGAGAGAAAAGGGAGTGAGAGAAGCGATTGAAGAGAGAGCTAGAGAAAGACAAGGTAGATAGTAGTGAAAGAGAATGAAGTATGTATGCGAATATGGACAGAAAGGTGGGAAAGAAATGAGGAGAGTGTGACTGAGATGGAAAAGAACAGAGATGGAGACGAAACAGGACCAGTGAGGGATCTATGAACAACACCACAATAATAATGCTAAGGCAAACTTTGTTATGTTAAGAGTATTTGTGAAGTGCACAGCTCACCCTGGAGAGTATCCTGGTGCTGAGAAACCATGAATTATGTCGGCTGTGAGTGCGACTAGCCCATGAAGAGCCATGTTTACACTTTCCAGTTTCTTGTGGAGCTCAAGTACTGAGGAGGCAGCACAAATGTGTAGAGGTAGGTTGTTCTATGCTTTGGGCATGAGGTAGGGGAACGCAGGTTATTTACATTTGGGGGATATGTGTGAGCAGGATTCTGACAGAGCAGAAATGTTTGGTGACTGTGCTGCATGTGGGTTAGTAAATGGGGAGACAGTGGAGATCTTTGTCGGTGCGGAGTGATGTGAAAATGGGGGAAAGCCTAAGTTTGAGTCTGGCCGTTGGGTTTTTATGGTCTGAAGTCTTCTAGCAGTTAGGCAGTGATTTCGACAGAGTGCGTTGCCATAGTCCATCTTGCTGGTGATGAGGGCCTGGATAGCCATTCTGCATGTGCTAACTGGAAGTTATTTGAAGATTACATTGATCATTTTGAGGGTGTGGGAGCAGGAGGCAGTGATTACGCTGACTAAAGCAAACTTTCCAGCATATTTGTCCCATTCCTTTTCCTCCCTTCATAATAAATCTGTCTTTCACTATGTCACTGGGTAGGGCTGTTTGTGGGTGGTGCAGATACCAATATCCAAAGAAACATTTTGATTACCACACACATTTTATTAGCCAATCAAGCACTGGGTTGGAGGGAAGGTGCTGCACAGGTGACAGATTCAGTTGGCAGCTATGTTATAGAATTGTAAAAGGTGCTCTAGTCAATTTTTAAATTGTGTTTCACGTGGAGCATTGTGGTAAAGGAAGATACACAGTCCAGCTGTATAAGTAGAGTAATCCTTTATTGTAGCTTGGTTCTAGGATAGGTGAGTAAGTGAAGATAAAAGGTACAGATGCAGCCCCACCAGGAGCAGGCTCCTAGCAGCTCAGCCTGAGTTGACTAACTGATACTCTAAACACAGAGAGGCAACTCAGGCATTCTATGATGTCATGGTACATTCTAACAGAGCAGTACAGTGGAGAATAGTAGAGAAGTAATTTACTACACATCCTCCTTCCTTAGGGAACAACAGCAGAAATAAAGAAAAAGACAAATAAGATACCTCAAATATAACATCAGCATGAAAGTACAACAATGAGATGCACATATCTAATGGTGTATTACATGAGGTATCAGAAATACCACTGGCATGAACAGAAATGCATTAAGATGCAAAAATAACTGAATACATTAAAATTGCAAATAACATTACTACACGCCCATCCCCCTCCCTTAGGGAAAAAAACCAAAGCAAGGCTTAGATGAAAAAAAAACAATGCAACAGAGAAGGGTGGTCACCCCCACAACCACCCCATACGCGGGTACACCACAGGGTAGTCACCCTGGTAAACAAAGGTGGGTGTTGACACTGACCCTTGGGAGAAAAACAACAACCCCAAGAAAAGGTACAACAGGGGTAAGATTCACTCTAGATAACCGGAAGAGTGCAACCTCCACAAGAAAGATACACCAGAGAGAAAACGCTCTGGAAAGGAACAAAAGTTCCCCTAATTAGGGTAGAAGGCATGCTGACACTGGAAAACTAGTATAAAAGGTCCGTTAAGAATAACGGAAGAGGTCTAACCACTAGAGAGAAGCTTCTCACTCAAAGTCCTACCAACATGAAACCCTTGGCCACGAGTTCTAAGCAGGTGGACTTCGACCGGAGCATAGTGTCAACATGAAAAGATGCCCCATGGGTAGTAACCCTAGGAACTGACCAAACAACATCCACCAAAAATAGGGAACAACGCAGGGTACTGACCCTGGAAAATTACACAACCTCCCCTAGGTAGGGTATACCACAGAGTAATCACCTTAGAAAACTACACAAGCTCCCCTAAATAGGGTACATCACAGGGTAGTAACCCTGGAAAACGACATAACCTCCCCTGATAAGGGTACACCACGGGGTACACACCCCGGAAACAACACAACCTCCACTAAGTAGGATACACCACAGGGTACTAACTGTGGAAAACTACACAACCTCCCCTAAATAGGGTACATCACAGGGTAGTAACCCTGGAAAACAACAAAACCTCCCCTGATAAGGGTACACCATGGGGTACACACCCCAGAAACAACACAACCTCCACTAAGGAGGATATACCACAGGGTACTCACCGTGAAAAATTACACATCCTCCCCTAAGTAATGTACACCACAGGATAATCACCCTGGAAAATTACACAACCTCCCCTAAGAAGGGTACAACAACTAACCTCCCATGGCAGGGTACAACCTCCCCAAACCAGGGTACACTGCAGAGTAAACTGTATAAGGCAGAAAAACGCCAACACAACAACTGACCTCCCCATTGTAGGGTGAACTGTAGGGTATGTGTCAAAAAACACACCTCCCCATGGCAGGGTACAACCTCCCCATACCAGAGGGTGTTTCCCCTTGGAACTGAAGAGGGCACTAGTAGCCCGCACAACCTCCACATGGTAAACGTCACCCTAGAAAAAAAACTGAATTGTGGCATTGAGTGCCCCCAGAAGGTACAGTTCCTAAACCACAATCCATACGGAAGGAGACCTGGTGAGCGACGTCTCACCCGAACCCAGTGGTAATGAAGAACTGTAGCACCGTGTGGAGACTCCACGAAGCCGTTGCATCATCGCAGCAAAGAACCACCAGACGAAATATCTGTGAAGCAAGAGAACACTCCAGGCAGAACGGGAGACAGTCACCAAGAGCTCCGATGAAGTTGCATCGTTGCTGCAGTTGCCAGACAAGAACAAACGTGGGGCACATGGTTGGCATGCAGGGGGCTTGTACCAACTGATAGGATGAGCCACGGCTAACCACAAAATACCGGCACGTTTTTGACGTGGGGCCGGGTGTCTTATGGCACGTATGCACTGCAGAGCGTCCATGAGCAGCTGAAAAGATGTGGGAACGTCAGAAAAGTGTCACTATGGAACTTCAGGGATTTGTGACGGAGGTAAGAGCGCGCGTGCTGGTGCTTTCAATGAGCTCATGGCGCACATACAAATATTCAAAAATTGCGCACAGCATGGCAAACGGCCAACCAACAAACTGTCTCACCTCAGATATGGTATTTCACAGCAGAGCCATTTAGGGTACACACGCAGCTTCAACGGATGGCAGTCAATTAAGTACGCTCTGCTTTGTGTTGTACACGGCTCCCAGTAAATTGAAACTAACACAGACACCGATCCAATGGCTTGCGCTGCGTTACTCCAAACAAACACAGTAACTGCCGATTTCCTCACAAGTTGAATAAAAGTTTCTCACCGCAAGATGCTCAGACTGTCACGATGCACCACACAGTAATTTACTAAAAAGACAGTTCTCACCAATGGCTGTTGTCTTCTAAGTTTGAAGGCTGTAAAACTTTGCTTCATGAAACACAACTCGCTGTCAACACACGTCGCTGGTGCCAATTCCCAAGCACCAGTTGCTGCTGGCAATCAAACTCAGAAGGGTGACTCACGACTGTAGTAAGACCAGCAGGGTAAGAGTAGCATTTCCCAGATAACAGGATGGCAGCAATCACCACAGTACCTGCACGAATACCAGCAGTAGAAGGTCAAACGCCCTGGGCTGTAGGCTGTCCAGATGATGAGGGACACTGGTGGGGCTGACCGGGGCATTTCCGTTAC
Source organism: Calotriton arnoldi (assembly GCA_963921515.1). Taxonomy (NCBI): domain Eukaryota; kingdom Metazoa; phylum Chordata; class Amphibia; order Caudata; family Salamandridae; genus Calotriton; species Calotriton arnoldi. The sequence continues at coordinate 622,306 of CAWUFW010006589.1, forward strand.
ATTTCCTTTTCCTTTCAGCAATCTCTTTAGTATAGTCTTTAGTTCCAGTAGTTCCTTAGCTCCTTTAAATACAGTCTCTATCCTCAATGCGTAGGTTCTTTAAATCATCGCCAAAATGTGGTAAAGGAAGATACACAGTCCAGCTGTATAAGTAGAGTAATCCTTTATTGTAGCTTGGTTCTAGGATAGGTGAGTAGGAGAAGATAAAAGGTACAGATGCAGCCCCACCAGGAGCAGGCTCCTAGCAGCTCAGCCTGAGTTGACTAACTGACACTCTAAACACAGAGAGGCAACTCAGGCATTCTATGATGTCATGGTACATTCTAACAGAGCAGTACAGTGGAGAATATTAGAGAAGTAATTTACTACAAGCATCTAACGTAAACCCTTCATATACTGAAGGAGTTTGGCAGGCAAACCCCAAAGTGAGAGGATGGAGGAGTGAAGCATAAAGCTTGTGAGGGCAGGTCAGTTTCAATGGTGCAATAAGAGGGATTTCTTGCAGGAGCCTCTGTTAGTGCATGTGCGCTAATCCTTAATATATGGCTTGGTGGCACCACAAAGAAAGGGAAGGACTCCAATCATGGTGCCCTCAAATCATGGTCCCCTCAATGGACAAAAGCTCTGCTTACTCCACTTTACTGATAGCTGCGCCTTCCATTTTCCTACGAGAGAGCACCAGGCATCTGTTCAGCTGAAGGAACATGATCTCTGACTGACTGAGGGGGCACAAATTGTGCACTGGTTGGGGCTACAGGAACCTTTTGAGAGTGGTGCAGCAGGGTTATGGCCATGGACAGATGTACCCACACACATGGGTCCTCTCCTAGGTCTCCTTCTAGCTACCTCAATGTAATCCTCCAGAAGTGTCTTATGCCATTGATGCTCACCATAACAAGAATTAATGTAATTTGTACATGGATTCAGCTTCTTCACTAATATGGCTGCCAGCACTACTTCCCATGATGAATTTCTGTTGCTGTATACATAAAATTTTAAACTTTGCATCTTTGTCTAACCTTCTTTCATTTGGAGAGAAAGAAACAGTGACTGAGTGAAAGTTTGGCCTAGGTGTAATTGCGTATTTTATTGTATTACTTTGGAGCTAACAAATTGGGAACTGGCTGTATAGGTGTAATTTACAATATAGCCTCATTGCTCTCACAGCAGTGTTTAGCCATTTTAAAGAAGAGTTGCAGGGCCAAAAACTGAATCAACCATTTCAACACTACCTTAGATGAGAAAAAATATCACATTAAAAAAAGATTCTCATCCCCACCATGATCTCTGCTCCACACTGATGGATACAATGGGTATAATGGGTATAATTGAGAAGTCATTACATCTTTGAGTAAAAGGCATGTATTACATGTTTTGCTGCTTTTATTGCACAAAAAGCAGTGGTGTTAAACCCACATTTTTTAAAGTGCTGTGAAATATGGAAAATAATTCACTGTTACATGTAAAATACAGATTTTGTCGCCAGTGTGCACAGGTTTTACATTGTCAAGGCTACTAGGATATATGCAGCCGGAGAATCAAGGTTATGGAAATTGTGCACAAAAATGCAAATTATGGGGCACTTTGTCTGTCGGTATTATTTTCACCTGTTTCAGCTTGAAACAACAATTTTGGTGAAATCTACATATTTTAGAAATTATGTGGCAAATTCACTAAATCCATGATTATGTTGTAAACTCTGCAGTCACAGAATCACAAAAATCCACTGATCTTTACATTGCCTATTGTTTTTTCAAGATTTTATTTGTGACAAGTAAATAAAGCCTCAACATTTTAATTCCAGTCAATGTTCATTGTTAGCTGCACTTTGAATAAAACAGCTTGTAATATAAAACATACATAACTAGTAACTTGTCATTGCCATCTTAGACTTCAAGGTCAAAGATATCACCAGAACCCCTCAATGGTAATATTGGGCCAGATTTCACAGTAACCCATTATGCATGCTCTGTTAATACTTAACTTCAAACCACTGTGTATTTGAAAATAGATAAACCTTAACATTAAACAAGAGACAACTCATTTGGATGCTACCCATGTATAAAACATGAATACCACAATATTTTGCATTCACTGCATTCACTAGACACCATGAGGAATGAGACCTAAAGGCCATGTTAAAACATCAACAGAACATGAGTGATGAAATTGAGTGTTTGAAGCTTTTTTGAAAGTTTTAGCTGTCAACTAATGTGGTCTAGTGACTAAGATGTCGTTCTGAGAACCCTGATTTGAATCAAGCTTGGCATTGACTGGAAATTCTGGGAAATCACTTAATCACAATGTGCCTAAAATTTAAATGTGTGAGATACTAGTGTAAGTGTTTGTGTATCAAAAAGATATAACCCACCATTTGATGAATACAATCTCGTACCATTTCCATCACCTCCCATAATGGTCAATTCTTCGTTATTCTCAGGTTAGTTCCATGCTATAGAAATACCAACACATGCATGCTTTTACATTGTGAACAGGTACCCAGCTTATTATTCTCTGTCGATACCACTTCCTATTGAGGTGTCGCTGAGCCTACCTCAATTTGTGAGAGCTATAAAGAAGCTCCCACGATTTTTGTTATCCCGGTTTATTCTAGGTCTGGGCGGTGAACTCCACTCCGTTCGCGACGTTTGCAGAGTTTTCCGCACTCCACGGAGCACATGGAGTTCCAAAAAACTCTGCTTCACGTAGCAGAGATTTTTCCCTCACTCACGCTCTCCAACGTCAAGTTGGCGAGAGAGCAAGTTAGGCAAATCCACCTTCCGGCGAGATTTCTCAACGTGGGTGGCTGGATTTCTCAGCGTGGGTGGTCGCGACCGCTCGCATTGGGAAACCGTTCGTGATGAGAAAGCTGCCGCTCGAGTAGAAAATCTACTTGAGCGGTAGAAAAGAAATGAGCGCATGGTGTAGTTTGCGTTGATTTTCCAGAGCAGGACTAACATACGGCCCTAAAAATCAACGTGAACGGCATGACTAAACGCACTCCACTGCCTGCAAAACTCTGCACAGTGAGGTTTTTTGGTCACTCCGCCCAGGCCTAGTTTATTTTTCACACCTCAAGTCTATTTCTCAATGTTTGTGAGAGCTCTTTATTGGGCACATTTGGAGAGTCCCCCACACACATCTTCTTGTTGCCTGGAAGCATGTCATCATTATTCAGTTCATGCTACTTTTAATTGGAAAATACAGTTTTCCAGTAAGCCTTCAGTGCTTTTATTTCTGACATGCACAGGACTCGCTTGGTACCAACCATCTCGCAGACATCCGATGCTCACAGGTCTGGTGAACACTTTCTGAGCTCCCACGGTGCTTGGTGTCTCAGGGGAATCCATTGGCGAAGACAAAAGTTTTGGCTTTAATGTGCTCCTGCAGGAAAGAACAGGCATGGACATATGTCTTTCCCATGCATTAGCGCATAAAACCTGAACCTCTTGGCCTTCCAAATGAGTATTCTAATGCTGTCTAGGTTCCTAGTGTACGAAATGGTAGCTCCCACCAACACTGTTTAGTTCTAGCCCCCCCCCCGAAGTTTGGGTCTAGATACTCCCCTGCACATGTATGTATTTTTTTTAATTAATGTGCTGTTCTCATATGGCCATATGGTAAATAAAAAATGCTAAATGGGTGCAGGTGCACCATGAGGTATGTGTATGCACGCATGTTTTGGGTATTTTTTGTGTCAGCTCTTTCTTGCGGATTAGTGCGGCTTTATACCCCGACAGAATCTTGCCTCCAATACACACTTTCTGGCAAGAGCAATTGATTAGTATTTAACATTAAATATGCGTGTAGCTGTTATTTTTTAATTCAAGAGAAGACCTACAACCTTGTGAGGTAAGACTTTGTTTGCTCTGTTCTTTATTGTATGAACCTCTCATGGCACCCAAGAGGGTTGCCAAAAGTCACCAATGATATTAGCAGTCTTCATAGAATTCATGCGGGTTTTATTCAGAACTCTCAGTAAATGAAGCCCCTATCGCCAAACACGTCAGGTATAACGCTTTATGCGGAGAATGCTGCCCTATTTATTCAGACTAATATTTTGAACATGTTTGTGGCTCTACAGGCCTTTGTTGAATTAGAAGGCTACGGGATTAATTAACGTGAAAGAAGCCTTGTTATTTGGGGCATATGTAGAAGAAAATGGTACAACGCTGCAGCAAATTTTGCTGCACCAGGCTGCAACATTTACAAAATGCAGGAATGTGCCGTATTTACAAGAATATGGCGCACCCCTGTATTTTCCCTAGCGCTGGTACTAAAAATAGCTGCCTAGCGCCAACACAGGTACCCTTGCGCCATAGTGCAAGGGTGCCTGCGTTGCAGGGATGATTGTTTATGTGCAGTAAGGTGTCCCTTCCTGCACATAAACAATCAATAATTCTGCAGCACGTATATAAGTAACAAATCACCATTATTTAATGATTGTTTTTGTGCATGAAGGGACACCGTCCTGCACAAAAATAATAATTATTGGTGTTTTGCTCTTTCTATGTGTGCTTCAGAATGCAGCACAAATCAAAAATGCAAAAACGGGGAGAAATAAAAGTATTTTTCCTCGTTGTGCCAATTTAATGCCTACTTTTGCATGGCGTTCGTTTTTGGCGCTGCCTCAGATTTACACATTCTTATAAATCTAGGGCAGCGTAAAAAACCAATGCGTGGTGTGGTGGAACATCCACAGCAACACCCATTGCACACCCCTTTCACGCAGATACCTGTGTGAAAGGGTACCATATTTACAAAGTGTCGTTAAGCCATGCAAAGTGGTTTAATGCCACTTTGTAAATATGGTGCAGGGCACTGCGCCACCGGAACATCGAAAAAGTGACGTTCTGGTGGCGCAATCCCCTTGTACATGTGCTTATTAGTGTTTCCATTGAAGAATTACCCCAATTGTTAAAGTCTTTTTGCAACATATCTTGGTGTTAAGTTTTCGGGAGACCTGCAATCTTCTGACTAATGTTGATTATTTGCTTCATCTCTGGTCTGCCTTTACCGCTCGCTTTTCTCTGGGTACAGGATCAATTGAAATGGCAATTTTGTTTTTTTTACTTCCGCTCCGCGCTCTGAGGAAGTCAGTCTGTTTTTTGTCTCTTTGTGAAAGTAGGAAACGGGCTCCCTGGTTTTATCTGGACAGGCGCAGGCCACGCCTGCATTTTTGATGGCTGAAGCTTCCATTAGCCAAATGCGATTTAGCATTTCTAGGTTTTAGACATTATTATTTTGATTCGCAAGCGTTGCCATTTACAGACTTATCCTTCAAGTACAGAAGCTTACTGGTTTGGCAAGACTCTTGTCCAACTCATGATAAACCCTGATGCAATCACTGACCTCCCATGATATATTAGAATTCATTGGGCTACAAAAACGACCTTTTTAGAGACCTTATTTACTGTCCTGCATTATTGGGTTATGACTTTTTATGCAGACCCTATGTCATTAGTTTTGCATTTCTTGATTCCCATATCATAAAGAGATGGCAACACTTCCACGTTAACATGGCTGGCCATGTATGTAGGGACACTGTCAGTTTAGAGATTTGGATGCAGATTTATTATGTGTTTTGTGCAGCGCAGTGAGGCAAACAAAGTTGTTGCACTGTGCTGCATTGCTCAAAGGGGAGAGATCAGTGCAGTGCAATATTTGTTAAAACATCCTGCTGCTGCTGTCATTCCTTCCGCTAGTACCTATACAAGCTGCCTTGTGACACATACAACTTTTGAACTATGGTGCAGAGGTGAATGCATGATGTCTAGCGTAGGATGTGCAATGGGAGCATACCCTTCCAGTCCAAAATCCTATGCATAAACAAATTCTTAAACATTCCAGACACTGTATGTGTGCTGTATAGTGCCGCACACATGCAGTGTGGGGAACTTTTAGAAGAATTAAACATTTCTGCATGCTAGCGCCTGCTTCAAGGAGGCATAATTTTTTGGCACAAAGCCCAGTCTGCCTATCTTAGTAGAGTGCAAACTCATGGACGTCAATTCACCAAAATGCCTGGGGTAGTGGAAGTGACATCACGTGCTCTTTGATCTTCACTTTCACTCACACACACATGCTTCCACATATACACACATTCACACTTATACACACTCTCTCTCACATAAATATGGTCTCACCAGCAAGAATGCACACAATATACATTTAAAGCATTTTTTGCTTACCTCAGCTGCCAGGGAAGGTCATATTCCAAATAATTGTACTTCATGTTTTATCACACTAATAGTGAATAATGTAATATTATTCGACAGTAGTGTAGTGAAACAAATGACAGAAACAAAGAGATTTGAGCCCCAACCAATGTCCATAAGGACGAGCTGCCACTGTGTTCCTGGCACTGATATGCTACCTCTGAGGCCAGGGGTTGCAAAGGCAGTGCCAGGGGTTGCAAGGTGCAAAAAGAACAAATGATGGACGGAACGCAAACCAATGTCAAACACTCACCCTGAGTGCAGAGATTTGGTCCTAGTCCATCATTTTTTTGCTCACCACGCCATTCCAGTTAGGACTCAGTCATATGAAAATCAGTCTTGATCCTGCTCCCCATGGGAACAGTTCACCTGACCTGCCAGGCCAGGTCCTCCCTGGACCAGAAAGAAGCATCCTAGGACCGGTTTCTGGGTATCACACCTCATCAGACAGGATAGCCTGACTCTAATGGCATGGTGAACATGGGACTCACGTCTGGGCATACACGTCCCACTTAGGGCGGCAAATGGAAAAAGAACAAATGATGGATGAAATGCTGAATAATGTCAAACACTCACCCCCAGTGCAGAGATCTTGGCCTAATCCATCATTTTTGTCCTCACCACGCCATTCCAGTTTGGATCCAGCCATAGGCAAATCAGTCTTGACCCTGCTCCCCATGGGAACAGTCCAGCCCAACTGCCAGGCCGGGTCCTCCCTGGACCGGAAACAAGCATCCTACGACCGGTTTCGGGGAATCACCCCTCATCAGCCAGGATGGCTTGACTCCAGTGGGATGGTAAGCACAGGACCCACGTATGGGCATACCCATCCCATTTAGGGCGACAAATGCAAAAAAAGAACAAATGATGGACAGAATGCTGAACAATGTCAAACTCTTACCCCCAGTACAGAGATCTGGGCCTAATACATCGTTTTTTTGCTCACCATTCCATTCCAGTTTGGACCCAGTCATATGCAGATCAGTCTTGACCCTGCTCCCCATGAGAACAGTCCAGCCCGAACTTTCTGGCCAGTTCTCCCTGGACGGGATACAAGCATTCTAGGAAGGGTTTCGGGGTATCACCCCCTCATCAGCCTGGATAGCTTGACTTCAGTGGCATGGTGAGCACGGGACCCACATCTGGGCAAACCAGTCCCACTTAGACCGACAACTGCAAAAGAACAAATAATGGACGGAATGCTTAACAATGTCAAACACTTACCCCCAGTACAGAGCACTGGGCCTAATCCATAAGTTTTTTCCTCACCACGCTGTTCCAGTTTGGACCCAGCCTTATGCAAATCATTGTTCACCCTGGTCCTCATGGGAACAGTACAACCCAAACTGCAAGGCCATGTCCTCCCTGGACCGGAAATAAGCGTTCTAGGACTGGTTTCAGGTTATCAACCCTCATCATGCAGGATAGCTTCAGTGGCATGGTGAGCAAGGGGCCACAAGAGGCAAGCCAGTGTTTGCAGCTTCGACCCCTGGTGACCGCTAAATGACACCATGTTGCCACTGTCGTCTAGTTCCTTCTAATCTGTAGGATCTGCACGTTTGTTTCGACAACATAAACTAGGGGCTTGGTGCCTCGACTGATTCTGGACACCCCCGTAGGATATGTTGGCCTATAGACCAGCTAGCTCACAGTGCTACTGTAAGCCTCCCTCTAACCTTACCAGGATGCGAATGGTTTCTGGCAACCACTGAACAGGACAATCCTGGCACCTCAGGGATCATGGAAAGATTACAGACCCTTTTGCTCAGTCACTTGAGCTTACTTATTCTCATAGAAGTATGCAAAGAATACACTGTAGGACATTTTCAATATGTTTATTGAACCAACCTTATTCTTGTATAAAACACGTATGCAATGATTAATGGACAGTAGCAGATAAACGTGATTGCATGCACCAAAAGCGTAAACAGTAGATATAGTTCAACCATGGTGCTAAAACAGTGTTTATATGCAGGCATATAAAACTAGGCGGTACTTGAGCATACTCCTACTATACAAACCCTACTCTGGGTGTACCTAGAGTGTGTGTAGGTGTGAAGCCAAAAATCCCCCCTAGAGATGAGCCAACCCCATTACCTGGTAGGAAAGAATGTAGGAGCCCGTCTTGGTCACGAACTGGACACCCCTCACGGAGATGTCAGACCGCTGCGTGGTGAAATCTCAGCATGCAAGGACCCTCAGTGTCAGCTGAAGTACCTCCTCTGCTAATCTATTGGGATGCTTATTATTTGTAATAGAAAGCAGCCTTGCGATGTATCCGTAGATTAGCAATGTTATGGATATGTAGATATCCCTGTCGCCCAGTGGATAAAGATAGGATGACATTTGTACATAGTGCATAAAGTGGCCTAGTACATACTTTTTGAGGCATCGTGATAATGTTGTGCGAAGCTGGATGTGTAAACAAAGTAGTTTCAGAGAAACTAATCCAACATTGTCGCGCATGCAAATGTGTGCAAAAGTTCACAGCTGAAATGTTATTGTGAGGACAGTGTAAGAAATAAGCTGCTTCACTATATGGGCCTAACCCTGGAATATAACACCACTTTAGATACAAGAACACAGGAGCCGATATGCTGTTGATTCATACTATTCTTTCCAGAGAGAGGGATTCCCGAAATCCATTTGATTCTGCTCACTGGGACTGAGGGCAGATCCAGATGGCAAAGTGCTAAGCCCACTGTGCAGAGACTGCCAGGGAAAGTCTACCTCATTAAAGGATTTTGAGGCCAGGCCTGAAGACCGAATGGCCGATACTGACAGTACATAGAATAAGTCAGTCCTGAGGGGGCTCAAGTAAGCAATTGAGGAGCAGGAAGGCATGGACTGTCAGAAAGTGCCTTCTTCCATATACACCATTATATTTCAGTAGGGTAACTCAGTAAACCTCAAGGCCCGGGTAGCATTTAGTATAAAGAAACAAATGGTCTTGTCGGGGCACAACAACTCTTAGTTCAAAGAAACAGCGCTTAGTATATGTATAATTAAAGTATAAATCCCCTGGAAATCAATTTTGTATGGGGGGAACCCTTTTTAGAGATAGACACACAAAGTCATATACATCATATAATAAAAATATACAGCCAGAATTATTTAATTATATTGCTTGCATATATTGAAACAACTGTACATTTAGAATATTTGCATGCAGATTACTGGAGGTTGCTCCATAGGTGCACAGTGAAAAGTGCTTGTGCAGTGCAGCAAGTGTTGTGTTCGTCTATCTCTCACCTTTCCCTTATTCCTCCTAACCATTCAAAAATAAACCCTTTCCCCCGGGTTGTGTGATCAGTTGAGTTGAGTGTTAATTTCCACCATCAATAGATTTCACACTTGGTGGGGCAGATCTGGTTAAAGCAAATTGTTACAAGAGGTGGTTAGTACCAAAATGATCATTTGCCTACACCACCCCTCATACCCTGGCATGAAGGGACATCATAGTAATGAGACTTAATTACAACGTGTGTTCTATTGAAGTAACCTTCAACATGAGTCCTCCTGAAGTGATACGTCTGATTTTGGTGTCTTGCCTCTCCCCACTCAATGCAGCATTGCCTCCTGTCCTAGGCAATTAATCCAGCCCTTATCCTGCTATTTGGTGGCAGAACGCCTCCTGCTAGTTTGAAAGCCTGAGTGAAGACTGCTATTTATTTGCCCATATGCACTAGCATAGGCAGTTGCAGTGTAAGAATTGGCCAACAAGGACAAACAAGCCCTGAGGTCAAATGACCAGAGATTCATGTTGCACCCTGTCAAATAATATGCCACTCACCACTTCTTCCATAGAGAATGGCCCTCAGTGCTCACTAGGCCAAATGCCACCACAGAGGCAGCAAGAAGCCTAGGTTCATGTCAACAGAGACCAGATCTACCTTCTGTTGAAACCACATGCACCTTACCTTTACCATCACAGACAGACTTTTAAGCACGGAGTGGAAAAGGGCGATAGGTCCCACCTTTGAAAGGATTTACCTGAATTTTTGTCTTTGGCAATGCTTGTGGCTGATGCTGAGAAAAAAAGATGAGCAGAACACAGGAGGGGAAGCAAGGGATGCAACAGGCAAGCTGTGGGGGAGCAACACATGGCTCAATGGGACTGGGGATATGAGAGGAAGCAGTACACAGGGACAAGAGCAAGAAAATACATGCACTCCCATGGATTGCTCATACAAAAAAAACATTCGTTCCTTGGTATAAACTGAGGAAGGATACGAATCATTAGGTCTAAAGAATGGTAAAAGAGCTATGCTCCAGGGAAGCGACAAATACAAGAAAAAGAGGGCAAGTCATTGAATAAAAAGCAAGCAAATGAAATTGACAAGAAAGTCAATCAATGGTAAGCAATATGCTGAGTCAAATCCCACTTTAAGTACTGGTATAGTAGGTAACTGGTCTTTTGACAACAGACGGCTAAAAGCTGTCTGTAAGTGAGACATAAAAATGGTCTATCACCTCTCACCAAGCCCAGGAAGCAGCACAATCACCCATGAAGACAGCACAAGGCCCATGGTCACGTGACCAGAGACCAGTGCTGCCTATCAGACAATCAGTTGTACGTAAACAGGATCCATATTTAAAAGTTGTACACTGAAATGTAGTTGACATGAAAATGATGTATAATTATTTTACCAATAATGTTATTTTGAAAGGTATTTTTCTCTTTGTTTATTAACCAATTTATTCTTATGACCTTTCTTTTTTATTGTAGTCTTATTTTCATGGGATGAGCTGCTGTACCTTTCAGCAATCTTTTCATGTCTTCTTCGCATTATACCACACTCCATTCCCAAATGTTATGTTGTTTTGTATTTTTAATGTGTGATAACTCTCCTCACCTTCATACAATCTCTTATGTCGGCAGCTTATTTTCTAACTATGTGATAACTTTTACTAATGGATGTACAGCGCTGTTTAATTCTCTGTTTGCATAAGACAGCATCCTTAACCCCTTCCGTGCACGCGGAATTTCCGCGCTGTGCGGGCGTTTCCATTAGTGGGCGGGGATTCGGACGGCCGGGGGCCGTCCTGCGCACACGCCCACCGTGACGCGTGACGGCTCCCGCCCGTCACGAGCATGGAAGAGGTTAATTAGACAGCATTTCAGTTGTTACGCAAGCATTTTTCCGGTCACAAACGGCCAAATTCGCTGAATTGGGCCATTTGCGATCTGAAAAATGCAATTGGCATATATCATTCCCAAATTGAAATTCGGTAACATGTTACTGAATCGCAATTTGGAATTCGGTATTGGAAGGGGCATGTTTAGGGCGTTCCTTCCCAATACCGAATCGCAGTGGTACATAAGAATGTTTAGCGACCGAAATGCAGTCGCTAAACATTCGCATTTTACCGCCTACTTCAAGTAGGTGTTAACCCATTCGCGCCTTCCCCTTTGTGAATGGTAGCAAAAACGTTTTTTAAGAGCAGGCAGTGGTCCCACAGACCACTGCTTACTCTGAAAAAATCAAAAGAAATCTTTTCATTTTTCTTTTTAAAAGCATTCTGTTTTCCTTTAAGGAAAAGGGGCTGAATTAAAACAAAATATTGCTTTATTTAGAAGCACCCACAGACATAATGGTCTACTGACTGACCCCAGCAGGCCACCATCCCTGTAATTTTTTGCGATTACTAATGGGTCGCAAATTTCGACCTACCTCATTAATATTCATGAGGTAGGTCAATTTGGGACTCCCTAGAAATCGCTAAATGAAACTCTATGAGTTTCCTACATTAGCAATAGCGATTTCCTAATTGCAATTCGCAGAGAATCACAATTAGGTAATTGCTATTACTAATATTGATACATCTGGCCCTATACTCACATAACATAAGCGCCAATCAAACCGTGGCTCATATTTTCCACCACAAAGATTTAAAAAAATCAGCCAATCAGCACTGAGGAAACCACGGGCAGTGGCACTAGCAGGTTCGCCCCAGAAAGTATTGTTTGTTTTTCCAGCTAAAGGGACGGGGTATTAAAAAAGGGCTATTCTTACTCATAGATGTGTTACTTGTTAATGTGACTTTTTTTTATGCAGATTTATATAGCGCGACCTCGACCCGAAGGAACCGGTTACGTTACACAAGGACACATTCAGGCACGGGGAGATTAAGTGATTTGCCCAGAATCACAGGATATGGACGCAACCCCGAGGCTCGAACCTTGGTTTTCAGCACCAAAGTCGGCAATCTAGCCGGCGGACCACAATCCCCAACCCACAGACTTCACAGGCAGTGACCTCTAACTCTAGCACAGATGTGTAGGCGCAGTTAAATTATGTCTATCAGGCCCTGCAAATGATAGCTGATGCACATGAGCTCATATGATTTTCATGGGATAATGAAGAATTCTTAAATTAACAGGTGATTAATCTCAGAGTAGTTTATCTCAGGCTTTTATTTTTTGCATTAGTTTTGGTGAAACCTCTAGTCTTTTAAATTGGGAATTCTGTGGCAAATACGGTAATTACCTTTTGTTCAATGAGAGAGTTGGGGAGACTCACCTATGCCGTACCCTCTTCCTTAGCCATACCTTTTACCAATGTGTAATTTTCCCGTGGATGCGAGGCAAGGGAGCTGATTTATTCCCTCTCTGAGAAAGTTTAAATGATCCCTATAAATCAAATGCAAATCTATAGAGAATTGATATATGGTTAGTAATGAGGACCAATAACTATTGATCAGAGTATTACTATATTAGACTTTTTATAACGCATCCTCAGCAAAAAGATTATAACCAATATATTTTCTTTTATTTGGTGTATTTTTCTAATAAATAATTGATAACCATTAAAAAGATTTACCACTCAAAGGCTCATATTACAGAGTAGGCGATAAATATACTGCTGGTTTCAAACTGAAAATACTGCTAGTGGGGTGTACCACAACCAAACTAAACTCCATTATAGAAGGGTCACAAACTTCCTACATGAGCAATAGGAAGAACTCATGAAAACACAAAGTGGGGCAATTCTATTTGCTGTAATATTGCGACCAATGGGAAAATCATCCTTCCGGTTTAAGTACACATTGTTCAAGGTATTTTTTATCACCTGGCAAAAAAATTGTGTACGCCATTCCAGGGTGTAGGTGTGGTAGTGTAGATGAAACCATCGATGTGGTACATGCCAAGCCAGCATCACAGCCTTGATGACTGAACGAAGAGAATATAAAGGACACACTAGTCTCCTTAAAGTTATGACCAATTGCCGAAGTTGCAATGTCATCTATCTTATTGTATGTCCGTTTGGCCTAGACTACATCGGAGAAACAAGCAGAGAGCTCAGGATTCACTATTGCAATCATAAGTCAGCAATCAGGACGAAGAAATTGCAGGCACCTATGGTCCAACATTGCCTGGAAGCGCCACATTCTGAGAATGAATTCAAAGTGGCTTATACTGGAGAGACTCAAGCAATGGCAGGGGCGCCAAATGATGGAAGTGAGAAAAGAAAGGGAATCCTTATGGATATTGTCACTCACTACAATGAAAGAGGGCCTCATCTATTATTTGTGAACTTTAATATTAGGGATTAGGCTGATAGATTGAACTATGGATCTCCCCTTATATCATTTTGCCAGCACACCGGAATTTTTGCATTTCTGGCTATATTTGTTATTGTTTAGATTTTTTGTAAATACTCCATCGGAACATATAAACAGGTCAATTATATTGTGGCACCTTCATTTTCTAGTTAGATTCAATATGGGCATTCTCTCTACCGGTACACCACTAAATAAGTTGCCACTCTAGCGTATTTCCGACGAGAAGTTAGCAAGGGGTATAGGGCCAGATTTACAAGCCCCTTGCGCCACTTTTGCGTCATTTTTCCCATGTTAAAAATGATGCAAAAGTGGCGCAAGGGCCTTGTAAATAAGCCCCATAGTACGCCACACGTATATAAGGGTACTGACCTACTGCAGAACAGTAGGAATAACTGTCAGACATTCAGGTGGCCGGTTAGTAAAGTTAATTAGCCCGATGATATGCTGGGCCCCCTTCAAGAACTCATCCTTAGAATTATAGATCAATACCTCGGCCATTTAGGGGATGAAAAACACACTCCAACATGTCACCCATAAATAAGGATTCGTTATATCCCCGAGTCCGTTGTCACGCTGCCAAAGAGGATCAGGTGTGTCTGGTATACTTAAAGAGTCTAATGAATATGGGATGAACTGCGTCCAACTTTTCGGGCACACCTGGAGTCCGCAACTGCCAAAGGCATTCCTAAGGAGGACAGGGTCGGCTTTAGCGCAGGTGGCGCCCAGTGCAACAATAAATTTTGGCGCCCCCACACCCCATGACCGCCTCTTCGGATTCTCTCACTACCACTGGGCAAAAGTCCCCCTCATCTCTCCAATCATAAGTTCTTGCTAAACATAGCGCCCCCCCCCCCCTGAAGTCAGCGCCCCCTCCATAGGTCTGTGCCCATTCTGGCTGCACCGGTCACACTGCCCTAAAGCCGGCCCTGAAGGAGGATATACAGCAGGTAAGGCCATCCTACTAGTAGCTTGAGGGTCTGTTTCCTGTCTGCTACACAATGGCTAGTGTATGTTAGCACAAGCTATGAGGGGTCACCGGGGAGGCAGTTCGTCAGAGGGAAGAGTTGAGTGTGGGTCCTGGGACTTGGAAAGTTTCCTTACAACCGTGGATCTAGCTATAGCCCACTTGCGCTTACGTATAAGAAGACCGAGTGGTGTGTTGCCAAGCACCAGGCAGCAATAGGCAGCAACTATTATAAAACAAGCATTTGCAATGCAAATAGGTCTTGCATTTACGCGAGTTTGAGCTATTGGCATTGTAAATGACATTGCCTTTTATTTGTGTTTTGTTTTTTAAAACATAAATAAAAGGCATTTTTATTTACAATGCCAATGGCTTAAAGTCTCGTAAATGCGAGACCTATTGCATTGCAAATGCTTTTTTTTCTTCTTCACAAGTAGGCGCTACCAGTGTAATAGCGCTAGAACCCCTTTCCTCCTTCTATGATTTTTTTGCACAGCACAAACTCCACCGGAGGTTATTGTAGCACTTTACATATGCACCAGTTACATTATACGAGGTCACATTCATATTTTAGGGGTCATTGAGCCAATGCCGAGAGTCGAAACTGGTTCCCCAGGTTCATTTCCAGGCGACAGTCTCTCCCTTGTTTCTGAAACACCATTGTCTCTCTTCAGCAGCAGTGTGAGACCCAGGGCTGGCTTTAGCGCCGGAGGCCCCACGAAAGTCAGCGTCAGGTGCGGCTGCACCGGTCGCACCGCCCTAAAGCCGGCCCTGGTGAGACCAGGCACCAAATCTCTAACCCTGACCTGCTGCCCCAGGTTTTCTGAACATGGTAGTTTGGATTCCATTTATTTATATATCTACCCCAGACAAGGTGTTGAGGTCAACAAGTGCAGCAATGACAAAAATGGAAAACACTGTCAAACAAGTTGAGAGATAGCATGTAGGCCAAAAGGCCCGATTGAGCGGGCGCCTCCCGATTTTTTGGCTGCCTCTTGTCTGTAATTGCAACTTTTATGAAAAGTCAATGGGGGAAATACATTCTCCCGATTATGTTTTCTTCAATGTACCACTTTCCTATTCCTAAATGTTGCTATGTATAAGATAGGCTCAGATAGAATAGGAATGGGTGGATGGGAGAGGATGTGGCGTAACGGCCAGAGCTTCCCGAATCTCGGCTTCTGCTCCACATGTGGGCACGTCATCTAATCTCCCGGTGCCTACCGAAAATGAATGTGTCCTTGTGTAATGTAACGGGTGGTCGTGTAAAGCGCTCCGATACCTTCAAGTTTTAGTTCGCGCTATATAAACTTGCAAAAAAATGGTGCGCAGTCTGTCTGGGGCATGGAATGGAAGGAAGGAGCGAGGGTGAGCCAGAAACAATCCCGCACCCTCCGCCCTCCTTACCTCAGGCATAATCCAGTGTTGCTGGAAGCGCACAGAACTGGTGTCTACCGAAAATGAATGTGTCCGTGTGTAATGTAACGGGTGGTCGTGTAAAGCGCTCCGATACCTTCGGGTTTTAGTTCGTGCTATATAAACCTGCAAAAAAATGGTGCGCAGTCTGTCTGGGGCATGGAATGGAAGGAAGGGGCGAGGGTGAGCCAGAAATAATCCCGTGCCCTCCGCCCTCCTTACCTCAGGCATAATCTAGTGTTGCTGGAAGTGCACAGAAGCCGACGTCTCTTATACTTGCTGCAACACCTACGTTCGGGAACAAATAACTGACGCTGAGGGGGGGTTAGGGTGGGTACCTGACTAACTGGCCTCCTAGGGCGATACTAGAGATGTTTACTAAGAACAGAGGGGCGGGTCCAGAGAGCTGAGCCCATCTTCGTCACCCGCCACGCCCGGACAAATTCCCCACTCTGTCGGGTGACAAGCAGTGCTCAAATTGTATGTGGGTGTTCAGGCGCAGCGCGCTTCTCTTCCTGCTCTGCTGGGCGGCTGCCTGGGTCCTGGTAAACACCTTCCTCATTGTGCGCAGGAGCGTCTCCATGCCGGCTGCTGGACAGGTCAGGCAAAATAAAGTGCGAATTCAGCCAGCCAATCCCAGGAGAAAACAAGCATTTAAAAATGCAATAGGACTCGTATTACGTGAGACCTATTGCATTATAAACAAAAGTGCGGGCGTCCAAGAAGGCATGATCGGGAGTGGGGGGGGGGTGGTGGTGGGCAGAGAAGTTACGGACTGCGGGAGGGAACAGGGGGGGGCAGGGGAACAAAAGAGTTTTTAAAGTAAAGGGGCCGATAGCCATGGAAGGAGAAAAATGACGACATGGCCGTCAGGAGGAGGGACAAACAAGCCGAAAACAAATCAGAATGCAGCATTTCCGATTTAAGCCAATGAAAAACATGGACGGGAAGTGGGCGGAGCTTCCTCCGCTATAGTGTATACTGCATGCCTCGCAAAGCGAGCAGCGCATGCGCTGCACCGCTAGGCGAGACCTAATAAGTCCCGGTATACTGGTATCATAGAGGCATAAAGATCACCAGCGATTCGTAAGGCGATATGTCAAGGGAGATCTGGGCCATAAAACAGTATACCACCCCATATCATCTTAATATCCTTAGTACCCCTCCCCGAGTATACGGGAGGTATGCTCCAAGTACCGGTTACATTTCCATACAGCATGATACAGCTTGAAGCCTTCGTGATATTTCCCTATGCCATTTACTCTAACACGCTGAGAAAAGAGTGTTTATATCAGGATTTAAAAAGTGCTTCCCTTTCACTGCCTTCAGGGCGTTCCATCGACATCTGCAGAATATACTGAGAGCTTTGGGAGATGCCCAGTGGAAAACATGTCTTTATGTATGGGGCACAATGAGGAATATACAGGTATTACATACACACATTAATCCCGGTTCATAGGAACCAAGGTACCGCAGGTAGTGGAGGTCTTGCCTGACCCCCCGTTTTCTCATTTTTTTTCTATTTCAAGTCCCATTTATAATCTCTGCGACAGTGCTAAATTGCCCTAAGGATTACAACAGCAGCATGGACAACTGAAACTAAATATTAATACACAGTATATACTACAAAGTCCCCGAAAGTGGTGTGAGTGTCAGCTCAGAAATTTGAGAGTAGATGGTGGTGGAAAAAGAGAGCACAGGGTTTGTATATGCATGCACAAGTGAAGGTCTGCCCCTCTTCTCTTTTCTTCTTGTTTACCTATATTCATGGCATTACACAATTTACAGGTGCATTTTTCTGTGCCCAGTGAATGCTGTGTCTAGGATAGAAGATGTTATGAGGTTTCATCCTGATTATAATACGCAACACATGTCTGTTTCATCACTTTTTTTATCAGGGTTTCGGGCACTAATACAATGGGTTCTAACAATGGAATGAAATAACATGAAGACATTGAAAACTTGTGGTCCTAACCATCAATTTCGTATACTCCATTTTAGATAATCCCCCATTGGCCACCCAGGGTATAAGCCAATTATAATGTTGTTCTGAAGAAGGTGGATTTCGAAGAACAAATGTTACCCACCAAAACACACATTGACTGTTTTTAGGAGAGATTGTAGCCCACAACACAACAACAGCTGAAATAGAAGATCTTTTCCCATTGTAAATCTTGGCGTATGTGGGGTGTGGCTGGGATTGGCACGAGTGGTATATATGAGAGGATGTGTTTTCTGTGAATGAGTGAGTGGATTGAGGGATGGGGAGAAAATAATATTGTATGTAACAATATTACAATAATGTGCATTATAAAAGGTTTTTATGGAAAATACATAAAAGGTTGGTAAAAATGGTCTTTGATACATAAAGGGAAAAAAGTAAAGACTTCATGATCATGAAAATTGTAAATAATATTGTGGATATGCAATTAAAAAGTATTGAAGTATATATTTACCAATGAAATAAAGTAAAAACTATGCAAATGTATTAATTACAAATTGTTTGAACTTGTTTATGGTCAGCCCACTGTGCACTTTGAGCTATTACAGAAGAAATACAGGTCCTGTGGGATATTTTGTTTAGTTTATGGTTTTTGTTTTTCCCCTGAGCCCAAACCAAAATCAAGCAAGTAGGGGGTACCTTACTCTTATGTCATGCAGGGCCATGGACGCCAGCTTGTTTGCACATGTGTGTGTGAGATATAGCCGAGTGGAACATGTATTGATCAACTAGTGGCATTTTTTGTGCTATGTCAGCAAAAGCTAACCTTCATGTGTTAAATATGCCTTTTAGATCTAAGCCTCGTTTTTTAAAAGCTAGTTAGAGTTGCCCTTGCATTTCTTCATTCCCTGCAGAGCTCAGCAAGCGTGAGATACAGTTGCCGCATTGAGTTCATTTAAGCAGATGAAGTAATGTGAATTTTTCAACATCACCTTTGTGGCATTACATGTAATGTGTCACATTGCCTTAAGATCATTCTTCCTCCCAAGTCATACTTTCTCTCAATTCACACATGATAAATAGTAATGTGGTGAAAAGAGTAAAAATTAGAGCGTGAATTCAACAACACAGGTTGTGGTGTTACACGAGATAGCAATTAATAAATAAAAATAGTTATAAATAACCCAGCAGGGTGCCTGCTTACGTTTGTACATTACCCACATATGCAATCCAACTGTCGGAGATTAGGCACACATCCACTTCTTAGATGATGGATAAATCTCTGCCTGCCTCTTGTAATGCTCAGTGAGCTGAACAATCACTACTAACAAATGCAATTTTCTGGAGGTAAAGAGCTTACTCCCAGCAAGGCAGACTCAGAAATTGCAAAAGCATGGAATGTTCCATGCAAAAGCTCATTGAGCAATCCTTTATCCGGCAGAAAGGACTACGCTTTCTTCTGACAAACATCAGGTGCTTCAATTGCGAATGGATAGAGTGTTACTGTAGCACAGACCCAACGGTTAATGACAGAAAGTTGAATATTTTAAGGTTAGATCAATCATTGTAATGCATGATGTTGATAGTACAACGATCTAGTATGGTGATAAAACACAATAAAGTGAGGTAAGACTTTTGTTGTAAAATTCTCAATGGGAGGAAACCCACAACTGCATAACAGTGCTTCAGAAATTACACAAATGTCACAATCTCTAAGGATGCCACCATTTCATATATGGTAACTTCAGCAACTACTCAGGAGCATGAATTTCTACCCAAATACATTACAAAATACAATTCAAGAGGTAGCATCAGAGTAAGGTAAAGATTACTTAAGTAATTATTTAATTTAAATGCACCTCGTTTAGATTTAAGATTTTAACTAGTTTTAGGTAAGGGTTATGTGATATATTTTCTAGTGATTTTTTTTTTTTTGGTGGAGTTTTATATAGCGCAAACTAGACCCCAAGGTATCAGAGCACTTTACATGAGCACCAGTTACGTTACAGATGGACACATTCATTCAGGCACGGGGAGATTAGTGATTTGCCCTGAATCACAGAATGTTGAGCGTCGCTGCCGAGACTCAAACCCAGTACCCCAGCTCCGAGGTCAACCGCCCTAGCCGTTAGGCCACATTCTCTCCCCAAAAACATTCAATTTATTATGATGTTATATAATTTAATGTCATTTATTGAATAGTTAGGGTTAGCAAAATATTTTTGATATACCAGCGTTCAAACACTTGTCATATCTTTCTTAAGAAATTGAATACATATCTATTTAACTTGTAATTTGTCCTAATTTTTCTCAAGCTTTGTTAACTTCCTCTGTTAGCACCAGGACACCTTTTCCCAAGGGTATTTACCATGTTTACAAATTAGACTTCTTATTATGAATTCATTTACTGTGCTTAAAGTTGCTTTCATCTAATATTAGATAATTTAATTTAATGTATTATAATAGATTACTCTACATTAAACTAAATTCCAATATTATGAATGAGTTAATATGGGCAGTTCAGCACAAGAAAGAGAGAAGGAAATTCTGGAAGATGTGCAAAGAAATCAGTGTGATATGAAATTATTAACATATAGACAATGCTTCAAAAATGCAACATTCAGTTGCTAAATTCATGTGGGCTAGCAGCTTACTACTCAAAGGAATTCAGCTACAGTCTAACATGTAGTCCCACAGGACTACATGTTAAAAATAATTATGTTAAAAAAATTATGTTTGAAAATGTTACAAAACAATTGTTTAAAAAATGTATTTTTTCAGTCTTCCTTCACAACTACCACCCTTCTGTGATATTAGAAGTTTGTCAAAATGAAAGGCCATTCCAGCTCCTGCTCCCCTGTAAATGTGGATCTACACGTTGCATAATATCACTTATGTTTGTCTCCAACCAATGACTATTGAAAGTCCATACACCTGAGCAGAACTGAGGTAAGTGTTGCCGAGGACTAAGATTGCAAACCAAAAACCACACCTTCACTGTGTTCATGGGCACACGCTTGAAAACAAATCAGAAGAGTGAAGGCAATGTAGTAATACCTCATCATAAAGATGGACATAAACCATGTAAAAATAGCATTTTTCCGTATCCAAGCTGGAAAACGGCTTAAAAAACAAATTTTTATACCTAAGATGTATGTTTCTAGACAGTACATTTGTTTTATTTTACTTTAATATGCCTCATGCATCCCAGTGGATATGTGTGTGTTTTACAAATAACCATAACCAATGACGTACAGTATAGGATACAGCACTTTAATCTTAAATACTACTATATAGCAGAGCCACTGCAAAATGCCGTCAGGCAGAGAAGAAAACAGAATTATTATTCAATCAGAAAATTGCAGAATAGGTGAGCTTTTAGGTGTCTTCTGAAAGAAAAAGTGTGCTTATGCAAGTGCAGATTAACAATAACATTAAACAACATTACAAGAGAGTTCTATAGATAAAGATTTTCAGAAGGCAAATGCTGACTAATGCAGGTTTTTTGGATTTTTTTTATTTACTCCTTGTAGATTCAGGATAATGACAGATTGTACTTTTCAGTCCCTTTTTTCTTTCTGAGGAAATGGGTAAGTTGACCCCTTAAAGTAGTTATTTTTGTGAATTGCTCTGTGCATCAAGAACAATATTTTGAATTTGATTCTGGCATCAATGGAACCCAGTGAAGCTTGTTTAGAATTTGTCAGATATGACAGTTGGATGAGATGAGTCTGGCCAAAGAGCATGACTCGGTCTTTAAAGAAAGGCAAATGATGTAGGAAGACTAAAAACCAGTAAGGCATTGCCAAAGTCCAGCCTGGCCCTGACCATGGGAGAAATTGATGTTCTCAGGTGAGTCATATTTTGTATTCTTGATGGCGGAAAATTGGAAGTTTGTAGAACATACAAATGTGAGGAATGAGTTAAAGAGTAGGATCTTAGTCCATGCCCAGAGATTTGATTCAAGTACCAGAAAGAGTGGAAAGCCAATGTAAGTCAGTGTTGGGTTTTTACTGTGTCTCTGTTCAATGAGAAGGAACTCAGGGCCTGAATCAGAGTTTGGCACACAAATGTGGCAGAGTAGCCTGTCTACCAAACTGACTGTCCTCTCGCTCTATTCTTCTGCTTGCAGTGCCTCCCCTGCTCTGCTGGCTAAATTGTTACAACTGTCTGGAAAATATATGGCCTTGATGTAAGAAATTTAACCCATTGGCTTATTTATAGTTGATTGTCCAAAGTACTTTCTCTGGGAGTAAACTCTCAAAATGTCTGGGAAGTTTTTTTTGCTTTACAAAAAACAAACTCTATCTTTGGGACAATTGAAACAATAAATATGGGGGTGCTCAGCAAATGTCTTCAGAGGAGGCACTGTAGTGTACTGCAAAATGCTAATCACAAACCTAAATGTGGGGACTTCTGCCTCTCCTACGTTTTCTGTTTCAAGATGTCCATTAAGGAGGGGTTGATGGAGGGACATACTAATATAAAAACCCACCAAAAGTGTAAGACCATTACTATTCACAAACTACACTTCTAAAGTTACTACAGTCCTAAAGGTCACAAAACAGAAGTAAATGCACTCCAACCCAGCTTCGGAGTAAGTCTAGCACCACACACGGCCACTCCCAGTGCAGTTGTATTTTATTTTGCTGAATTGTTTTATTTTTTATTTTAATAAAATAAGTTCAAATCGTTAAATTGTTTAATTATTTAGTAAACTTTCATTTTGAAGAGTTAACAGGCTCTAATGTTTTATTGTATTAATTCAAGGGTATAAATATTAATTTTAATTCATTTTACATTATATTTGACCTTTTAATAATTTTCCCTATGCTTTCATATAAGAAGATCCCCAACACTGTGGCGGAGAGCATCTCAGTGTGAAACATTACTAGTAAATTCCTTCTTTGATATTGCCACCTTCTGTACTGGGGGGTGGAGAATTTTTATTGCAGTTTTATATAACGCCAACTCAACCTAAAGGTCCTAGAATGCTTTACATGAGCACCAATTACATTACAAAAGGTCACATTAATTTTTCTTTTAAGCATGGGGAGATTAAGTGATTTGCGCACAATCCCACTGAGAGTGAGAGTTGAACCTGGTTTCCCAGTTTCAAAGTCAGCAGCTCTGGCCATAGCACCTACACTTATGTGCAAATCTACATTCAGAAATGGTGAATGTCAAAAAGGTGTGTGTAAATTTACCTTTCTGAATAGGGCCCATGGAGTAAAATGCACTCGAAGGCAGATTTGAACTGCATACTGATGGTACCATCTGTTGTGAACAACCTCTGGTAGCTGGGTGTCATGTGTATATTAGTGAACTAAGATGCCCAATGACTGACAGCAACCACAGTTGCTTCAGATGTGCATTAATGTAGAGCGGTGGCTGCAAGGACTCCTGGGAAACCGTAAATTCCATGGGTTTGAGTCGGATTCATTCTTTTCAATCTTGGCCTGATAAAAACATATTGATCAAAAAAAGGAAGCAAACCCTGTCAGTACACTATCATTAAAATCTAACCTGTTTCTCCAGAAGGAAACCTGGGGTCATTTGAAGAAAGTGCCTAGAGATTTTTTAGAAGGACCAACCAACAGGTGGAGCAACCAATCCACCTCAGTGCCCAAGCACAGTTCACTTGAACTGTGGCACAATTAGTGGCCCATTGTCACTGGATGACATTACCAGTGAAGAGTCACATCATTCAGGAAGGCCGGCAGGGTGGACCTGTGCAGTGCCACAGGCCTCTACCTTCACAATGGAAAGGTTGAGCCATATGGCCCATACTGATGATGGAACAGTAAAACCATGTGGTCCTGATTTGACAGGAATTGAAAATGCTTACACGCACCACCAAGGTATAAACATGCATGGTATTTCATCAACTCTTTATTGTGACAGAAAATGATTTGAAGGTATAGGTTAATGATGCAGAGTGGAAGGAAAGATGGTTGAAACTTACAGATTGCTGTCACTATATGGCAAACGCATGATAGAGCCATGTAGGGTGTTTACTTGACGTTCTAAAGCAATCTGTGCCATTTGGTGGCATATACTGTACTGGTAGTTTTTTGGTAGGTGTCTCTCATTTACTAGTGGGTCTATACAAGGGATAGAGTCATCCTGCATGTTTACATGTTCCATCCATGTACCTCTCCATTGCAGACTGATCCAGCGGGTTACTAGCAACGAGCATTCATACACCAAATACTCACTTGGGCCCATACATTCATACTACGCTAGCAATTTCCGCTGGTGGGTCAGTTGTACTCTTTATCAAATCCCTGCTACCAATTACTTTTCAGATTGAAGAGTAATGACTTACCAATGGACCCTTTGCTAATTGGGAAGTTTAAAATGAGTGACATTCATTACAATTCATAATCCTGAAATAATCACTGAGTCAGGAAGTTTTTAAAATGTTTATCTAAAGATTTAGCAGAGTAAAATACAGAACCACATGATACTTAATCGTATATCAAGGATGAAGCATAATAATCAATTATCGGTCAATGACGGTCCCTCAGAAAGGAGAAGATAGAGACAGCAGCACAACTAAAGGTTGCGTTTTATATTTACCTAAAGGTGCGAGAACCAAACCCCTTGGCCAAGGAGTTGGAAAGATAGGACCCAGGAAGGATGAAGAGCAAAGACCTCCTCCAGGTTCAGGACAGGACAGGTGACCTCTCTATCAACGACGCCTGCGTCGTTCCCCTCTCTGATACTTCGCTTCTCCTCGAATTCTCCTGTGTCTTCCTTCTAATGGACTCCGCCGCCCCCTCCTCAGGACCTCTCTGGACAGCGATTCAGTCTGCAATCGATCAGCTTGCCATGGAACTCGAACTAACTAATTAGCTAATTATTCTATATCTATTATACCCTTCTACGCCCATGTACCTCCCATTAATGTTGCAAAAATATGGACCCACTACTTCTGATTGGACGGGGACAGGGGGTTGATCCTCACACCATGTCAATTTAGTTCAATTTCTTTAAGCCCATTGTCTTTAAAATACCGCCCATCACAATTAATGCATTGGCTTTATTTCCCACCCGTTTCCCATTGATTCAGCAACATATTTTATATACAATTGTATCGAGTGCAGGTACATTTCGGATGAACTTGTGAACCAGGCTTCACGACCTTGGAGAGCTTCCAAGTTGACTTCATCGCATTCTCTGGTCAGCCTTTCAGGGCGCATGTGCAGAACCAATGTCTCTCGAGCTGCAGTTCAACCAACCCAGGCCCATTTATGAACTAATAAAAGTCAAAGAAGAAAATATTAAAATCACAAAATAAATGGTTTCACTGTATACCCACTATGTCTACTCTATTCCCGTTTAATTAAAATTCTATCCCGCATTAATAGCGTTAGAATACCACAGTTTAATTGCAACATATGAGCAAGCTGTAGCGCATGAAAACATTAAGCAGCCATTTTAATACACACTGCGCAGAAGCAAAAGTTTCCCTCCAAGCAAAGAAAGACGTCATACCACGTGATATGGTTGACACATGCGCAATGAAATTCCCGCACTTTAGCGGCCATTTTAGATTAGACAAGCGTTATTTGTTAGTTTAAACACATAGGCAAGCTTCCTTCTACTTGTATTCGTGTGTGCATTTGTTATTACAGACATTACAAAGTTTAATAAATTAATACTGTGAGAAGATTGCTTTCGAGCAAGTCTCATTGTGAGTCCTTGCTCCATCAATCCCCTGTCTGATGGCGTTTCTGAGCCATCAAATACTACCCACAACCAGATGCCAACTTTTAGCATAAAATTGTCTCAGCTTCATTTTTACACTTTCTATTTTTATCGTCTCCTTTCAGTTTCTTGTATAATTCGCTTTTCAGATTTTCCAGTTCAATTTCATCAAACTTTCGTTTCTTCCCTTTTCCTGTCACTCTATACGTCTCATTCTTTCTACAACATTTGCACCATATTATTATTGACATTACTATTATTGCTATCCCTGCTAAGGGTACTAATATTTGACCTATAAGTCCTTTCCCTATATTAGCAAACCAGGTAGCAATTGACGTAATACTATTTGTCAATCTTTCCCATACACTATCAACTTCGAATGGTTTTAGTTCCTTCTCAAGTTTGGTTATATTCTGTATATATGTTCCAATTTCTGCAGTTTTGTCAGGTATGTAAGTGCAACAGTGTTTCGTCTTCAATAATTTACAGACTCCGCCCTCTTTTGATAATATTATATCAAGAGCAAGTCGATTCTGCATAACCATAGATCTAATCGCAACCATCTCCGCATTAATCATTAGAAATCCTCCAGCAGTGTCCGTTGATAAACGATCAACTACTGTAGATAATTTACATATTTTCCTTGAGTTCAGAATTATTCCCACTGAAGGTATCAATGCACCGAATATATCACCTACAATTTCAGAAAAACTAGCTCTTTTACTACGTGTTAATTCACTACTATTTTCATTGCTCCCAGTGTTTCTTTTTACGTGGTATATCTTTGGAAATACTATTCCAAAATAACAACTTCCATACCACTGTGCAGGAAGCCTAAAGTAAGCCTTATTCCCACACACATAATAGATTCCTGGAAAAACTGAATCTGTTCCTCCTTTTAGTCCCCAACCTCCAAGAATTAAGAAATTGTGTTCACATTCACTGGTACCGATGAAAACATTGTTATAATCAGTCTTTAACCTATGTAGACAAATTTTCCCTGTCTTTACAAAATCCAGAGCCATAGCAGCTTGAGCCTTGCCAGGTGTGTAACTACCCTCTTTCTCAGCCCAAGGTGGCAGATGAGCCTTATGCTCCGATGCTTTCTTTTGGAAATATTGTCTTCTATTTTCTACTAAATTCAAAAATATCTTTTCTTCTTCATGTAACGAACATGTTACATTGCTTCTATGTGCATGTGTTATATCTATCGATTTCATTGTTAGGAAAAATTCTCCCATAAACTGTGCGTCTTGACTACTAAGCACTGGGTTCATATTCTTTCGAATCGGAACCTCAGAAAATATCACATCTATGTTTGAATAGTAATACTGAAGTCTCCCTGTTTTATAAAATAAACTAGCCAATACACTACATGATATGCCATAAGTTAATGGCAAATGATGATATGTTAACCCTTCTGCTACTGATTCTGGTAACTTCATACAGACATAATAATTACTAGCTTCCATGGTATCTACATATTGAAACAATAATTTTGTGAAAACATTCAAACTAGTGTCGTTATCTGTTACTTCATGATGAAACTCCGGTTCATCTTCTGCCTTTAGTTCTACTCTATTACTTTTCAAGTTCTCTGTCCTTCCCTTCGTTTCGTTGTTAATCTTTTTATCCATTATCAGAAGGTAAGGAATTGCTACGATCACAACTAACCATACTATAAGCACCACTAACAGACTACATATGCATATAGCACAGCATCTTTTACAACATTTCTGTTTTGGTCTCCCAGAAACTCTATCGTCAGGCATTTTTGACAAGGAAGATTTCTCTTCTTATCTTTATTTCAAGTCTTTTTACGTTATCAAGGTGGTTTTATTTCTTTCTCATAAGTCAGTTCCGCACTTGTTCCTTCGTCACCACTTTCACTTGACTCTGAGCTCTCGTAGTCTTCAAGGATGATATAAGTCCAATCAGAACCTTTAAATTTGTTGTTCACAAGTTTCAGTCTTTTGCTTTTTCGTTTTTCAATTCCACTTGTTTGTCCCGTTAGGCTTGTCACTTCATTTACTTGTTCTGGATCTTCACTTCTGGTTGTTATGTGGTATTTTACTGTTTTAATGACACTAGGCCAACGATCACCTTTTCTGACCTTCTTTGTTTGCACTGTCTCTTCACTTTTTATTTCTTCTTCAGAAATTCTTTTATTTTCAAGTTGTGGCACAATTTGGTTTTCTTCGATTTCAGTTTCTTCTATTTGTTCTTTTTCAGGTCTTATTGGTTTCTCTTCAGCTGCTCCACTGTGAGTTTCCAGTAACTGACCTTGTTCAGGATTTACGTCTTCATGCTTGAGATTCTCGTGATCTTCTTCTTGAATGTATTTTCCTAGACCTAACTGGTTCTGATCAGGGCTTATTGCACTTTGTACTTCTGCAGCCTGACCGCGTTCTTCTAGACCTGTCTGTCCCTGCTCAAAATTTGTTGGTTCGTTGTTGATTTGAGCCCAATTTCCTCTCCCTATCTGATCCTGCTCAGGTTCTCTTATTGTTTCATTTTCCTCCTCCTGAGCTGCTTCTTCTTCACCTATCTGATCTTCTTCAATTTCTTCTAAATTTGCTTGGCTTCTTGTTCTGTTGTAAACTTCAGGTATTTCAACCACTGGTATCCAGTCCTGACTTGTGCTCGGTTGTTCTTCTTCAGCTTTCCTCGAATCTCGCAGCTGAGATTCCTCAGCTGGGCAACCTTCAGCTTCCTCAGTTATCGATGCTGTCTGAGGATTTTCTTCTTCAGGGTCAGGTACTCTTTTGGTGTGGCTTACATGAATCCAATTAGGCAATTCTGCACATTTTACTGCTGTGTTCGTAATTAGTATGACCTGACAAGGTTCGCCCCACCTGGGTGATAGACACGTTTCTCTGGTGTGATGCTTCACAACCACCCAGTCTCCGGGATTCAGATCATGCTCTTGTTCAGGCTGCCTGGAAACTGCGTCTTCCCCAACCTGGTGAGAGACAGAACGCACTAGGTCAGCCAATCCTTTGCAATAATCCAGAACCATATCATCAGTTATATTCAGCAGTTTATTTGTAGGAACATGTGCTTGTCTCATTGCTCTTCCCATGATTATTTCGTGCGGACTCAATCCGGTATTTCTATCAGGAATGCTTCTGAGTCCCATTAGAACAATTGGCAATGCATCCGGCCAATCTAACGATGTTGATGCACATATTTTTGCCAGTCTTGATTTTATTGTGCCATTCATTTGTTCAACAACTCCAGAAGCCTCTGGACGATATGCACAGTGCAATTTTTGCTCAATTTGGAATGCTTCACAGATTATTCTAATCACATCATTGTTGAAGTGTCCTCCTCTATCTGATTCCAAAGTTACTGGGAAACCAAATCTAGGAATGAGTTCTCGTAGCAACAACTTTGCGACTGTAATACTGTCATTCCTTCTGGTAGGGTAAGCCTCCACCCACTTTGAAAACAGACACACTATGACAAGTACGTATTTCAGTCCTCTACATGGTGGTAACTGAATAAAATCAAGCTGCAATCTCACAAATGGACCCTCTGCCTTTCCGATTTTCCCAAAACCAATTATTGTTTTTCTTCCTGGATTATGCATTTGGCAAGTTAGACATCTCTGGCAAAGACTCTCTGCTGCAGCCCTAAACCTTGGATTGTACCAATTTTGTCTGAAGAGCCTAATCATTGCATCTCTCCCTACATGTGTGTCTCCATGATACATTCTGGCCATTTGTGAAATCAGACAGTCGGGCATGACTGGTCTGCCATCGGCATAAATCCATACATCGTCGTCTGCCCTTTGAGAACATCCCATTTTAATCCATGCATTTCTTTCACTCTCATCAGCATCATCTTGCAGTCGTTTCACATCATTCCATGTTTCAGGTGGTGCATATAGCATAAGTTGGCAGCTGATTCCCATTCTTTCCACCCTTTTATTTACTGACAATCTATTTTTGGCGCAATGTTGAGCCACCAGATCTGCATATCTGTTGCCGACTACCACCCAGTCATCTCCTGACTGGTGTGCGGCACATTTCACCACAGCCAATTCCTTTGGTGATTGTATTGCTTCCAGCAGTTCTTTTACAAACTGTCCATTTTTAGTAGGGGATCCTGAAGAAGTCATGAAATCCCTCTGCATCCATAGTTGGCCAAAATCATGCACAACCCCTTAACCATATTGACTATCTGTAAATATAGTTACTTTCTGATTCTTCCCAATTTTGCAGGCTTTTATTAAAGAAATTAATTCAGCTACTTGTGCAGATTTTACTCCTGGTAAATAGGATGCTTCGACTATTCCAGTTAATTCACATACTGCATATGCTGCACTTAGTTTACCATCTTCATGCCTTTGGCAGGAACCATCAACAAACAGCTCCCTGTCTGGCTCTCTGAGGGGTAGTTCCTGTATGTCAGGACGTGGTTTTGTGCACAATTCTGTGACTTGTAAACAATCATGTTCCTCTTCATCATCTTTAACTTCCTCATGATATGGATCTGGTAGTAAGGTAGCAGGGTTTACTATTGTGCACCTTACAATAGTCACATTTTCAGCACCTAATATTATTCTTTCATATTTAGTCAGCCGACTAGGAGTAAGATGCTGAGTTCTGGTCCTTGTCAACAGAATCACAACTGAATGTGGAACAAACACTTTAACAGGATGTCCCATTACAATTGATTCACTTTGTTCAATGCTCAAACATGTAGCCGCTACTGCTTTTAAGCAGCCTGGCAATGCTGCTGCCACTGGGTCCAATGTAGCAGAAAGATATGCTATAGGACGTCTGTCCAAACCATGTCTCTGGGTTAGGACTGAAAGTGCACAATTTTCTCTCTCATGACAGAATAATGCGAATCCTCTTGTATAGTCAGGCATACATAGGGCAGGGGCTTCGCACAAAGCCCTTCTCAATTTTACAAAAGCTCCTACGCTCTCATCATCCCACTCAACTGGGTCCTTTGCCTTCTTTTTCGTCATTTGAATTAAAGGCTTTGCTAGCAGAGAAAACCCTAGTATCCATTGTCGACAATAACCCACTATTCCAAGGAACATTCTCACTTCTCGTTGGGAGACAGGCATTTGCATTTTCTTGATTAATTTTACTCTTTCAGAGGTTATCCTTCTTTTTCCCCTCTCAATTTGGTGTCCTAGATACTTAACTGCTGTTGTACAAAACTGCAACTTTTCAGGTGAAACTTTATGCCCTTCTTCAGCTAAGTGATTTAATAGTGCAATGGAGTCAACAACACAGTCCTCTCTGGTGTTAGATGCGACCAGTAAATCATCTATATATTGTACTAAGACTGAACTTCCTGGCATCACTAGTTTCTCTAAGCACTTTTTCAATATTTGATTAAGGATGGAAGGACTTTCTGTGTACCCTTGAGGAACACGATTCCATACATAGACTTTGTTCTCAAATTTAAATGAAAGAAGATACTGGCTATCTGGGTGCAATGGTATGGAAAAGAATGCTTGGCATAAGTCAATCACAGTAAACCATCCTGCACTCCAAGGAATCTGGTATAGGATTACTGCAGGATTTGGCACTATAGGACAACAAGGTTCAACAATCTTATTTATTTTGCGTAGATCTTGAACAATCCTATACTTTCCACTAGGTTTCTTCAAACCCATGATTGGTGAATTACTAGGGCTACTCATTACTTCTTTTAATATGCCTTGTTTTACCATTCTGTTAATTTCTTCAATAACTCCTGCCTTTACTTCTGCACTCATTTTGTACTGTCTGGTATTTGGAAAAATTGCACCTTCTTTTACAGTGATTTTAACTGGGTCTATTTTGGCCATAAGTCCTACTTCTTTCCCCGTAAAATCCCATACCATGGAATTTACTGCAGTTTTTAATTCTTCTGGCAATTCGTCTTTTGTTATCAGAGAGAACATTTCATCTACTTCTGTACCTTGCTTTGCAATCATAATTTTATATACATGGTCTTCATCCGGGGTCTGAACTGCCACACCATCCGGTGTGCAGAAAATTGTGCAATTCACTTTACACAACAAATCTCGGCCTAATAAGTTGACGGGACTGGAATCACAAACTACAAATTGATGCATTTCTCTAAAATTTCCAATTTTTACTTCCATTGGTTCAGTAAGAGGTGTTCTAATCTTTCGATTAGCTACACCCACAACTTGGATAGCTTCTCCAGAGAGAGGGAGGTCTGGGATGTCTGCTGTTCTCACAGTAGACCTGGTAGCACCAGTGTCCAAAAGGAAAGTAATATCATTACCTTTCACCTTTCCTTCAACATATGGACCTGACTGGTCTACCGGTAAGGATGCGCCAAGTACGCACTCCTTCTCCCCCTCTCCTAGGCCCCGTCATTGACTATATGAACAAAAGTCATCCTGTAAAAGAAATTGTGAAGTTACATAATCATTCTTACCACTTCCTCCTTGATATCCGACGTCTGTACCGTGCTTTGCTCTGCTTACATTACCCTGTATAGGTGCAGGTGGCAACTGACTCTGAGGATTTACACCCTGCTGTGAGTCATTCTGCGTCTGTGGATTTAAATTTTGATTTGGGCCATTATTATTCCGAATCTTTTTACATTCATCCTTCCAATGCCCCAATTTTCCGCATCCATGACAAGGAAATTTCTTTTTAGCCTCTTCTCTGCTCATTCGTCCTCTCATTTTACCACCATTCCCAGTGTCACCATTCATTCCAGATTCCTTTCCCTGATTATCATTTGGATTATCCAAATGAATTCTCTGTCGCTCAGCCATTTTCACCTGAGCCCACATCACTTTCTCTTGTAGTTTCTTGTGCCTATCCTCAATGTCGTCTCCACAATATTTTGCATATTTCAAAATCTCATCTATGGGTTTCCCTTGCCAGCACAACATGTGCTGCTTAATCATCTGAAAAATCTCTGGCTTTACTCCATAAACAAATCGGTAAACAAACTGACTCATGTTTTTATCTCCAATGTCCTCAAATCCACTATACTGTTTGAACACCTGCAATAGTCGTTCATAATAGGCATGTACCGATTCGCTTGCTTCTTGGGTAGTTCTGTCTATTTTTACCCAATCCGTTTCCTTTGGTGGTATTTTCCCTTTCAGGTAAGTTATTACCTGCTGATACTTTTTCATTACATCACTTGATGGGGCACCTGTCTTTGGATCTCTAGGATACTCTTCACTCGGCCAATCAACTGTGATTTTACAATCTGTCCATAAATCGGCAGGTACCACTACGTCAAATAAACCATCCAAGTCTTTCAACAATACCCTTGACACTTTCACAAACCTCTCAACCTGCTTGTACCATTCAATTGGCTTTTCTCTCAATTTTGGGAAATCATTCGTAAATGACAAAATATCCTGTCTGCTCCATGGGACATGAACATATCCTCCTCCAGGCACTTCTCGCATTGGATACATTTGATCTGTTTTCCCTGTTTCCTTCAATAAATATTCAGAAGTGGTTCTACTGTACCGTGCCTCTTCCTTTTTCTTTGTCCATCTAACTTTCCATTTATCTAGATCTCCCCATTTTTGCAAAACTGACATCAATTCTTTTACTTGTAGTTTTCTTCCAGAGGCATTTATGTTTTCTAAATCTTTGTCAGAAAAATCTGCTCTATAGGGTTTCTGTAACACCTTTGACTTCCCTATTTCAATTCCCATCTGCAAGGCCAAATCTGATAATTTCTCATGAAATATTTTTACATTTCTAGTGATGCTTCTGCATACAAATAATAGCTCTTCTTCTTCGTAAGTATTTAGACGATCTACTCCTACATTTCCTGCTATCATTTCTTCTAACTCAACCTTTAATTTGTAAATGTCCATGATCTTTGGGGGTGAACTCTGTTTGTCTGATCCTTGTGCCCACCTTTCTAAATCTTCTGGCGTTACTACTGAGGCACTTTTGGTTCCCAATGAGGTTACTATATTTACATCTTTGGAGCAACCAGGTGTTATTCTTCTAGGAGTACTATTTATAAATCCTCGAATAGGTAAATCCATTAAGGATATCATAGATTCACAATCACTGAATTGATCATCAATTATTACAGGTTTAAGTTTTGGGATTTCTACAGGTGTGGGCATCGCCAATGGTTTCGGATAACTTACTTTGTCACCATATAAGGGAACCACGGGACCAATTGTTACAGGTATGGTCAGGGAATCAGGATGTACATTCAACTGTGTTATTTTCTGTATCAATTCTGCTCTGTTTCTGTCTATTACTTCCTTTTCCTTATCCTGAAGTACCCTATAATCTGGGGGATTATGCAATACTTGCGGTACCAATGGTGTCTTTAACAGTGGTGCACTTGGGGTGCATCCACTTGTCCCTTCCTGATATGGTGGCGGGTTCTTTAATATTTCTTCCATAAACTCATCTTCAGAATCTCCAAATCCTGTCAAATGTTTTGTCTTCTCTGTGCATTTGCTCCCTTACGATTCTTCTGCCATTAATATTGGATACAAACCTTCTGTAAGCATCGCTCTTCTCCATTGTTTCATTTGACCATCCCTTGACTCATTTTGGTATCTAGGGAAAAATCCTCGATAACCCCTACTACTCCGGGATCTGTCACGTTCGAATGCCTCGGTTTCCCACTCTTCTAAGGCTTCGTATTGAGTTAATCTTGGTCTGGGTTCTAAGTCATTCATCCTCAATCTCAAATTTTGAAGAATTCTCCCATTGAAAGTGCCATTCTCTGGGAACGCTAATATCCCATCATTTTTGGTATATTCTATCCAATTTTCTAACCACACACAAGTATGATAACCTCTTTCCATCATCATGAATGAAGCGGGCGTTTTAGCTGGTGGAATGATAATTCCTTCTCTAGTTTTGATTGGTTTATCCTTCTTAAAATAATTCTTAATCTTTTGTAGAAATGACATTTTCCTCTTCTCTCCGTACATTTTGGGTAAATCTCGGTGTATAAAATTATATTCTGCGAAACCTAGGAATCTCCTATCCGGACGAGTTCCTATTAAAGTCGGATCGCGTTTCAACATATAATTTTCACTATCCACTAGGATTTTGACTTCTATGCTAACAACCAATTAAATTCCAGCTAACAATTATCTCCGAACCAATCCTAGCGCGGCTTTTCAGTGACGTCTATTCTGACGACCCCTCCTTTACAATGCGCTTCTCTGTCCCTCGCTGTTTCGACCAATCCCAGCGCGGCACCTGTGACGTCAGTACTACTCCTGACTACTGACCCCTCCTTTACAAGAGTCGTTCCACGCCCGCTGTTTCAACCAATCCCAGCGCGGCGTTTTGTGACGTCAGTTCCCTCTCCGGCAACTGACCCTCCCTTTACAAAATCGTACGCAAAACTTTATTTTCTCTACGCTTCTTATTAAAATTCAGTAACAACATAAAACATTCGCTATCGTGCCAGTTTCTCTAAATTGAAAAAGATAGTTTCTCTCACACTTAGTAAAACCTTTCCGTTTACTAAACATACACTACGAGTAAAAACCCTTCCGTTTACTCTTCACGTAAGCTTCAGAAATACCTGCTACTTCTTCAATGTTACCCTTTCTAGGTGATATAACATCAAATTTTTACCAGCATATTCCTTTTGCTATTACTCACACGCATAGAGTCCCTAACAAGTACTGATAGCCCTGCTTAACTTTTCAGTACTATTTCTGCCTGACAGATAACCTCACTGCAGTATGGCTTCCACTTACCATCCGCTATTCAATTTTCCCCGGGGAATTCTGGACAACATAAACAAACTTTGAACAAACGGATGTTAGTTTATAAAAATAAAATTCTCATTACCCAATTAACAAAGTACAACCATCCTCTGATGACCAGATAACTGATCCAGCGGGTTACTAGCAACGAGCATTCATACACCAAATACTCACTTGGGCCCATACATTCATACTACGCTAGCAATTTCCGCTGGTGGGTCAGTTGTACTCTTTATCAAATCCCTGCTACCAATTACTTTTCTGATTGAAGAGCAATGACTTACCAATGGACCCTTTGCTAATTGGGAAGTTTAAAATGAGTGACATTCATTACAATTCATAATCCTGAAATAATCACTGAGTCAGGAAGTTTTTAAAATGTTTATCTAAAGATTTAGCAGAGTAAAATACAGAACCACATGATACTTAATCGTATATCAAGGATGAAGCATAATAATCAATTATCGGTCAATGACGGTCCCTCAGAAAGGAGAAGATAGAGACAGCAGCACAACTAAAGGTTGCGTTTTATATTTACCTAAAGGTGCGAGAACCAAACCCCTTGGCCAAGGAGTTGGAAAGATAGGACCCAGGAAGGATGAAGAGCAAAGACCTCCTCCAGGTTCAGGACAGGACAGGTGACCTCTCTATCAACGACGCCTGTGTCGTTCCCTCTCTGATACTTCGCTTCTCCTCGAATTCTCCCGTGTCTTCCTTCTAATGGACTCCGCCGCCCCCTACTCAGGACCTCTCTGGACAGCGATTCAGTCTGCAATCGATCAGCTTGTCATGGAACTCGAACTAACTAATTAGCTAATTCTATATCTATTACACCCTTCTACGCCCATGTACCTCCCATTAATGTTGCAAAAATATGGGCCCACTACTTCTGATTGGACGGGGACAGGGGGTTGATCCTCACACCATGTCAATTTAGTTCAATTTCTTTAAGCCCATTGTCTTTAAAATACCGCCCATCACAATTAATACATTGGCTTTATTTCCCAACCGTTTCCCATTGATTCAGCAACATATTTTATATACAATTGTATCGAGTGCAGGTACATTTCGGATGAACTTGTGAACCAGGCTTCTCGACCTTGGAGAGCTTCCAAGTTGACTTCATCGCATTCTCTGGTCAGCCTTTCAGGGCGCATGTGCAGAACCAATGTCTCTCGAGCTGCAGTTCAACCAACCCAGGCCCATTTATGAACTAATAAAAGTCAAAGAAGAAAATATTAAAATCACAAAATAAATGGTTTCACTGTATACCCACTATGTCTACTCTATTCCCGTTTAATTAAAATTCTATCCCGCATTAATAGCGTTAGAATACCACAGTTTAATTGCAACATATGAGCAAGCTGTAGCGCGTGAAAACATTAAGCAGCCATTTTAATACACACTGCGCAGAAGCAAAAGTTTCCCTCCAAGCAAAGAAAGACGTCATACCACGGGATATGGTTGACACATGCGCAATGAAATTACCGCGCTTTAGCGGCCATTTTAGATTAGACAAGCGTTATTTGTTAGTTTAAACACATAGGCAAGCTTCCTTCTACTTGTATTCGTGTGTGCATTTGTTATTACAGACATTACAAAGTTTAATAAATTAATACTGTGAGAAGATTGCTTTTGAGCAAGTCTCACTGTGAGTCCTTGCTCCATCAAACGCATGATAGAGCCATGTAGGGTGTTTACTTGACGTTCTAAAGCAATCAGTGCCATTTGGTGGCATATACTGTACTGGTAGTTTTTTGGTAGGTGTCTCTCATTTACTAGTGGGTCTATACAAGGGATAGAGTCATCCTGCATGTTTACATGTTCCATCCATGTACCTCTCCATTGCAGACCATGGGTTATGATGGCACTCCTTTGTGTCAAAAAAGCCCCCATTCTGGAGACAAGCAATCAGAAGCACCTGACTTATTTCAAGATAGTATTGTCTACAAAAATGCAATGTGGTTTTCATCTCATTCCAGCTGCCTCCTCAGGGGATGATAAGAGCAGGCACCTATCTGTAATGGAGCAGTTAGGTTAGACTACATGGATCTCTCATTCCATCTCATGAATACTCTGTCCAGGATGGGATGCAACTTAACATACTCCTAAAACAACCCAAGTTTTTCAAATGTCTCTCTGCTCACTTCAACCACCTCCTTGCCTTCCCTAGATGGCAGGGGTAAGGTGCATTTGAATTGGTCTCTAGGACCTTGTACTTAATGTGTCCAAGTGTGCATGGGTTTCCTGCTGTCCATCTCATAACATACGCCTGCAACTGAGTAATAAGTTCTAACAGCTCGCATTTCTAGGCATTTTCAGGATCACCCTTTATTCATCAACAAATATGTGCACCACAGCGCATCATGGATTCTCATCTTTCTCCCATGTAGGCTCAACATCTTACATGGGAGAAAAACCATCCTTGCCTTTGGCATGTGGGATGACTACTGGATCTATATGCACATTGCATGACAGAGGAGGATGGATCTAATATTGAGACATTGCCTGGGGGTGTTATGAGGCCACTGACCATGGCAGTGGGAGGAATCTTATTTCATGTATCAGAGATATACTGAAACTATGACTGAAGTGGATGTTGGAGTTTTGCTGCTAATTCCTGCAACTTAAACTAGACACTAAGGAAAATGCACACATATCTTGAATATTCCACAGACATTTGTTTAGTGGTATGAACATGGCCCATCCATGGTTGTGTCAGTACTGGCCATTGGGAAGATGAACTGTACACAATATTTAGTAACCATGTAGGCGTTCACAAACCTTCCACATGAATTTATTTCACATTAAATTGGTGCTCCTACGCTTATTACAAAGAAAGACTAGACCAATGGTGAAGTTACGATGCAAAAAATACCCAAGCAAACCCATGTTTAACAACATTGTAGGAGAAAGGCTTTCACCAGCTGGAAAACTATTTTGCAGAGTAACATGCTAATGCATATGTCAATACTACGTACTCTTGCGAGAACTAAAAATGGCATAAGTGGGCGCAAATGTCAGGCCTTGTTTTACAGAATCATGATTTACAGTCACACTTCAGGATAAGACTTCTTGCCATGGGAAATCTGCCCATATGGAAGATGTGTTACAGTGGTAAGGTTAGGGCTCTGTGTGGGAACATGCATACCGCCCTTGCAATTCTATGTGCAACGGGTAACAAATTTAATGGCTGTGAAGCCTTAATTTGTTGTAACTTTGTGGCTATTCACAAACCTTCCCAGCGTTTTTTTTTTTTTACATTCCAAATATGCACTAATAAATTTACTGACACAAAAAGGTTGGCTCGAGAGCGAAAAGTGGAAATGAAGAACACCGAAATAGATTCAAATTTAAAAGAGTAGCAGGGGAAGGAATCTTACCAGCTGAGAAAACTTTTTTCTAGGTGAAGAAAGTAGAGAAAAAAGTTAAGGTGCATTTGACTCTTAACCTTAACCATAAAGTAGCAGCATTTCCAGTGGCAGACAATGTGCTCAGGTATGGGTTAGGTGTACTAATGGAAATGTCTTAGGTTTCCATGCCTTCTCATGGCTGTTCCGAACAATGTAACAGTAGCTGATTTGCCCTTAATCATGTGCCATCAGTAGTATGTGTTTCCTTGGGTCTCCCAAATGACATGTTTCCCTGATTGGATAAGAAGAACCAGCAAGCTGAAATATAGTTTCTGATAGAAGATGCCTCGTCAATAATTGGAATTAAAGAATTGTGGGCCTTATTTATGAGAAAGTAACGTAGCGCGGTGCCGCAAGCCATTTGTCTGCACTGTGCTGCGTTACTTTAAGAGCACAGGGATGCGTCATATTTACAACAATATGACAGATCCCTGTGCTGATGATCAATTGGCTGCCATGTGCAAACGCAGGCACGGGTGCCTGCGTTACGGGGATGATTGCTTTTGTTGAGGAAGGGCCACTTTCCTGCGCAAAAACAATCGCGAGAGGTGTTTTCCTCTTTCTATGTGTGCTGCAGAACGCAGCACACATAGAAAGGAGAAACAATGAGGAGAAACAAAAAGCGCAGGATTCTGTTGCATTCCCAAGTTTATGAAACCTTGTAAATCTGGGAATGCAGAAGAATCCATGGGTGTTGCGTGGGAACACCCACAGCAACACCCATGGAGCGCCCTTTTCACGCAAAGTGCTGCGTGAAAAGGGGACGTATTACAAGGACACGAAAAGCCACGCAGTGTGGCTTTACGTGTCCCTGTAAATATAGAGCACCAAATTGCGCCTCCGGTGCGTCACAAAAAGTGACGCACCGGCAGCACAAGGAGCTTGCAAATCTGCCCCAAAATACTTATGCTACAGAGCCTGGCCCTTTGGTTAACTACAAACCTGGATTCGCACTGTGACCAAAGCATGGCTATAAGCGAATAGCACAATTACTGCTTTGCCAGCAATTATTTTTTTAGTGTGCGTGTCTCATTATAATTTCATAACACCTGCCTTTTTATATTTATTTACCTTCTATAATTGCATTTTTCTTTTTTTCTCATGCTGCCATTTAATTAAATTCGCAGAAATCCATAGTGAGATGCTGTTTATTAATGTTAATTGGAGAGCTACACGTTATGACAAATTGATTTTCCAGTGTGATTCAGAAGCAACACTATTAATTTTTCAAACCTTCCTGAACTTGTAAATGCATGATCACAAGAAATTAGCACTCGGTAGAATTTAAACCTCCAGCTCACAGATGTGTAGAGCAGTGATGTTGCCAGGGAACCTAAAACAACATAAAAGCAGCGCCGGGGGAAGTCGAGCACTTGTCTAATTTATTCCATGTCTCTGCTGATGGCCCTGTATTACCTCCGGTTGATGAGCATACTGTATGATAACTATTTCTCAGCCAGCATATGCCAGTCTGTGAAATAATGCTGACTGCTACTACTTAATTAACAAAAATCCTTTAAATGTCATCATGTCCTCAAATCCCCTGCGTCCACTTTATCCGCTAAGCCAGAGCCGGGGGCTGTGCCGTTGCCTACCTGGCCCCCAAAGCCTGGAATAACCTCCCCTTCCACACCAGAGCCGCCAGCTCTATCACAGATTTCTGCAAGAGGCTGAAAATCTGGCTTTTCCAAAAGGCTCCAGTTAGGGTAGCTACACTGTTCCTAGTTGCCAGGACCCCCTCCTGGGTCATGTGCAGGCCATACAAAAAGCATAGCATAAAATAAGATAAACTAAGATGAGATAACATAACATATTAAAATATGGCATAACACCACCAAACTTCAAGCGGTAATACCCGATTACTTACTGGCAATCTACTTTACACTGAGTCCTACTCTTCCTTTTCACAGTCCAAATCAACCTGTTCAGACAGGCATTTTGTTGTTTCATACTAATATTATGTACTTTTTTCCTTTCTGTATCTACTCCCACCTCCAGTGAAATGGGATAAGAGGGTAACACTCCTACAAGAAGTCCAAATATCCTAAAAAAACAAAATATTTCAACGATTGTAACCTTGTTCTAATAGGTGGGGACACAGCCGGACTAAAGTAAGAGCAGCAGTGTAATGAAGATTACTAGTATCTACAGCATTTTAACTTTAGCACCCTTCCTCGTTAAAATTCGTACCTCTGGGGGGCGGGGGATAGAGTAAGCAATCAAGGAATGGCATTCATTCATCTCAAAGGAAGGCCAAAAGGATGCTGATTGTGAACGAAAATATGATAAGTATATAAGACACAAACTGAGCACTGCTGTACCATATGCAGACCCAGCTTCCTCGGTATGAAGTCTAAAATGACAGACGATGTGGCACAGCAAATGTAACATAAACTCCCATCTAGCATCAGTCCAAGAAGCTACCACTCCCCTGGTAGGGCAACTAAATGGAGCTGTAAGGGGCTAGTGGATCCGCACATATACGAGCTAGATGATGGCGCAAAGTCAGATATTTAGTGTACGTGTAGGCTTCTTAAACTCGTGATGGAGCCCAAAATTCACAGAGAGGGTATCAAAGGCATGAAAGGAAGAAGTGCCTTTGAATGTAGATCCTTATTACTTGACTAGAATATACGATGTGCCACCTCGTCTCCTCAATAGAGAAAGGAAAAGGATGAAAGTAAAGCAAAACAGTGCACTGATTTAGGTGAAAATCAAGAGGGAAGTTCTCCCAACTTGAGGGTGAAGGTGAGGTTTTGTTGCAAAACCACCAAAGTGACCTTACTTGCAAAACCTTAAGGAGGACCTCCCTGTACGGTCCTCCCCAGTCCGGGACCATGCAAATGAAAACGCCGCAAATGGAGCTCTGTAACAGACGTCTTTATTCCTCAGCATACAATTGCACTCTACTCTCTCATTACATCATAACCATTTATAATCCCACCTTAACACCTCCCAGCAAGTTAAGTGATTCCTCTGTAGAGTCCGCCCAGAACCACAAGTGTCATAGTGCATGTAGTCTCACGATACTACCTCTCCTCTTTGTTAAATAAAAAGGTATAAGCAACAGTTACATCACATTTCTGCAATAAGTTGTTGAGGCACTCGCACTAGGCTGGCCAGATCGATTGGTATGAGGTGGTTGAGATGCACTCTGATTGTGTGTCGATGGGGCAGGTCCGGTGGGGTCGCCTTATTCATTATTGCAGGAGCTGACGAATGTTGAGGTAGGTACTTAAAGTTTGACGAGTCCTGACTTTCCGGGCTGATGCGCCATCACCATGTGTCCTTGGCAACTCTCAGCTCTCAGAGGATCGACAGCAAATGGAGTGTCTGTTTTCTGCTTTCGTTTCTGCTTAACCAGAACCAAGTTACCTTCATCGAAGACTGTCTCCTGAGCTTGTTGGCGCCGATCAGCATAGGTCTTCATTTTGTGCTTTCGAGCGCTGTCTGTAATGCCAATTTCATCAGCATTCCTAGATCGGTCTGCAGTCCACTGTGGTAGCCTCGTTCCAATGGCTCTTCCAAATAAAAAGGTGGCTGTACTCTCGCCAGTTGTGGAGTGAGAAGTTGAACGATGAGCATGGAGGGCTTGACACAGGGCCTGGTTTAACTCGATTCCCTCCATCGAGGTTTGTTAGATCACCCTTTTAAGGGTACCCATGAATTGTTCAATAATACCATTGGCCTGGGGCCTCAGAGGTGTACTCTTGTGGTGCTTGACATTGAGTCTGATTAGAAACTCCTTGAACTCTTTGACATTGAACGGCGGACTATTGTAAGACTTGAGAATGGTGAGGATACCCCACACTGCAAAGATATCGTCCAGCCATACGATGACCTTGTCATGAGTTGTTGATGATAACTCCAAAAGGTAAGTATGAATACTCATCAAAGATTACCATGAGATGGCGTCCATTTCCTAAGGGCCCAAAACAAGCAACTGCAACTCACTCCCAGGCATGTGTAGGAAGGTCATACATTGCTAATGGATGTTGTGTCAATTTGGGTGAAAGACCGTTGCAAAAATGGCACTCTTTTAGTTCCTTTTGAACTCGCTCATCTCGGCGCAGGAACAACACTAGGTCCCTGAGGGTTCGTTTGGTGGCTACAATGCCATGATGTCCTTCAAGGGCTAACACAATGACTTGCTGTCTAAGGCTCTTGAGCACGACGATTCTTAAGCCTCTCAGCACAACACCTTCCCTTGTAATAGACAGATCATCCTATACCTTTTTGAATTTTTGAAATTCAACATCATCAGCAAGGAGGATAAACATGGTTTTATCAGCATTAGTAGCAGCAATAATCTGTTCAATGTATAGGCCTGCAGGTGTGCTGGATCTCACAGTGAAGTTGATGTACTTCAGCCATTTGGATGTTGAGCGGTGACGATGCAGCGGTAGTTGTGAAAAGTAATCAGCTGGCTCTGATCTTTAACCGGCTTGCATACAATTCCATAGTCATCCTCTTGTAGTCACAACCCCCACCTCTCAATGTGAGGGGGTACCTTGGCTTTTGTGTTTCCAAAAATAGTGAGCAGCGGTTGGTGGCCTGTAACAATAGTGAAATGTTTTCCATATAGAAACACCTGAAAAGGTTCGCAGGACTACACTACAGTCAGACTTTCCTTATCTGGCTGAAAATAGGCACGTTCGGTGTCAGTCAGGGTTCGACTGGCATAGGCCACAATGTGTCTCTGAGCATTCGGATGACCATTATGTTGAGCAAGGATTGCCCCAGCCCCATCGGGCTCGCATCTACTGTGATTTCGGTATATAACTTGGGGTCAAAATAGGCCATCTCAGTTGCATTCTCAATTGCATGTTTTATTCTTTTGAAACTTTGATCATATTCCGGGGACCACTGGAAAAGGACATTTCGTTTTTATCAAGGCTCTTAATGGGGCACTCACCATAGCAAAGTCACAAATTTATCTTGAGCAATAACGGGCCATGCCTAAGAAGGATCGCAGCGTGGTGACATCTTGTGGGGGGGCAAGAAAATGACAGTACTTGCACCTTATCAGGGTCAGGAGTTATTCCCCCATCAGAGAATATGTGCCCAAAGAACTTAAGTTTGGTCTTGTGAAACTCACACTTTGCTGCATTCAGAAAGAGACCTGCATCGGAAAGTAGTTGACACAATTGTGTGAGAGCCTTGTCTTGTTCCTTTTGTGTTGTCCCAAATACCAGTATGTCATTACTGAGGTTAAAAGCATGTGTAATAGGTTGAATTATTCGACGTATAACGTCCTGAAAAATTTCTGCAGCAGACGACAGTCTGAAAACTTAACATTTTGGGGCCGATTCCGATCTCGGCCGGTAGGGCACCGAATCGAATTCGGCTTTACCGGATCCGATTCGGAGGCCTTATTTCCGACCGATCCGTACAGACGTCCGCGCGAGCAAGTACGATGCGAGCGCACGCGAAA
Organism: Calotriton arnoldi; assembly: GCA_963921515.1. NCBI lineage: Eukaryota > Metazoa > Chordata > Amphibia > Caudata > Salamandridae > Calotriton > Calotriton arnoldi. The sequence goes on from CAWUFW010006589.1 coordinate 666,687, forward strand.
TCGCCGACCGACTCGTTCCCGGGTCCGAACCGCTCAGACCGACTCGTACGGACTAGAATCGCACCACGCAATGGAGTCGTTACCCAACCGAGCAAGTATGATGCGCGCTTCGAACAGCCCGACCGACTCGTACCGTCAGGCTCCGAAGAGCTGTCGGAGCCAGACTTCGGGGGTCCGTATCGGACCCCCCAGCACGCGTAGCCGCACGAGTCGCACACAGGGGGGACCCAAGGGTCCCCCCTACACATGCATGTACGGTGCGAGTCGCACCGACGCGTACCCACTGTAGGGGGCCCCCCTGTTCGCGACGTGCCCATTCAGTCAATGGGAGCCCGTGTACGCGTTGTACGACCGGCTCCCATTGACTTCAATGGGAGTCCGACCGAGTCGAGTCCGGCAGCATGCGGCCGAATCGTACTCGCTCGGTCAGACTGCAGGAGTCCGGCTCGGTCGAAAAACTCTCCGGATCCGGCTCGGTCGGAGAGTTTTCCGGCCCAGATCGGAATCGGCCCCTTTGTGTCTGAACAGACCAACGTGAGTCGAAAAAGTATTAATACACCTATAATTCTCTTCCAGGTCGAGTTGATAGCATCTTTTGTTCAGGTCAAGACGGCGGAAGTCTTGCTTAGTTTAGCTGCATGATCATGTCCGCTATGGTTGGACTAAGGTGTCTTTCTCTCTCAATCTCTTTGTTGGCCTGGCGCATTTCAACACAGATACGCATTACACCTCCACTGTCCTTTTTGGGCACCACCACTATGGGAGCATTCAATGATTTCATGTTTCAACAGTGTTTCTAGTTCTTTCTCAATGGCTTCTTGCAAGTGGAAAGCAACTCTGCGGTGCAGCTGGGTAACAGAGCCAATGTCCTCATCAATATGAAGTTGCACTTTTATTGTCTTGAGCCTTCCTAGGCCATGAAACAACAATGTCAACTGACTCGCGATCTCAGATTGAGTATGCAGGTTGTAGTTGAGAGATATCCGCTTCATGTCAGCAACAATGGCAAAACTGAGTAGACATGCACTAGACGATGTTCCTAGAGGAACTTGAATTTGTGCTTGCTTTATGTCAGATGGTCACTGTTAATGACCCATGACTCTGCGACGGTTAAGAAGTAACCCTTGTGTAGACTTTTGTGTTGGACAGGTTGAGGTGTGGCACAGGAGACACGCTGTTTAACTGTTTGACTGGCATGATGTTAATCGACGCACCACTGTCTATAATGAAGGTTATGGGGCAACTGTTGACCTATATTGTAATCTTGGGGCAGCATCCAAATGTTCTGGCTGGTTTAACGTTGTCTTTTGTTCTCTTTGCAAGCAGCCAGACCTATATGTGCATGCCATTCTTTGGTCTTTAGAGTCTCCCACAAACACAAGGGTCCTAACGCATGTAGTCTCACAAGACTACATCCCCTACAACATTCATACGAATGAGTCTGTATGCTCTGCAGTACCAGCATAACGTCCAAAGAAGGAACAGCACACCACAACTAGGGCCTGCACAGGTCGAAATTTCTCAAGAGGCAGGGTGCATATAGCTCAATTACTTCAATGCTGACAAAGGAAACCTTATATGCACAGATCATTACAGTAGATAGAAAAATTAAGGGAAGCCCTTCCTCAGAAATTCAAGATCCTCATAAGAGGACCATGTAAGGGAATTTCTACCACAAAGAGCAAAAGAAACTCGAGTTATGGTTGGAGAATTTGAGAGTAGCTGGTATTGTACAAACACTGAACAGCAAGGGCTGCCTCTTGAAAGAGTCATTTTTTTCTGAAGTCCTAGCATCCTTAATTATAGACTGACAGCTAGAAGCATATGAGGATGAGGAACTGATAACGAATGATTCGTGAACAGAGAGAGGATGGAATCAGAGGAAAGACCCATTTTGGGCTATTGGCATTGAAATTGGAGGAACAACTCAAAATTCAGTCAGACCACATAGGCTGAATCCACGCTCCAGAACATATATCACAACTGGAAAAATCAAAGACAGAATGTTGCATAATTGTCATAAAGTTTTTGATAAAACCAAAATACATCTCATTGTCTAGATGGTGACTTAAAACGTAGTGCTCAATGTGCTCATGACTGTGAAAGACAAGAAAAATGAAAGACATATTTACTAATACGTACTATCAAGAAAAATGAAAGACATATTTACTAATACGTACAATCAGTATGAAAGTGTATACAGAAAGAAACACAACTGGAAAACGTCAAGAATCAGGTAGAACACTCTGCATGTAGTGTAAAAGATGACTAAGGAGTAAACCTGTTAGGAGTGCACTGAAAGATCACCAATCAATGGAAACATTATTTTTTATATTTTATGTTTTTTTAGTACTTTAATGTTGTTTTAAATAATTATGTAATGTGTTTTAAATACATTGTCATTTTTTTATACAGTACTAACTATGCTGCGGTTGTGGACATATTGCTATTTTCAATATTTTGGTAGTGTTTTATAGTTTTAACACTATGACAATGTTTTGTGCTTTCTTATTTTTAATGCCGAAAGTAGGGTATTTTACTATTTATGCCAGTGATATTTTTGTACTCAATATTTGTGTCTTTGCTTTGTAAGTATAGGATGGAAATACTTTTAACAATTTTTGTGTAATTCTATGTAGTAATACTCGACATTGTGTCACAGAACCTCAGATGAAGTACAGTTTTGCTACAGTCTAAATACCAATGTTTATCACTGGAACAGGGTAACCCTCATGAAAGATTAAAAAGAGGGCCTTGATCTCTGGGGAAGAAAGTGGGGCACTGGCAGTTGTCAATATTCAAAATAGGTCCACAAAGTGTTTGCAAATTAGGAGGCATACTTCATTGGGAAGATGCATGTTCTTATAGAGAAAGGATACTTGCCTGTTAATTTCTGAACACATATTCCACACCTATAGCATGTACCTGTATCAAATTGCCATCTGCTTATAAGCATAGTCCATGGGAAACATCTAAAAGGACCTGCGAGTGGGAGCTCACCACTTGACAAATTTCTTGGTCACTAGATTGTTCAGCCTCCTCATAGCCACATAACTGATTACTGTCTGAATAAAGTGTATGTGCACCACTTCCAGCTTTGGACACCACCTACTTTTTGAAGATCATATAAAGGAGGGAGCCCACTTTGGATATTAGAGGGTATCTGCTCTCGTCATTAATCATTTTTTGGACCTATGATATATGCACCATTGATGTAACTGGTCCCTTTAACTTTATTAATGAAGACTACCTTTAAAACTAGTTTTGATTGAAGCAAACGGATGCATCTATAGACATACTCAGTGACACCTGTAAGAAACATCACACAAAATGCAAGTTCCCATGATGGGTCATGCTTTTTTTCTAAAGTTAATGAAATAAGACCACCATTAAGCTTTATTTCAGTTACATTATGTAAATGATAATGAATTATGAAACTGAGGGACCACACTCACTTCTTGGCATGCTGTGAACTATTACTAGTCATATATAAAGTTTGCAACATTTATGGTAGCATCTACTTATCCACCCTTGTCCTGCGCATACCCTGAGCACACTTTTGACACAAAATAGAGACCATTTGAAAGTTCTAGATTTAAGTGAGTGGTTTGTGTCTATTGCCCACTATGATGGTTGGAATACCCTGATGTCATTAAGGCCCTGATTAATGTCTTATTAAAGTGTATGTGCACCAGTTTCAGCTGTGGACACCACCTACTTTTTGAACATCATATACAGGAGAGAGCACACTTTGGATATTAGAGAGTATCTGCTCTCATCATTAATCGTTTTTGGACCTATGATAAATGCACCATTGATGGAACTGGTCCCCTTAACATTATTAATGAAGATTACATCTAAAACTAGTTTTGATTGAAGCGAACGGATGCATCTATAGACATACTCAGTGACACTGGTAAGAAACATCACACAAAATGCATGTTCCCATGTTGGGTCATGCTTATTTTCTAAAGGTAATGAAATAAAACCACCATTAAGCTTTATTTCAGTTCCATGATGCAAATGATAATGAATTATGAAACTGAGGGACCACACTCACTTCTTGACATTCTGTGAACTATTGCTAGTCATATATAAAGTTTGCAACATTTAGGGTAGCATCTACTTATCCACCCTTGTCCTGCGCATTCCCTGAGCACACTTTTGACACAAATTAGAGACCATTTGAAAGTTCTAAATTTAAGTGAGTGGTTTGTGTCTATTGCCCACTATGATGGTTGGAATACCCTCATGTCATTAAGGCCCTGATTACGAGTACGGCAGACCATAGGACCACCGTACTAGCTGTGGCGGTCCAACTACTGCCACACTGCGGCACCGTGCGCTGCATTCTGAGTGTGGCGGTCGACTGCCACTGGACCACCGCCTCCGCCAGGATCCAGGATCCTGCAGCATGGCAGTCTGAGGCAAAAATATGCTGGCAGTGCCGCAGTGTATATTCTGAGTTGTCAAACCACCACCCTTTCCATGGCAGTGAGTCCGCCATGAAAAAAGGGTGGTAGTGAGGCAACTAAGTGGGCCCTAATAGGGCCCCATGCTGCCTCTGGGCCCACGGGGTGCATGCAGGTGGGTTCATGTAGTGCCCCCAGAATATGCACTTCCAGTTCCTACACGGTGTGGCATATATGCCACATTGTGCAGGAAGGTGCAGTTGGTGCTCTGGCAGTGGCTGTCAGCATGTTAGGCTCTTCTATGAGCTTGACAGACCGCCGCTGTCAGAATGCTCAGGACTGCCCCTCAGACTAGGATTTAACTCCTAATCTGGTGGGCGGCAGCACCACAGCTTTGGCGGTCCTACAGCAGATGGTGCATTGCACCTGCTGCTGTAGGACCTCCAAAGTCATAATAAGACCCTTAGGGCCAGATGTACAACCCTTTTGTACTTGGGCAGTGAAAGGCCTGGACTGGACTTTCTGCAACCTAATTTGTGAGTCTCTCCAAGGGCTTGAGGTAGAGCTTGCCCCCTGTTCACAAAGTCTCAGGAACAGCAAAGACTTCAAGTTCTTCGACCCGCAGCACTGGGGACTGTGTGTTTTGTGCTGCCACCCGAAGAACACCAACTCGACGACGTCTACGACGCCACTGCCGACTCCGTGTCCTGAAGGCACTGCAGAGGGCACCGCCGCAACACCGCAACGCCGCACTGCAACCCTGGTCTCACCGACGACGCCTGTTGACGCCACCACTGAGCCGCTGCTTGCACCGCGACCTGTGGGCACCACACTCCGCACCGCCTCGCTTCACGCCGAAGCTTTGGCACCGCAGAGGGCACCACCACAACGGTGCACCGCAACCCTGGTCTCACCAACGACGCCTGTTGACGCCACCACCGAGCCGCTGCTTGCACCGTGACCTGTGGGCACGGCACTCCGCGCCGCCTCACTTCATGACGAAGCTTTGGCACCGCAGAGGGCACCGCCGCAATGCCGCACCGCGACCCTGGTCTCACCGACGACGCCGCCACCGAGCCGCTGCTCGCACCGCGACCTGTGGGCACCGCACTCCGCACCGCCTTGCTTCATGAGGACGCCTTGGACTGCCTGACGCCGCCACTTCCCGCCGAGATCGACGCCGCTGCTTGCACCGTGGTTCGGGAGCACCGCTCGTAAGTTACACGACGCACCGCCCTCATCCCACACCGCAGCCTTGGCCTACCGACGCCGGCGCCATCGACTCCAGTTCGTCAGCCGACAACAGCGCTTCAGCAACGACAACGCCACTGCTTGCACCGTGACCTGCCAGCACTGTGACGAGCACCGCCTTCATCTCGCACCGCGACCCTGGTCTCACCGATGACGCCATCTGATGCCGCCACCGAGCCGCTGCTCGCACCGCGACCTGGGGGCACCGCATGCCGCACCGCTGCGCTTCGCACCGCAGCATCCAATGCCTGTTGGCGCCAGCGCTCTTGATCCCATCAGAAAGGGGCTCGACCTGCAACGTGAGTGACTTCAAGGGCCCCATCGCCCTGCATTTCTGAAAGGTACTGTTTGCGGGTCTTCCCAACACCGTAGCTGGCCTGCGACCCCGCGGTCAGCCAGAACTGTTTTGGATTTGTGTGTTCACAACGCCGTGGTAGCCTGGACGGAGCTATCCACACAAGGAACTCTTTTTAATCAACGTATTTTTGAACTGTGAACTTTTAAGTATAGTATTGTGGATTTTTATCGTTTTTGTTCTTGTTTTAATTATATAAAAATATTGGATATTTTTCTAAACCGGTGTGGTGTCCTTTTGTAGTGCGAACACTGTATTACTGTTGGTTATGTGCAAATGCTTTACACACTGCCTCTAAGATAAGCCTGGCTGCTCGTGCCAAGCTACCAAGGGGGTGAGCAGGGGTTATTTTAGACGTGTAACTCCCTTATCCTGACTAGAGTGGCGGTTTTTGCCTGGCTTTGGCCCACGACCTAGCCTACCAAAAATCCCATTTCTAACATTGGTTGTCAGCGGTGAGGATAGGACTTGCATTTGCACTTGACTTACAGTGATTGGTGTGCACTACTACCATATCGCAGACCATTACGTGCCACATACTGGTTCTTTTTCTTTTTGGCCTATTTTTTGATCTTGCCAGTTTGAACTTGCTACTGCATCATGCCTGAATCAATTGCATCATCTGTTGCATCCTTGGAAGTGGCCTTTGAGGAGGAGAGGTTAGAAACCTACAATGTAAAGGAATTGAAGGCGATCTGCAAAAACCTCAAAATCCAAATCAGGGACCTCACCAGAAGAGAGGAGCTACAAAAGGCGCTGAGGGCCTGGGTAGCAGCCAGACATGCTAGTGAGCTGTCTGGGGATCTTGGCAAGGAGGCAGAGGAACCTATTCCAAGGGTGGATGCGCTTTTGGGAGGGGGGGCACCCTCTAAACCAGGCAGCAGCAGTTTGTCTCCAGAGGGGCTGGAGGACAGGCGGGAAGCAAGGAGTATTGCTGTGGAACTGGAGAAGCTTAAGTTAGCCATGGAGGAGAAAAGGATGATGTTAGACCATGAGTTTAAAATGAGAGAGCTGGACTGGGAAGCTAGTAGGGCTAGGCCCAGCCCAGATGGTGGCAGCAAAAGTGTTAGGTCCAGTACTGAGGAGGAGGTACACACACACACAGATTTGGGGCCCTGCTTCAAGGAGGGGGTTGACATACACTGTGAGAAGTTGGCCTGGTATATGCTGTCTACTAATTATAGTGGGCACCTTGCACCAGTCCAAACAACCCCTTATTGGAGATAGGTTAAAGACAACCTTTATTGAAAGCTATCCTAGTGGTAGCTATGGAGAGCAGCCTTCAGGCTAAGTCTTGAAGGAATGTAAAGCAGCTTGTTTTACCAGTCTATAATCTCTTGAGTGACCAAATGAAAGAGGACCACACCAGGTATATATTCAAAATATATGTATTTATTGCTAAACACACCCCTCTAGTCTCTTTATGAGGCTAGAGTTCGAAGTACATAAGTTATAAGTTAGTTATCAACAGTAATAGCACAAATACACGTTTGAGCCTAGGGGCGTACCAAACCATATACCAATAAAGTGGTATAAGAACCACGACTGAGCTAGACACAAGGCCTAGAGCCTGTAGAAGTGCTTGGACCACAAGGAACCACCCAAGGTAGTGACACAGGGGACCCACGGGGGACGCGTGCAGTGTGAGAACACAGCCGCGAATCGCCGTTGACTTCTATGGGGAAAGTCGCCGTTGGAATTTTAAAGAAAAGGGACACTTAGAGGAGGACTTGGAGCAAACCCCTTTAGTCTATAATCTCTTGAGTGACCAAATGAAAGAGGACCACACCAGGTATATATTCAAAATATATGTATTTATTGCTAAACACACCCCTCTAGTCTCTTTATGAGGCTAGAGTTCGAAGTACATAAGTTATAAGTTAGTTATCAACAGTAATAGCACAAATACACGTTTGAGCCCTAGGGGCGTACCAAACCATATACCAATAAAGTGGTATAAGAACCACGACTGAGCTAGACACAAGGCCTAGAGCCTGTAGAAGTGCTTGGACCACAAGGAACCACCCAAGGTAGTGACACAGGGGACCCACGGGGGACGCGTGCAGTGTGAGAACACAGCCGCGAATCGCCGTTGACTTCTATGGGGAAAGTCGCCGTTGGAATTTTAAAGAAAAGGGACACTTAGAGGAGGACTTGGAGCAAACCCCTTTAGTCTATAATCTCTTGAGTGACCAAATGAAAGAGGACCACACCAGGTATATATTCAAAATATATGTATTTATTGCTAAACACACCCCTCTAGTCTCTTTATGAGGCTAGAGTTCGAAGTACATAAGTTATAAGTTAGTTATCAACAGTAATAGCACAAATACACGTTTGAGCCCTAGGGGCGTACCAAACCATATACCAATAAAGTGGTATAAGAACCACGACTGAGCTAGACACAAGGCCTAGAGCCTGTAGAAGTGCTTGGACCACAAGGAACCACCCAAGGTAGTGACACAGGGGACCCACGGGGGACGCGTGCAGTGTGAGAACACAGCCGCGAATCGCCGTTGACTTCTATGGGGAAAGTCGCGGTTGGAATTTTAAAGAAAAGGGACACTTAGAGGAGGACTTGGAGCAAACCCCTTTAGAACTGGGTTGTTCTAGAGTCTATACCCACGGGAGCACCGGAGTCCTCGAGTTACCTCACCCAGGGAAGCCGGGTGCATAGGTGTCTTTCGGGGTCGGGTTTCGTCGTCGTTTTCAATGGCGATCTGCTGCAAAGTGCTGCTGGCGGCCAAGTCGAAAGTGTTCGGGTGGATCCAAAGGTGGATCGAAGATCTGAAGAACCTGAAAGCAGAGGGGACAGAGTCTGGGTCACTAGCCAGTGACCAGGAAGGCGATGAGCGGATGCCCACCGATGTTGGGTGCTTCAGGTAGGTTGACGGTCGTCTTGACTCTTCAGCCACGAGGTCCAGGAGGCATCGACAATGACCAGGAGCTGGATTCGAGCTGTCCCACCACGTTTGTCGATTGCTGCGGTGTCGGCGACCGGATTGGACCCAACAAGCCTTGTTAACGGCAAGTCTCGTGGAAATAGAAGAAGGATGGTGGTGCAGACCAGCAAGGTCTGAAGGACTCACCCAGCGAAGGTAAGTCAGGGCACGCCTGGAGCAACCAGGGAAGCCCAAACAGAAGAAGATTGGCCTTCAGGAGGGCCCACTAGCCAACGGACTAGCGACCGCGAAGGAGCCTCAAGTGGACGCACTTAGAGCTGGCTCACGGGACACTCGTGGAGTGGAGGCCAGTGATCTTCTGTGCAGTTGGTGTTGGAGGCGGGGGCTACTAGGAACCCAAAGCACAACTTCGTGGGAGACCAGTAAGAGGATGCACTTGCAAATGTGCTCGGTGTCCAGGGGTCACGGTTCCACATTACCCACGACAGCTACGGGCCTCAGCTTTGCTGGGGACTCAGGGCAGCCTTGGGGAAGTCTGGAAATCTACCTCTGGTGATGCAAAGACTTCGGCGTCTGGCGGGAGCTTCAGCGATGCAGACCGGACAATTGCTTCGTTGGTGCCTGCCAAGCAGGGGAGTCACTCCTTGACCCCAAGGGAGATTCTTCAGTCCTCTAATCTTAAAGTAGAGCATCGAAGGTCCAGGATTCTGTATCAGAGTTTCACCCAGGTAAATCTAAAGTCCTAAGGACTGGGGTCCCATACTTATACTAAGTTAGGGGGTTGGACATACTCTGGGGACCCACCTATGGGAGGGTCAGGGAAGAGGGGTGGTTACACCCATTCCCTTTGTCCAGTTTCACGCCAGAGCAGGGGCTGGAAGCCCCTGAACCAGTTTGAACTGGGCACACCAAGTGTGCCCCCAGTGCAGGACTTCAAAGCACCAGAGAGTGCTCCCGCCCAGCCCCAATACACATTATCCTGTCTGGGGAGGTGGTTACACCTCCCTGGGACAGGAAACCTATTGTCCAGCCCTCCCCTGCCGGAGTTTCAGTCAGCAGCAGGAGGCCAGACCCGTGTCTGTGGCAGCGGCATCCATTTTGTGATGACAGGGCTTGGAAAGAAGTTACCGGGCAGGCCGGTGTGTACATGTCTCTCCCTCTAGAAGGGTGGAATGCTACCCCCGCCGCCAGAACTGGCGGGGGGGGTAGTATTCCAAGATGTTTGACACCAAACACAACATGTTTCCGTGCAGCCATCCCAAAGTTAGCATTTAACGCGAGGTTATAATGCGCTTAAGAGTATATGGTCAGGCTGCACTACAAACAGCATCAGAGAAGGGTCTCCGAATGCTGCAGAGGGGCTCTGCTCATGCAGAGGCACCCTCTCACATAGGAACCAAGCACTCTGCCTTCAGGATTGACAAGGCCTGCCATAGGAGTGACTTATAGGTTTATATGTGTGTATGTATGTAGTGATATAGGTAACCTATATCACAGTAAGGGGTGCATGCACCACCTTACCCAGGCTGCAGTAGCAGACCTGTGGTGTCATTTTGGATGGCCTTCCAGGGGTGGCACAATACATGCTGCAGCCCCTGGTAGGCCTCTGAGGTACCTATGCCCTGGGTACATAGTATACCATATACTAGGGACTTATAAGGGCACTCCAGATTCCAATTAGAGATGTGCTTAAGGCACATGGAAACCATTTTAGAGAGGAAGCAGCTAGGCTGGGGTTCTGATTAGCAGGGCCCCAGCCAGACTAAAGTCGAAAACCAGTGAAGCATCAGCAAAAAGTGGGGGTACCCATGTGAAGCAGATCCTTCTCTCCTACATACACCAGGGGGTTCAGGATTGTGAGGTTACTCCAGTGGTGCGCAGTGTCCCTGAGGTGGATTGGGGAACTGGCACAGGGGATCATTTTCCTGGTAGTGGGAGGGACACTCTACTGACTCTGGATGAGAGGTGCAGGGAGAGGGGTTCCCCCATGATAGAAGCCCTAGTAAGTGAGTATGGAGACCAGCCAGAAGAGTATGGGTTAAGAGACAGCAACAGTCAGACACTGTCTCCCCAGTCTTGTGAGAATGAGGTGGGGTACTTTTCTGAGGCACTGGATGGTTGGGTGAAGGATAGTTTGGTTAACACCTGTGTGGGGCTGTGTGATTCAATTGTTGGAGAGCATATGTTAAGTCCCTGTTTTCCAGAGCTATGCCAACACCCAGGGGAGGGTGAATTCTCTGACCCCAGGGAGCTTGCCCTCGAGGCAGACCTGGTGGTGGATTGCAGAGGGTCTGGAGAAGCATCTGGGGGTGGCCCGGAAGGAAGTGACTTAGGTATTTCCCAACCAAGGGTGGTGGGACAGGTTTGTGGTAGCCACGTGTTAAACCTTCACTCACCTGAAGTCCAGGCTGTTCAACTTGAGAGATTAGATGATCTTTCTCTTCTGCCCCTAAAAACCTATACCCGCTCGACTGAATTCACAATGCAGTCTGGCAAGAATAGATTTCCAGGGGAAGGGGGAAACATGGGACAAAATAATAAACGAAAAGAAACACTCCAGAGTTATCACTTTCTCTTGACGCCTCTCCTTTCTTTTGCTCAGAAGGTCAGATACACTTGCGTCTGTCAACTGCTTTCTATTTTAAAAGAAAAAACACAAATAAACTATATTGCTTCCTCTTTTTGACTATACTTATGCAGTCTATCTAATAAACATTATTAATGAAGAAATACCTGTCTATTCTTGTGATTAGTTTCATCAAAACAGTGCTTGATAAAGAACACAGTCTAAATCATCTTTTGACTAATATCTGGAAATGATAATAAAAGAATTGTATTCGTTATATAGTTCCAAAATAGCATTCACTATTTGCATCAATCTTTGTTCATAATTGCATGAGTTATTGGTCATTAACTTACTCATTACATTATGTATAGTCCTTTTAAATAATATACAACATGAGACTTAAAGGTTCTTAATTATTGTCTTCCTCTTTCCTTATAGGCATGCTGCTGCTCTTCATTGCAAAAAGTGCTTGAAAATAATCCCAAAATTCCAAGGTGAGTATTTAGTAGAATGTCTCAAGTTCAAAATTGTTTTTTGTTTCTGCGCGCTAAAGAATGACAGCGTTTTGTCACTAAAAGCTTTGAAGTACTTTAAGTCAAGAATGCGCATTAACTTCTAGTCAAATAATAATAATACTAAGTTCGTAATAACTTACTTCTCTGAATGCACTCTGATTTATGCATACGATAACCTTACTTGACTGTTTTTTCCTTTCCTTTGTTTCAGGTCGGAACAGCAAAAGACGGGGACCGGAAAGAAAGATCACCGCGTCGGCGTTGTCATGGAGATCTGCCGAAAGCGGAAACACCAGCGAAGAAATCTTCTTGCTCGAGAAGGACGACTCTGGATTTCAGGTGAGGAGGGAGGGAAAAACTAGCGCAAGCGCGCGTGGTTGCTTCTCAAGGGTTTTTATAGGAATTCTGAAGGGTGGGGTTCTTTGGTTGACAAGGAAGGGAAACGTGGCGCACGTGCCTCAACCGCCAAAGCAGACTCGTGCAGAACTCGTGCAGCTTATGGAAATTAGTTCTAGTTTTACCAACGTGAGTTTTTAAACACATGCAGCCTGACTTTTTATAAAAGAAATAAGCACTGGCAAAAGCAATACTTGTTTCAAGCTTGATTTTCATAGAAGAAATAAGCACTGGCAAGTGCAACAATAGTAACAAGTCTGCAATGTTCATGATGGGGCAACATGGAACAAACATAAACAAATATTATGATTCATTAAGTCTTTTGTACAGATAAGCTTCTGCATATTAATAATAAATCAAAAGCAATCTTAACAAACCACCATGAGTAAAAATACGTGCTTATAACATCGTGTGAGGCTGAGCTGTGTTTCTTACACAAACCCTAACACCCCGATAGGTCCCGGTGTCGTGGGAAGGGTGTAGGGACTCACGTCCTGTCTCTGTGGAGAAGGAGTGGGAATGGGCTGTGGCCCAAGGTGCCCAAAACCCGGTCCCAGAGCCTGGGTGGTTCCAGGAGGGAACACCAGGTGGGGAGCCTAGGCTGTACTGGTAGGCCGTCCGTTCAGGGGGATCTCCTACTGTCAGGAGAACGTGGAGTGTCGGTAAACAGAGCTCCAGCGGTTCTGGTGTCTGGCGGTGCCGCTCCTAAGTGGAGGGTGCAGAAGTCCGGATGGAGGGGTGAGAGGGGGATGCGTTCCCCAGTGGGAGGACCAGTGGGTCAGGGGCCAGCCAGAAGGGCTGAGCCTCCTAGGAGTGACCATGGTGACACCACTTCTGTCCTGGGGGATCTTCGCGCACTGTCAGATGGACAGGGGTCGGGAGATCTGTGCCAGGCAGACTGTCACACAACACATGAGTCATGTGTTACCCTCAGGGGGGGCATGCGTGCTCCCAAGGAAGTCCTGGTGCGCCGGGCAGGTGCTCAGCCGCAGGGTTTAGTCCCTGGGCTGGGAGGCCAGGTTCAGGTCCTGCCTGACCTGGAGGGAAGGACGACTGTAAGCAGTGTCCTGACCGGTTTGTCTTCTAGGGGTACCACTCTGGGTGGGAGGACACAGAACTCTGGAAGGGGGTGCATAGGGAGGAAGTCCTCGCCTCTGACCCCGGTTCAACCTGAGGGTTTAGATCCGAGGGTGGTGGATCAGTTGCAGGGTCAAGGCCCTGAACTGGTGGAAGAACTGTGTAGGAGGTCCGGTTCCAGAGTCCTGACAGTTTTTGGTTCTGGGGCTGCTTCTCCTGGGAGGAGAGTGCAGGACCCCAGAAGGAGGGGTGAGGGGAGGAGAGCCTCGCCCGAGACCTCTGGTCAGCCTGAGGGTACAGACCCTGGGTTGGAGGACCAGGTTCAGGGTGTCCCCCCTGACCTGGGGGAAGGGGTGACTGCTAACAGTGCCCCTACCAGGTTGTCTTCTGGGGGTGCCGCTCCAGCTGGGAGGGTACAGAGCCCCAGGGGGGAGGACCGGGTGTGGGAGAGCCCACCCCAGCCCCTGGTCCAGCCCCAGGGTACAGACCCTGGGCTGGTGTACCAGTTGCAGGATAGCACCCCTGAACTGGTGGGTAAATTGTGCAGGACACCTACCACAGGTGCCCTGACAATTCTGGAAGGGAGTACCGCTCCAGTTGGGAGGGTACAGAGCCCCAGGGAGAAGGAGAGGGTGTGGGAGAGCCCACCCCAGTCTCCTGTCCAGCCGCAGGGTACAGACCCTGGGCTGGTGGGCCAGTGTCAGGATGCCATACCTGACTTGGCAGGGGGGAGAGTGGAGAAAGGATGCAAGGCATCTGGGGCTACCACCCCCCATTCTCTGACGCCACAGCGGTTGGAGTGGCCAGAAAGGCATAAGGCCTGGCTCTCCTCACTGACAATTGTCAGAGGCCACTGTGGCTGGCTGTCCTGGTGGACAGAGTTGCCCCTGGGAGGGGGACAGGAGTCACACCCCAGGGGTGGACTGGGCCACACCATTGTGTTGGCCATGTGGGTACTGACTGCCTGTTGGGACACATCTGTGAGCCAAGTAAGTTTAGGTGCTGCGCAGATGGGGTCCACAGGTGAGGAGAAGGGTTCCCCATGGGTCAGCTTAGTGGGCCCTGAGAGTATGGATAGAGGGATCCAACTAGGTTCAGGAAGGCGGAGAACGGGAAGAAAACCCTGCTGTTGCGGGCCAGGTTCCTTGTTCTATCGCCCCAAGCAGGGAAGCCCATCGAGGTATGGATTGGTCTCCCCTGGCTTTAGGCTGGAAGGGGGTTGTGTTGGAAATGGCCCTTTTTGCAGGGTTATCCCCAAACGTTTTGCTTTTTCCTCCTATTTTTCCCTGACCTGTTTGTGTTGGTTTTAGGACTCTGGGCACTTTACCACTGCTAATCAGTGCTCAAGTGCATATGCTCTCTGTGTAAATTGTGTTATGGATGGGTGTTTCCATGATTGGATATTTGATTTACCTGTTAGCCCCTAGTAAAGTGCACTGCGTGTCCCAGGGCTGGTGAATCAAATGCTACTCGGAGGCCTGCAGCACTGGTTGTGCCACCCCCATGAGTAGCCCTGAAAACGGTAACTCAGACCTGCCATTGCAGAAGTCTGCGCGCAGTTTGTAACTGCCATGTCGACTTGGCCAGTGCACACACTGGCCGGTCCCTAACCTTCCCTTTTCTTACATGTCAGACACCCCTCAGGTAGGCCCAAGGTACCCCTGTGGGCAGGGTGCAGTGTATGTGAAAGGTGGGACATGCCCTGGTGTGTGTGGCATGTCCTGATAGTGAATTACAGCCAATTTCGTTTTTCACTATTGCAAGGCTACCAGTTCCCCATAGGATAGAATGTGAGGTTTGTTTATAACATCTTATAAACATAACTGGCCCAGGGAATTCGGTAAGAAAATAGAATTTAGTATGCCTGAACTCAGAATCTAAAGATGCATCTTTTAGTGAAGGTGATTTTTACATTCTGTGTTTGAAAATACCACTTTTAGAAAGTGGGTATTTTCTTGCTCAGTCATCCCGTGTGCCTCTGATGGAATGTGGATTGCCTGTCTGGGTTTTGGATGACAGAAGGCTGGGGGAGCAGGAGGGGCGACAGATGGTCTAGGTAGTTCAGGAAAGGGCTGAGGAGACCTGGGTTATGATGGGGGAAGGGGGAGGAGATTTCCTTGCACCTCAAAGGGCCTGCTCTGCCTCTGACAAATGCCGTCTCCACCTCCTGCCAGGAATTCACACCAGAGAAGGAAGAAC
Source organism: Calotriton arnoldi (assembly GCA_963921515.1). Lineage (NCBI taxonomy): Eukaryota > Metazoa > Chordata > Amphibia > Caudata > Salamandridae > Calotriton > Calotriton arnoldi. The sequence goes on from CAWUFW010006589.1 coordinate 682,361, forward strand.
TGGTCCTGACCGGGCACAGGCCCTCTCTGCCTAAGAGATCAAAGGATTTTTGGACATAAATGCTGGGTCCCAGACCCCTGAACTTTAGAACTCATCTGGAACAAGAAGACTGCCAAGAAGAAGAGCCGGAGAAGCTGCGAAAAGGAACGACTGCTTTGCTGGGTGCTTTGCTGGGCTGACCTGCAGTGGCTGCTTCTGTCTTGGGCAGTGAAAGGCCTGGACTGGACTTTCTGCAACATAATCTGTGAGTCTCTCCAAGGGCTTGAGGTAGAGCTTGCCCCCTGTTCACGAAGTCTCAGGAACAGCAAAGACTTCAAGTTCTTCGACCCGCAGCACTGGGGACTGTGTGTTTTGTGCTGCCACCCGAAGAACACCAACTCGACGACGTCTACGACGCCACTGCCGACTCCGTGTCCTGAAGGCACTGCAGAGGGTACCGCCGCAACGCCACACCGCACCGCAACCCTGGTCTCACCGACGACGCCTGTTAACGCCGCCACCGAGCCGCTGCTTGCACCGCGACTTGTGGGCACCGCACTCCGCACCGCTTCACGCCAAAGCTTTGGCACCGCAGAGGGCACAGCCGCAACGCCGCACCGCAACCCTGGTCTCACCGACGACGCCTGTTGATGCCGCCACCGAGCCACTGCTTGCACCGCGACCTGTGGGCACCGCACTCCGCACCGCCTCGCTTCACGGCGAAGCTTTGGCACCGCAGAGGGCACCGCCGCAACGCCGCACCGCAACCCGGGTGTCACCGACGACGCCTGTTGACGCCGCCACTGAGCCGCTGCTTGCACCGTGACCTGTGGGCACCGCACTCCGCACCGCCTCGCGATGAAGCTTTGGCACCGCAGAGGGCACCGCCGCAATGCCGCACCGTGACCCTGGTCTCACCGACGACGCCGCCACCGAGCTGCTGCTCGCACCGCGACCTGTGGGCACCGCACTCCACACCGCCTTGCTTCACGAGGACGCCTTGGCCTGCCTGACGCCGCCACTTCCCGCCGAGATCGACACCGCTGCTTGCACCGTGGTTCGGGGGCACCGCTCGTAAGTTACATGATGCACCGCCCTCATCCCACACCGCAGCCTTGGCCTAGCGACGCCGGCGCCATCGACTCCAGTTCGTCAGCCGACGACAGCGCTTCAGCAACGACGACGCTGCTGCTTGCACCGTGACCTGCCAGCACCATGACGAGCACCGCCTTCATCTCGCACCGCGACCCTGGTCTAACCGACGACGCAATCTGACGCTCCCACCGAGCCGCTGCTCGCACCGCGACCTGGGGGCACCGCACGCCGCACCGCTGCGCTTCGCACCGCAGCATCCAACGCCTGTTGGATGCTGCGCTCTTGATCCCATCAGAAAGGGGCTCGACCTGCAACGCGAGTGACTTCAAGGGCCCCATCGCCCCCGTCTATCATTCCCTTTGGTATCGCTTTGTTCGCCCTAAGTTGGCAGGGTATGCCCAGACGTGGGTCCCTTGCTCACTTTGCCACTGGATTCAAGCTAGCCTGGCTGATGACGGCTGAATAGCCAGAAACCGGTCCCAGGATGCTTGTTTCCGGTCCAGGGAAGACATGGCTTGGCAGTTCGGGCTGGACTGTTCCCATGAGGCACAGGGTCAGACTGATTTGCATATGGCCATGTCTGAACTGGGGTGGTGGAGTTAGCTAAAGAATGATGATGGATTAAACCCAGATCAGTTGACTGGGGTGAGTGTTTGATTAGCTCAAACGCTCCGTCTATCATCCCCTTTGGTATCGCTTTGTTCGCCCTAAGTTGGCAGGGTATGCCCAGACGTGGGTCCCTTGCTCACTTTGCCACTGGATTCAAGCTAGCCTGGCTGATGACGGCTGAATAGCCAGAAACCGGTCCCAGGATGCTTGTTTCCGGTCCAGGGAAGACATGGCTTGGCAGTTCGGGCTGGACTGTTCCCATGAGGCACAGGGTCAGACTGATTTGCATATGGCCATGTCTGAACTGGGGTGGTGGAGTGAGCTAAAGAATGATGATGGATTAAACCCAGATCAGTTGACTGGGGTGAGTGTTTGATTAGCTCAAACGCTCCGTCTATCATCCCCTTTGGTATCGCTTTGTTCGCCCTAAGTTGGCAGGGTATGCCCAGACGTGGGTCCTTTGCTCACTTTGCCACTGGATTCAAGCTAGCCTGGCTAATTACGGCTGAATAGCCAGAAACCGGTCCCAGGATGCTTGTTTCCGGTCCAGGGAAGACATGGCTTGGCAGTTCGGGCTGGACTGTTCCCATGAGGCACAGGGTCAGACTGATTTGCATATGGCCATGTCTGAACTGGGGTGGTGGAGTGAGCTAAAGAATGATGATGGATTAAACCCAGATCAGTTGACTGGGGTGAGTGTTTGATTAGCTCAAACGCTCCGTCTATCATCCCCTTTGGTATCGCTTTGTTCGCCCTAAGTTGGCAGGGTATGCCCAGACGTGGGTCACTTGCTCACTTTGCCACTGGATTCAAGCTAGCCTGGCTGATGACGGCTGAATAGCGAGAAACCGGTCCCAGGATGCTTGTTTCCGGTCCAGGGAAGACATGGCTTGGCAGTTCGGGCTGGACTGTTCCCATGAGGCACAGGGTCAGACTGATTTGCATATGGCCATGTCTGAACTGGGGTGGTGGAGTGAGCTAAAGAATGATGATGGATTAAACCCAGATCAGTTGACTGGGGGTGAGTGTTTGATTGGCTCAAACGTTCCGTCCATCATCCCCTTTGGTATCGCTTTGTTCGCCCTAAGTTGGCAGGGTATGCCCAGACGTGGGTCCCTTGCTCACTTTGCCACTGGATTCAAGCTAGCCTGGCTGATGACGGCTGAATAGCCAGAAACCGGTCCCAGGATGCTTGTTTCCGGTCCAGGGAAGACATGGCTTGGCAGTTCGGGCTGGACTGTTCCCATGAGGCACAGGGTCAGACTGATTTGCATATGGCCATGTCTGAACTGGGGTGGTGGAGTGAGCTAAAGAATGATGATGGATTAAACCCAGATCAGTTGACTGGGGTGAGTGTTTGATTAGCTCAAACGCTCCGTCTATCATCCCCTTTGGTATCGCTTTGTTCGCCCTAAGTTGGCAGGGTATGCCCAGACGTGGGTCCCTTGCTCACTTTGCCACTGGATTCAAGCTAGCCTGGCTGATGACGGCTGAATAGCCAGAAACCGGACCCAGGATGCTTGTTTCCGGTCCAGGGAAGACATGGCTTGGCAGTTCGGGCTGGACTGTTCCCATGAGGCACAGGGTCAGACTGATTTGCATATGGCCATGTCTGAACTGGGGTGGTGGAGTGAGCTAAAGAATGATGATGGATTAAACCCAGATCAGTTGACTGGGGTGAGTGTTTGATTAGCTCAAACGCTCCGTCTATCATCCCCTTTGGTATCGCTTTGTTCGCCCTAAGTTGGCAGGGTATGCCCAGACGTGGGTCCCTTGCTCACTTTGCCACTGGATTCAAGCTAGCCTGGCTGATGACGGCTGAATAGCCAGAAACCGGTCCCAGGATGCTTGTTTCCGGTCCAGGGAAGACATGGCTTGGCAGTTCGGGCTGGACTGTTCCCATGAGGCACAGGGTCAGACTGATTTGCATATGGCCATGTCTGAACTGGGGTGGTGGAGTGAGCTAAAGAATGATGATGGATTAAACCCAGATCAGTTGACTGGGGTGAGTGTTTGATTAGCTCAAACGCTCCGTCTATCATCCCCTTTGGTATCGCTTTGTTCGCCCTAAGTTGGCAGGGTATGCCCAGACGTGGGTCCCTTGCTCACTTTGCCACTGGATTCAAGCTAGCCTGGCTGATGACGGCTGAATAGCCAGAAACCGGTCCCAGGATGCTTGTTTCCGGTCCAGGGAAGACATGGCTTGGCAGTTCGGGCTGGACTGTTCCCATGAGGCACAGGGTCAGACTGATTTGCATATGGCCATGTCTGAACTGGGGTGGTGGAGTGAGCTAAAGAATGATGATGGATTAAACCCAAATCAGTTGACTGGGGTGAGTGTTTGATTAGCTCAAACGCTCCGTCTATCATCCCCTTTGGTATCGCTTTGTTCGCCCTAAGTTGGCAGGGTATGCCCAGACGTGGGTCCCTTGCTCACTTTGCCACTGGATTCAAGCTAGCCTGGCTGATGATGGCTGAATAGCCAGAAACCGGTCCCAGGATGCTTGTTTCCGGTCCAGGGAAGACATGGCTTGGCAGTTCGGGCTGGACTGTTCCCATGAGGCACAGGGTCAGACTGATTTGCATATGGCCATGTCTGAACTGGGGTGGTGGAGTGAGCTAAAGAATGATGATGGATTAAACCCAGATCAGTTGACTGGGGTGAGTGTTTGATTAGCTCAAACGCTCCGTCTATCATCCCCTTTTGTATCGCTTTGCGCTTCGCACCGCAGCATCCGATGCCTGTTGGCGCCAGCGCTCTTGATCCCATCAGAAAGGGGCTCGACCTGCAACGTGAGTGACTTCAAGGGCCCCCTCGCCCTGCATTTCTGAAAGGTACTGTTTGCGGGTCTTCCCGACACCGTAGCTGGCCTGCGACCCCGCGGTCAGCCAGAACTGTTTTGGATTTGTGTGTTCACGACGCCGTGGTAGCCCGGACGGAGCTATCCACACAAGGAACTGTTTTTAATCAACGTATTTTTGAACTGTGAACTTTTAAGTATAGTATTGTGGATTTTTATCGTTTTTGGTCTTGTTTTAATTATATAAAAATATTGGATATTTTTCTAAACCGGTGTGGTGTCCTTTTGTAGTGCGAACACTGTATTACTGTTGGTTATGTGCAAATGCTTTACACACTGCCTCTAAGATAAGCCTGGCTGCTCATGCTAAGCTACCAAGGGGGTGAGCAGGGGTTATTTTAGACGTGTAACTCCCTTTTCCTGACTAGAGTGGCGGTTTTTGCCTGGCTTTGGCCCACGCCCTAGCCTACCAAAAATCCCATTTCTAACAATGCCTTTAAAAGGAATTCCCTTTTTTTGGAGATGGGACCCTCTCCAACCATTGGTGGCATGTTTCATCCTCTAGACCTCTTCTCACTCAGGACACACCCTTTGCTTGAGTGGGCTCAACTGTTCAGGAGCTCTTATTAGACAAACTTATTATGGGATCGTACTGTAGTATACAATTATTAAGTGGTTACTGCTACTGATTTAATATGTACCCCTGTTAAGTATAAAAAAAATCTAGGATGTCTGTAGTTATTATTATCCCTAGACCTCCAAAGTCAACATATTCAAGTCATTCATTAGGTCTAAGTGGGTCAGTGTTCTTCATTGTTTGTTAGACTGGGTTTAGAAAAGTATATCCCTCCACCCCAGTGAGTGCATTTTCCCAGTGTTTGTGAGGTTGGAGTTAGAATAAAAAATCTGATTCCCCAATGTATGTTCTAGCCACAGCGTTCGGTTACATGAAGTTTTAATCGTAAATTTGACCATCCCTTGTATGCACTTTCACCAACGTTTGTTAGATTGGAGTTAGAATAGTAAATCTGACTCCACCTTGATGAATGCGTTTTCCCCAACATGTGTTAGGTTGGATTTAGAAAAACAAATCTTCCCACATCAGCTGATATATGCACTTTAGCCATTGTTTGTTAATCAGGAGTTAGCAGATTAAATCTTCCCTTCCTCCCCTAACCGCTCAGAAAAAGCACTTTCCCCTTTAGTTAGATAGAAATTAGATTAGTAAATCTGTACACCCCTCCACATTGTATGACATTTCTCTAATGTTTGCAGGATTGTATTTAGAAATGTGTATTTTAATTGTTTTATTTTTTTTAATGGTCTTGGGCTGGAGTTAGGTTACTACTTAATACTGGATTTTTAAACAATTTGTAGTATATTTTTAAAGGTATGCTTTTTAAATTTTTCTTATTTCTTGTATTATATTTGTATTGTTTTTTAATTATTTTGTATTGTTTGTTGGGTTTTAGTATTTTATAAATGTTAAAGTCTGTTACATATTTTCAAAAAGTATTTATATATATTTTTTTTCAATTTGTTTAATTTTAGAATAGTTATACTTGTTTAGATTGGTTCTTATTACTTGTATAAAAATTATATTTTAATGAAGGAATATGTATTTTTGCAACAAATGAATTTTAATGTCCAATTTAGTATTTATGTTTTTATTTTAATGTACTAAATTATCTATAAGTTTACATCTATATATAGCTATGTTTAGAATTTATAAATTATTTTCTATATGTTTCATTCTATTTTTTAAAATATATTACATTAAAGAAAATATTTAATGGTTTTGAGCTGGACTTAGGTTACTAAATATTACTGTATCTTTTAAGCTATTTGCAGTGTATCTTATTTAAAAGTGCATTTTTAAAATTTTCTCTTTATTCTTGTATTATATTTCTATTATTTTAAATACTTAGGGGCTGATTACGATGGCGGGCGGAAAACCATTCCGACCGCCGAGTTCGCGGCAATTAACCGTCCGCATGTACTGCGGGAAAACTGGCGGCCAGATTATGATGAACCACCAGAAAACTCCGACCGCGGCGGACGGAGTCCACGAAAGACTGCCGGGAGCGTGCGGAGCAGGTGAAAATCCGTCCGCAGCGGTCGGATTTGCTGCGGAAGGATCCAAAACCGCCGCACGGTCAGCGGATTGACCGCACGTTAAATTAGGATACCATTGCGGTGACCGCGGAACGATCCGCTTTATCTCACCGCCACGATCGCAACTATTTATGAATGGGAGAGCCGGCGGAAGGGCTGTTGTAGTCCGACCGCCGCGGTCACTCCGGAACAGTAATGGCGGTCAACAAAAAAATCACACAACAAGGCTACCAAGTGTATTCATTAATCTGGCTCAGCCTCAAAAAACACCTAACACACCCGAAAGACCCATCCCCATGGCAAGTAAAAAAATACAAATCCCAGGTCAACCCACACTACACACCTGACATCAATACCCCATTTAGACACTCATATAGCTGAGTATAAAACCAGCCCCTTCCCTGACCAGAATCCTTTGCTCAACTCCACTACTGAAGGAACCAACCCCAAAGCACAAAGGAGAGGCAAATCACCCCACATCTTACCAGCACAACCACACACACAAACACCACACACATCACCACCACCACCTTCACAACTGCACCTTTCACACATTTGCACACCATGTCACAGAAGAAAATGCCCAAATTCACTGACAATGAGTTGTCAGTGATGGTAGATGAGGTAATCAGAGTAGAACCACATTTGTTTGGAAACCTGGTCCAACAGACACCATTAGCCACCAGAACGCAAATGTGGGCAAGGATAGTCAGCAAGGTCAATGCAGTAGGGACCATCCCGCGCTCCAAGAAGGAGATCATGAAGCGGTGGCATGACCTCAAGAGCAAGGTGAAAGAGAAGAACAACAAGAACCGTGAGCTGGCTCAGAGGACTGGCGGTGGCCCTCCCATTCCACCACGAACATTCACCGTATGGGAGGAGAAGGTGCTTGGCATACTGCATCCAGAGAGTCTCACAGGAATACCCGGGGGAGTGGAGGCTGGTAAGTACCAACAAGTGTCTACCACTACAATGCCATGTACTGTCTTGCACAACTACAAAGTGACACCTCCTAGGCCCAAATGCATTCGTGTGCACCACACTCTCCCCAACAGTCGTCTCACAGATCCAACATTCACTCCCTCTGATTCACCACAAAGGTAGCTAGCAACATTACCATGGGGGCATGTGTACAGGCAGCCAACACTACAACTCCCACCAGGCCCCCCTGTCCCAAAGCTGAGCCGGATGGTACACTCCACCCCACACCCACAACCATGTGGCAGCCATTGTATTTCACTCATCAAACTTACAGGTAGGCAGCCATCTTATGCTCTCTTGTCCCACCCCTGAGCAGGATGGAACACTCCCCCATCCAAGAGTCATGTGTAGCCATTCCCTTCCTCTGTTCCACTTCACAGGGAGGCAGCCATCTTAACAGGGAGGGTGGTTTGTGCTTTGGAACCCCGCACTACAACTCCCACCAGGCCCCCCTGTCCCACAGCCCAGCAGGATGGAACACTCCCCCATGCAAGAGCCATGTGTAGCCATTCCCTTCCTCTGTTCCACTTCACAGGGAGGCAGCCATCTCAACAGGGAGGGGGGTTTGTGGATAGGCAGCCAGCACTACAACTCCCACCAGGCACCCTTGTCCCACAGCTGAGCAAGATGGAGCACTCCACACACCCACAACCATGTGCCAGACATTGCATTGCTCCCTTCAAACTTACAGGTAGGTAGCCATCTCAACAGGGAGGGGGGTTTGCACACAACACACTAACAGGTAGGTAGCAATCTCAACAGGGAGGGGGGGTTGCTCACAACAAACTCACAGGGAGGCAGCCATCTTAACAGGGAGGGGGAATGTGGGTAGGAAGCCAGCACTACAACTCCCACCAGGCCCCCCTGTCCCACAGCTGAGCAGGATGGAGCACTCCCCCATCCAAGAGCCATGTGTAGCCCATTCCCTTCCTCTGCTCCACTTCACAGGTAGGTAACCATCTCAACAGGGAGGGGGTTTGTGAATAGGCAGCCAGCACTACAACTCCCACCAGGCACCCTTGTCCCACAGCTGAGCAAGATGGAGCACTCCACACACCCACAACCATGTGGCAGCCATTGCATTTCACTCATCAAACTTACAGGTAGGTAGCCATCTTAGGCTCTCTTGTCCCACCCCTGAGCAGGATGGCACACTCCCCCATCCAAGAGCCATGTGTAGCCATTCCCTTCCTCTGTTCCACTTCACAGGGAGGCAGCCATCTCAACAGGGAGGGGGGTTTGTGGATAGGCAGCCAGCACCACAACTTCCACCAGGCACCCTTGACCCACAGCCCAGCAGGATGGAACACTCCCCCCCAACCATGTGGCAGCCATTGCATTTCACTCATCAAACTAACAGGTATGTAGCCATCTTCACAGGGAGGGGTGTTTGTGGATAGGCAGCCAGCACTACAACTCCCACCAGGCACCCTTGTCCCACAGCCCAGCAGGATGGAACACTCCCCCCAACCATGTGGCAGCCATTGCATTTCACTCATCAAACTAACAGGTAGGTAGCCATCTTCACAGTGAGGGGTGTTTGTGGATAGGCAGCCAGCACTACAACTCCCAACAGGCCCCCCTGTCCCAAAGCTGAGCCGGATGGCACACTCCACCCCACACCCACAACCATGTGGCAGCCATTGTATTTCACTCATCAAACTTACAGGTAGGTAGCCATCTCAGGCTCTCTTGTCCCACCCCTGAGCAGGATGGAACACTCCCCCATCTAAGAGCCATGTGTAGCCCATTCCCTTCCTCTGCTCCACTTCACAGGGAGACAGCCATCTTAACAGGGAGGGTGGTTTGTGCTTTGGAACCCCGCACTACAACTCCCACCAGACCCCCCTGTCCCACAGCCCAGCAGGATGGAACACTCCCCCCAACCATATGGCAGCCATTGCATTTCACCTATCAAACTAACAGGTAGGTAGCCATCTTCACAGGGAGGGGTGTTTGTGGATAGGCAGCCAGCACTCCAACTCCAACCAGGCCCCCCTGTCCTAAAGCTGAGCCGGATGGCACACTCCACCCCACACCCACAACCATGTGGCAGCCAATGTAGTTCACTCATCAAACTTACAGGTAGGTAGCCATCTTAGGCTCTCTTGTCCCACCCCTGAGCAGGATGGAACACTCCCCCATGCAAGAGCCATGTGTAGCCATTCCCTTCCTCTGTTCCACTTCACAGGGAGGCAGCCATCTCAACAGGGAGGGGGGTTTGTGGATAGGCAGCCAGCACTACAACTCCCACCAGGCACCCTTGTCCCACAGCTGAGCAAGATGGAGCACTCCACACACCCAAACCATGTGCCAGACATTGTATTGCTCCCTTCAAACTTACAGGTAGGTAGCCATCTCAACAGGGAGGGGGGTTTGCACACAACAAACTAACAGGTAGGTAGCCATCTTAACAGGGAGGGGGGGTTGCTCACAACTTACTCACAGGGAGGCAGCCATCTTAACAGGGAGGGGGAATGTGGGTAGGAAGCCAGCACTACAACTCCACCATGCCCCCCTGTCCCACCCCTGAGCAGGATGGAACACTCCCCCATCCAAGAGCCATGTGTAGCCCATTCCCTTCCTCTGCTCCACTTCATAGGGAGGCAGCCAACTTAACAGGGAGGGTGGTTTGTGCTTTGGAACCCCGCACTACAACTCCCACCAGGCCCCCCTGTCCCACAGCCCAGCAGGATGGAACACTCCCCCCCAACCATGTGGCAGCCATTGCATTTCACCTATCAAGCTAACAGGTAGGTAGCCATCTTCACAAGGAGGGTGTTTGTGGATAGGCAGCCAGCACTACAACTCCCACCAGCCCCCCTGTCCTAAAGCTGAGCCGGATGGCACACTCCACCCCACACCCACAACCATGTGGCAGCCATTGTATTTCATTCATCAAACTTACAGGTAGGTAGCCATCTTAGGCTCTCTTGTCCCACCCCTGAGCAGGATGGAACACTCCCCCATCCAAGAGCCATGTGTAGCCATTCCCTTCCTCTGTTCCACTTCACAGGGAGGCAGCCATCTCAACAGGGAGGGGGGTTTGTGGATAGGCAGCCAGCACTACAACTCCCACCAGGCACCCTTGTCCCACAGCTGAGCAAGATGGAGCACTCCACACACCCACAACCATGTGCCAGACATTGCATTGCTCCCTTCAAACTTACAGGTAGGTAGCCATCTCAACAGGGAGGGGGTTTGCACACAACACACTAACAGGTAGGTAGCCATCTCAACAGGGAGGGGGGGTTGCTCACAACAAACTCACAGGGAGGCAGCCATCTTAACAGGGAGGGGAATGTGGGTAGGAAGCCAGCACTACAACTCCCACCAGGCCCCCCTGTCCCACAGCTGAGCAGGATGGAGCACTCCCCCATCCAAGAGCCATGTGTAGCCCATTCCCTTCCTCTGCTCCACTTCACAGGTAGGTAACCATCTCAACAGGGAGGGGGGTTTGTGAATAGGCAGCCAGCACTACAACTCCCACCAGGCACCCTTGTCCCACAGCTGAGCAAGATGGAGCACTCCACACACCCACAACCATGTGGCAGCCATTGCATTTCACTCATCAAACTTACAGGTAGGTAGCCATCTTAGGCTCTCTTGTCCCACCCCTGAGCAGGATGGAACACTCCCCCATCCAAGAGCCATGTGTAGCCATTCCCTTCCTCTGTTCCACTTCACAGGAGGCAGCCATCTCAACAGGGAGGGGGTTTGTGGATAGGCAGCCAGCACCACAACTTCCACCAGGCACCCTTGACCCACAGCCCAGCAGGATGGAACACTCCCCCCAACCATGTGGCAGCCATTGCATTTCACTCATCAAACTGACAGGTATGTAGCCATCTTCACAGGGAGGGGTGTTTGTGGATAGGCAGCCAGCACTACAACTCCCACCAGGCACCCTTGTCCCACAGCCCAGCAGGATGGAACACTCCCCCAACCATGTGGCAGCCATTGCATTTCACTCATCAAACTAACAGGTAGGTAGCCATCTTCACAGGGAGGGGTGTTTGTGGATAGGCAGCCAGCACTACAACTCCCAACAGGCCCCCTGTCCCAAAGCTGAGCCGGATGGCACACTCCACCCCACACCCACAACCATGTGGCAGCCATTGTATTTCACTCATCAAACTTACAGGTAGGTAGCCATCTCAGGCTCTCTTGTCCCACCCCTGAGCAGGATGGAACACTCCCCCATCTAAGAGTCATGTGTAGCCCATTCCCTTCCTCTGCTCCACTTCACAGGGAGACAGCCATCTTAACAGGGAGGGTGGTTTGTGCTTTGGAACCCCGCACTACAACTCCCACCAGGCCCCCCTGTCCCACAGCCCAGCAGGATGGAACACTCCCCCCAACCATATGGCAGCCATTGCATTTCACCTATCAAACTAACAGGTAGGTAGCCATCTTCACAGGGAGGGGTGTTTGTGGATAGGCAGCCAGCACTACAACTCCAACCAGGCCCCCCTGTCCTAAAGCTGAGCCGGATGGCACACTCCACCCCACACCCACAACCATGTGGCAGCCAATGTAGTTCACTCATCAAACTTACAGGTAGGTAGCCATCTTAGGCTCTCTTGTCCCACCCCTGAGCAGGATGGAACACTCCCCCATGCAAGAGCCATGAGTAGCCATTCCCTTCCTCTGTTCCACTTCACAGGGAGGCAGCCATCTCAACAGGGAGGGGGGTTTGTGGATAGGCAGCCAGCACTACAACTCCCCACCAGGCACCCTTGTCCCACAGCTGAGCAAGATGGAGCACTCCACACACCCAAACCATGTGCCAGACATTGTATTGCTCCCTTCAAACTTACAGGTAGGTAGCCATCTCAACAGGGAGGGGGTTTGCACACAACAAACTAACAGGTAGGTAGCCATCTCAACAGGGAGGGGGTTGCTCACAACTTACTCACAGGGAGGCAGCCATCTTAACAGGGAGGGAATGTGGGTAGGAAGCCAGCACTACAACTCCACCATGCCCCCTGTCCCACCCCTGAGCAGGATGGAACACTCCCCATCCAAGAGCCATGTGTAGCCCATTCCCTTCCTCTGCTCCACTTCATAGGGAGGCAGCCAACTTAACAGGGAGGGTGGTTTGTGCTTTGGAACCCGCACTACAACTCCCACCAGGCCCCCCTGTCCCACAGCCCAGCAGGATGGAACACTCCCCCCAACCATGTGGCAGCCATTGCATTTCACCTATCAAGCTAACAGGTAGGTAGCCATCTTCACAAGGAGGGGTGTTTGTGGATAGGCAGCCAGCACTACAACTCCCACCAGCCCCCCCTGTCCTAAAGCTGAGCCGGATGGCACACTCCACCCCACACCCACAACCATGTGGCAGCCATTGTATTTCATTCATCAAACTTACAGGTAGGTAGCCATCTTAGGCTCTCTTGTCCCACCCCTGAGCAGGATGGAACACTCCCCCATCCAAGAGCCATGTGTAGCCATTCCCTTCCTCTGTTCCACTTCACAGGGAGGCAGCCATCTCAACAGGGAGGGGTTTGTGGATAGGCAGCCAGCACTACAACTCCCACCAGGCACCCTTGTCCCACAGCTGAGCAAGATGGAGCACTCCACACACCCACAACCATGTGCCAGACATTGCATTGCTCCCTTCAAACTTACAGGTAGGTAGCCATCTCAACAGGGAGGGGGTTTGCACACAACACACTAACAGGTAGGTAGCCATCTCAACAGGGAGGGGGTTGCTCACAACAAACTCACAGGGAGGCAGCCATCTTAACAGGGAGGGGAATGTGGGTAGGAAGCCAGCACTACAACTCCCACCAGGCCCCCTGTCCCACAGCTGAGCAGGATGGAGCACTCCCCCATCCAAGAGCCATGTGTAGCCCATTCCCTTCCTCTGCTCCACTTCACAGGTAGGTAACCATCTCAACAGGGAGGGGGTTTGTGAATAGGCAGCCAGCACTACAACTCCCACCAGGCACCCTTGTCCCACAGCTGAGCAAGATGGAGCACTCCACACACCCACAACCATGTGGCAGCCATTGCATTTCACTCATCAAACTTACAGGTAGGTAGCCATCTTAGGCTCTCTTGTCCCACCCCTGAGCAGGATGGAACACTCCCCATCCAAGAGCCATGTGTAGCCATTCCCTTCCTCTGTTCCACTTCACAGGGAGGCAGCCATCTTAACAGGGAGGGCGGTTTGTGCTTTGGAAGCCAGCACTACAACTCCCACCAGGCCCTCTTGTCCCACAGCAGAGCAGTATGGAACACCCACCCCCCCCCCAAACATGTGGCAGCAATTCCCCTCAAATGTGTCACAGAACAGGTAGGTAGACAGTGCATGCACCCTGCCATTACTCTAAAAAAGCATGGAGCAAATTACCACACTAGCCCTCACATGTCAGCCAACTTGGCATAGATCCAATAGCCACTTCCAGTGTGCAGACAGAAATGTGTATGTAACTGTCACAAAAACTTCAGTTTGACTCACCAAATCAAATGTTGAAGAAATTCAGGGCACAATCATGCTCAGCACTGAATGCCATGTGTAAGTGCCATGGGGGCAGAGCATCAAGGCACATATGAACACAAAACATGCATTGCCAGTTGTAAAATGAAAGTAAAGTACATGTAATGACAAAGGTATGCTTCAGATTACAATGGCTAGTACATGCTCAGATGTAATGTCTTCCAAGCAGAGCAAACTGAAAAGACGCTTCACATAAAGTTGTTGTGCTGCTAGTTGTCATATGAGGACTTGTCCTTGTAATGACACAATCTGTACTTGGAACATGGGATCTATTGACATGTCACACTATGGACAAGTAATGTATGCACATCAACATCATGTCATGATGCTCAGTATCTTGCAGCCATACCACGTGATTGCAATGTAAACTGTGTGGTGTCTCACATGTAACATCCAAACGTCTAACACCCAGTGTGTGGGGTGCCCTTCAATGACCATTTCACCTCTGTTCAACAGGAGATCAACTATTGACAGCTGCAGATGACAACACCGACCTGCAGAGCCAGTCTCCATCCCCCCCCCCAGAACATGGACCCTCGGATGCAGACTCACCAAGTTCATCGGATGCGGAGGCCGAACCTGGCCCTTCAGGACTGCCAGGGCGCACCACATCCCAGACCCCCACTGTCCCCACCACCACCACCTCAGCAACAACAACCATGCTGACCCCCGCTGCAACAACCTGTGCTGCCTCAACCACCACCAGTGCTGCCTGCAACACTCTCCTTGCCTCAGAGGATACCAACACCACCCCACAATCAGAGGAAGGCAGGGAGAGTCTGCGGGTGCGTCGAGTGTTAACGCCACAGGTCCGGGACAGCAGGGCAGGTGGTAGATCAACTGGGGGACAAAATCGACAGGACACTGGGACCGAAGCCATGGCCAACATCGCCAGAGTCTTTGGGGCATATTAACAAACCCAGGGACACATGGGCCAGGCTCTGGAAGATCTGCGTGAGCTCCGCCTGCTGGTGAGGTCCTTGGACACACGCATGGGCCAAATCGTGGACCTCATGGGCCAGCTTGTGGGGGTTCTGAGGGACAGTCTTGTGGCCCAAAGGACAGCTCAACCTCCCTTCAGTGGCCAGCAGGTTGATACTTCCACCATCTCATCTGCGGCCACAGAGAGGGGTGAGCTGGAACTGGATGACTCCTCAGATCCCACAGAACCCGCAGCAGAGGCCCCTCCTGTAAAAGGCAAAAGGGGCCGTCCGAGAAATACCACGGGAGGATCCCGTGGCAAACCACCAGCCAAACGCAGGGCAAAGAGACAGCCATGATGGCACCTCTCTTCACCTTGACATTGACTTTGTGGACGATCCTTACCCACACTGCCATGTTGATGGCAGGTGTCTGTTGGACTGTGCCACTCATCAATGTGGTGACTACTCTTTTGTCTCGTTTACCATCACTGACAACTCATTAATTCACCTAGCACCATTTTCTCATACATCACTTGTCTGTCACAAACACCCTTTGTAAATAAACACTCCTTACACACCTATGTCTTTGTGTCAGCTCCATGTTTATCACAGGATGTACAATGTTGACTCTGATTCCAATGTACCAGAAGCTCTGATTGTGACGAGGCATTGAGAGGGTAAAGGGACCTAGAAAGACACAAGAGAACGACATTTACTTGTCAGGTGATGCCATCACAGCCAGTACACAACACTAGTCATCAAGCTACACAACCCAGCACACATTACAATGAGAAACAACACCAACATAGACGTCATGTGGCTGGTCATGACTACACTGTGCCACAAACATCAGCCATCAGCACAGAGCCAACAACAGGCAGCAGTTAAAAAGGTCCCCTAGGCCTTTTCACTACCATCAAAGACAGCAGACAATGGCACTGTTGTACAATGCCACTCACACTCAAGGGAAGTAGCGGTTGATGAGCTGTTGACGCAGGTCGACACCTTCCTCCTCTCCACTATCCTCCTCACTGGACATGTGTGGGTTTGCAGGCGGGGGCATCTGCTGCTCATCATCGTCCAGGATCAGTGGGATCTCCTTGCGCAATGCCAGGTTGTGGAGCATGCAGCATGCAACTACGATCTGACGCACCTTTTGGGGAGAGTACTTCAGTGCCCCTCCGGTCCTGTCCAGGCACCGAAATAGAGACTTCAGAAGCCCAAAAGTACGCTCCACCACACGACGTGTCCTCCCATGGGCCTCATTGTAGCAGACTTCACCCGGGGTCCTGGGATTCCTCAGTGGGCTCAGCAACCAAGGCCGGTTGGGATATGCAGAGTCACCTAGGTGTGAGATACACAGACCAACTTAGTAATATAACTGTGGCAGAGGACAGCATGTCACACATACAGCACGCTACTTGACTCTGCGTACTCACCCACAATCCACGCACGCTCCGGATGCAGATTTGCCATCAGCTGTGGTACGATGCAGTTACACAGGATGTAGGAGTCATGGGCTAATCCCGGGAATTTGGCACAGACATGGGAGATTATCATATCCGCCTGGCATACCACTTGCACATTTATGGAATGGGAATGCTTCCTGTTCCTGTAGATGTGCTCACGTGCCTGTGGTGGAACCAGGCCAACATGTGTGCAGTCAATGGCACCAACAACATTAGGGATGTGGGCAAGGTCATAAAAATCACCCTTCACAGCTGCCAATTCATGTCTCCTGGGGAAATGGATGTAGCTTTCCTTGTAGGTCATCATAGCGGACAGGACATCACGTAGCACCATGCTGAACATTGGTTGAGACATCCCACCTGCGCTGGCCACTGTATAATGGAATGAACCAGTTGCAAAAAAATGCAGGGCCGCCATCACCTTACATGTTGGTGTCAAAGCAGTTGGATAGGTTCGGCGAGGCCTCAGATGGGGCTCCAACTGAGCACATAGGTCCTGAAGGGTAGGTCGGTCGAAACGGAATTTCCGTATGATGTCCTCATCCTCCATGTCTGCAAGCAATGTGAATGGACGATGCACATTTGGTCGCCTCCTAGGTAGGATGAAAGGGGACACATGTCAATTCAATTCCCCTCTGAGATGTGTCCAACATCTTACATTTTGACTGATACAGCGCCAACAATGAATGGCCTGAAACTACAGCTTACAATACAAGTCACATGTGGAGACACCTTGATCTAAAGTAGTTGTACACGTGTCCAGTATTTACACAGTGAGTACCCCCAAAACAGATTCAGACTATGTGAATGCCAAAAGGTACATTCCTACATCTTGTGTCACCAGCCCTGAGAGTAGTTGACACAGCACATGTCTTAAACAGCAACACTGCTGGCTTCTACGTAGCTGCTGTACCTGCCACACCTTCTTGCGTAATTCGGACAGGGCACACATTACCAACACAATGGGCACAGTGTGTGCATAAAGATCAAGTATCAACATGAGTTCAGCAATCTACACAGTGAAATATGCACATTATGTAGTCAGTCCTTCATAACTGTGGGTTGCTTAGCCATCTCACACAATGACATGTGTACATATTTGAGAGTCCATCACACAACAGATCTGTGTACATGCACAACAACATCATAAGTGACATGTGAGGGAGTACATGCCAATGCATGTAATCCTGTGCACTGTCATGGCATGTGTAGTCATCAGTGAGTTAAATGTCACACTAGCATTGAATTACACTATCTGGTGGCATGATTCATAGTAAGTGTCTACAGTTCAATGCTGAAAACTGGCCATTGCCATTGCTACAGCATGATGTGTCCATAGGTGCCGTAAGCGTGCACCGCCACTGCAATCATGGCCATAGGCACCAAGGTAAAGATGCCAAATCGTGGTAGCGACCGCCTGGCCCCTGCGGTGTGGCACCGCCAATGCCCATGCCCCTACAGCCAATGGGAACCGCAATCGCGGTAGTGAAATGCACTTTTGAAACCAACGGTAGGCGTGCACCGCCACAGCAATCACGGCCATTGGCACCAATGTAAAGATGCCAAATCGAGGTAGCAACCGCCTGGCCCCTGCGGTGTGGCACCGCCAATGCCCATGCCCCTACAGCCAATGGGAACCGCAATCGCGGTAGTGAAATGCACTTTTGAAACCCGCGGTAGGCGTGCACCGCCTACCGCAATCACGGCCATTGACACTAATGTAAAGATGCCAAATCACGGTAGCGACTGCCTGGCCCCTGAGGTGTGGCACCGCCAATGCCCATGCCCCTACAGCCAATGGGAACTGCAATCGCGGTAGTGAAATGCACTTTTGAAACCCGCGGTAGGCGTGCACCACCACCCCAATCACGGCCATTGACACTAATGTAAAGATGCCAAATCGCGGTAGCGACCGCCTGGCCCCTGAGGTGTGGCACCGCCAATGCCCATGCCCCTACAGCCAATGGGAACCGCAATCGCGATAGTGAAATGCACTTTTGAAACCCACGGTAGGCGTGCACCGCCACCGCAATCACGGCCATTGGCACCAATGTAAAGATGCCAAATCGCTGTAGCAACTGCCTGGCCCCTGTGGTGTGGCACTGCCAATGCCCATGCCCCTACAGCCAATGGGAACCGCAATCGCGGTAGTGAAATGCACTTTTGAAACCCGCGGTAGGCGTGCACCGCCACCGCAATCACGGCCATTGGCACCAATGTAAAGATGCCAAATCGTGGTAGCAACCGCCTGGCCCCTGCGGTGTGGCACCGCCAAAGCCCATACCCTTTCAGCCAATGGGAACCGCAATCGCGGTAGACAAATGCATTTTTTAAAATTGCGGTAGGCGTGCTCCGCTACCGCGGGGCCGGTCATTGGATGCGATTGAAAGATGCACGATTGCGGTAGCGACCGCCTGGGCCCCGCGGTCTGACACCGCCAATGCCCATGCCCATTCAGCCAATGGGAACCGCATTCGCGGTAGTGAAATACATTTTTGGAAATTGCGGTAGGCGTGCTCCGCTACCGCGGGCCGGTCATTGGTTACATTTGGAAAAAGCTGATCTGGAACACCAATTGCAGCATCTGACTACCACTGAAACAACCCCAGGGGGCTATGTATGTCTGTGAGAGAGCCACACATTTCCACTGCATCCAGACACTGCTGCCTGCCATTCTTCATCCCCAACTACTGCTGTTCCTGTCTCCTGGACCCAGTGATGGCGAGAACTGAGAACATCAGGGCCCGTCCCTTCACCACAGAGGAGCTGGAGGTCCTGGTGGACGAGGTGCTTTCACAGTATGGAAGGCTATATGGTGCTCCTGATGTAATGGTAAGTGTTTCACAGTGAAAGTTGGCGAGTGCAAAGAGTGCACACCTGAAGTTGATCTGCTGTAGTATGTGCCTGTGAGTGCAAGTTTGTGTGTTACACTGCCTAGCATGCTGACTTCATGTCAATGTATTTTGTAGCCTATTTTCCACAGATTCATGGCTGCATTTCAGGATGGGGGGGACATGCAGTGTTTTAGCAGCCATACAGTCACACTGCTGGTTTGGAAAGTGGAAGTCAGAACAGACATTGCCTGTGCTAATGGATGTCAGAGTCCATGAGCTTTTCACATGCTCATTTGTGACATTACAAATGTGTTTCGTCCAGAGGGTACTGAAGGATGTGTGTTCATTTTTAATATTGACAACATGGATATGTCAGCATCATGCACAAGAATGAAATGCCTGAGGGTGACACTCTTGGTGGGAATGCACCTATGTAACATCATAATTATGTACTCCTGAAACATCCTCCTTCCCTTGTTTTCCTTATGTGTACTGACTCGCATGTGTAGGCACAGTTTGCCCTCTCATATTGTACATGCATGTGAATGTTCGGATGGCCCACGTTTAACCTCAGTGTGAGTCCCCCTGGCCTGCACAGATACTGCCCAATTTGCCTGGGACACATCAGTAAATGGACAGAGTGAGACATATGTGTTGTCTGCCACCCTATTCATCAATGTTCTATCTTAGGCCTGTGGATTGCACAAGACAGACCTTATGAGAAGGGTGTGAGAATGTAAGATCATGTCCCTAAATGTGACCTCCATGACACAGTGATCTGAACATATCTGTATAGCTCTGCTAAGTTTGTGCATGCTCCTGTACTGAGACACAGTGATACATAACCCAGTGACACTGAAACTTCCTCTTCTTATCTCCCATGCCTGCAGCTTAAAGTCCGCCAGCTTAAGGCCTTATGGAGGGCCATTGCACGCAAGGTGCAGGCTCTGGGTGTCTCCAACCGAAGGCACACACACTGTCACAAGAGGTGGGATGACATCTGCCGGCTGAGCAAAAAAACTTGGCAGAGATGACGCTGGGGCTGCTCCCTCAGACTGGCAGGTTGGCGCGCAGGAGCATGACACCACTAATGGCCCGCATCTTAGCAGTGACACAGCCAGAGCTGGATGGACGTTTGAGGGCCCATCAGCAGCAAGTTGAGGGTGAGGATTCTGCGAAGGGTGACTGCATGTATCACAACCCTGAGCCAGTGCGGAGCTCTGTGATGTTTCTAGTGTGATGCAATGGCTTGTAAGTGGCCTCTGTGTTGAGTGCAGCTGTCATGCATTTTTGCTATGTGTACTTTCTCATGTGTTTTAGATAATGGCCCTTGTCATTGCAAGATGAGATGTGGCCTTCTGACATCTGCTGCATGATGGGTGTCATGGACATCACCGGGAAGTGTACAGCAGTGTGCCTCATCTTAGTGTGCTTTCTTCGATGTGTGCAGTGCCTGACTTCGAAATTGTGAGGACTACACATCTGACACCAATGTGCAACGGCCGTTGTGCTTCAAGGCACAACATGGTGGACATCTGTAGCTCATGGCCATAGTATGAGGACATTTTTGAGTCAGTATCTGTGGTGGCCCCTTAAAGTGACTCCGTATGTGACTATGACAACATGTTGAGATGTACATCTATCTCACCTACAGACACGTAGATATGCTTACAGTAATCAGTATGTCAGGTTACCAGGAGCCACAGGCCAGCTATTTGGCTGTGTGAATGTCACCTGGGTCATTAATGCCAACTATGCATGTTTCCATGCATCTTCTGAGTTTTGCATCAAGGTTGCACATGCAGACTGCACAGGGTGGTGTGCAACATGGGGGTATCATGTTCCAGTTTTGTGCTTTGCTTGCATGTGATGTTTGTGTGTATGGCACCATACTGAAACTACGTCTCTGTCTTTTGCAGCATCTACCGAGGGCACAGAAGGACAGGGGACAGACACCAGTGGTGAGGCATCTGGCACGACTGCTACACATGAGCACACTGACACTGTTGTGACCAGCGCCTCGGAGGGGGACAGAAGTGCCCTTGAAGAATCACGCCCAGAAACACCAACCTCAACATCATCTGACTCCAGCGGTTACTCCTTGATGTTGGCGGACACAGGGAGTGGGAAATCTGCCTCTTCTTCCACCACACATCGTCCAGTGCCCACCCTCCTGGCTACTACCACTAGTGCTGCCCGTGCCCGCAGCAGTAAGAAGGGTGGAGTGTCCTTCCCCCCAGGCACCGCTGCCCCTGCCCCTGTCTCCCCTGCTGCCCTCAGTGTTGAGGCAGTGGACCTTTTGTACCAGCCGTGTGTGGGTCAGACTACTCTCCTGAATGCATTCCAGGATCATGACAAGAAGTTGGCACAGGTAGTTGCCTTCATGGAGGGGATTCATTCAGACGTGGGTGGGCTACACAGGACTGTCCAGTCTTTGTCCTCCACAGTGACGGCAGCCATTCAGTTGTCACAGGCTCAGAGTCCAGCTCCAGTCCCTTCGGCAACCACCCTGCCAGTGGCAACATCTGACGAGAGTGACCACACACCACAGCCCTCATGCTCCAAGTACTCAACACGCAGCACACAACAGCAGCACTCCAAGCGGACCAGAGCACAAACACCATCCCTAAAACAAAAACCAGGCACACAGGAGCGCAAAGGCAAAAGCCCTTCAGGTGACACTCCGGGCCATCAGGCCAAGAAGCAGGCCTCAGGCTCACATGCATCCAAATCAGCCCCATCCAAGAACACTCCCATCCCCAAACCAGCTCCCAAAGACAAATACACAGTTGCCCTGCCTGCTGTGAAGCTGGTGCCTGCAAAGAGTCCGCAGAAACAGATCTCCAAGGCAGATTCACCCACAACCTTAACTCCCACCCACACCCCTGTGAAGCTGGGACAGGAGAGCAATGTTGGGGGTTCACCTGGTCAACAGGAGATGGAGGGAAAAAGGCAAGGCCAGCCAAAGCGTAACACCAGATCCAGCAAATCCCCACAGGGAGAGCCACCTGCACCTGATGCACTTTTGGTGGAGAGTGAGTCTGTTGTGCCCGCCCCACTTCCCACTCCTACCAAGACAATTATTACCTATCGAATCCCCAAGAAGTGGAAAGGCAGCCCTCCACATTCTCCCTCACACACTGTGTCTCACGGCAGCATGTCTCCGCCTCCCCGTGCCACCATGCCACCCGGTCCAAGCAGCCCTCCAGTTCACAAAGCCACTGATGCCTCTACCTCAGCTGCTCCTCTCTCTCCCAGGTCCAGTCCTCCAACTGGACCCGACAATCAGCCACCTCCCAGTTCAACTGACAGCCAGGTCTGAGGCAAAGTCCCTTTCCCAAACCCATCTTTCCCACAGCGGTGCCTGGCCTCCCATTTGTGTCCCCCAAGCTGTGGTTAGTCCCATGGCAGTGTACAGTGTTACCCATTCCCTGTGAAGGTTCTCATGCACACATGTACATACTTTGAACTATGGACTGGCCACTGGCCTTTCTGTTTGTCACTTTGGATGCCCATTCCCTGTGCAGGCTCTCATGCACACATGTACATACTTTGAACTATGGACTGCCCACTGGCCTTGCTGTTTGTCACTTTGGATGCCCATTCCCTGTGCAGGTTCTCATGCACACATGTACATACTTTGAACTGTGGACTGGCCACTGGCTTTGCTGTTTGTCACTTTGGATGCCCATTCCCTGTGCAGGTTCTCATGCACACATGTACATACTTTGAACTGTGGACTGGCCACTGGCCTTGTTGTTTGTCACTTTGGATGCCCATTCCCTGTGCAGGTTCTCAAGCACACATGTACATACTTTGAACTATGGACTGGCCACTGGCCTTGCTGTTTGTCACTTTGGAGGCCCATTCCCGGTGCAGGTTCTCATGCACACATGTACATACTTTGAACTATGGACTGGCCACTGGCCTTGCTGTTTGTCACTTTGGATGCCCATTCCCTGTGCAGGTTCTCATGCACACATGTACATACTTTGAACTATGGACTGGCCACTGGCCTTGCTGTTTGTCACTTTGGATGCCCATTCCCTGTGCAGGTTCTCATGCACACATGTACATACTTTGAACTATGGACTGGCCACTGGCCTTGCTGTTTTATAATTTTGATGCCTATCTGGGTAATATGTAATAAAGACAGTTACTCCTGTTGTCTGCTTTGTCAGTGTCCTTGCTAAATGAAATGTGTTCTGGATGGGTATGGTTGCATGTGACACATGCTCTGTATGCCACTTTAACATTGCCAATTGCTTGTTTTACTTTTTCAGAGTTTGCCAGAGGTGACAGGCACTTTTTTTCTTGTTGACTCTGAGGATTGAGGGTGTAATGATGGGTGTTTGTGATGGTCTACTCTTATCCTAATCATTCTAAGGTCATGTTTGCTAAATTGTACACATGTCATGTTATGCTGCAATACCACAACAGAGGGGAATCCTATCCACAGGATTAGTTGCGGGGTGGCCAGGGTCCATCATATCAGTGTGATTTTTCTTGATGTGTGTACAGCAGTGTTGATGTGTGGTCATCTTGTGTCGAACTGTCTTCCTAGTCACATGGCTACATTTGGATATGTGAACTTGAGTGGTCATACAGTGTGGATGGGCTGTCATTGTCAGTAGTGTTAATATGTGTGTGCCCCTGCAATGCCAACTGCACACATGTATGATCCAGGTAATGAGTGTCTGTTTGTTTCAATTGTCTGCCATGTGCTTCAGATTGTGGGCAAATGTAGGAGTTGTAGTTTGGGTACTGTGCAGTGTGTTGGTGTGTCCTTGCACTCCTGGGGGACACCTACTTGTTGTTGCTGCCAGTTGTGGGTATGCAGAGTGTGTGGCTGCCAAGTCTGTGTTGTGTTTTGTTGATCAGCCATGTGTTTTGTTGCTGTTTGTGCTCACTGTGCAGACCTGCTCAGCCACACTGACATTATTTGTGAGTTTTCTCATGCATTGCTGTCACTTGACCCATTTTTGGCTCCATGATGGTATGTGGTATGTGGAGTCATGCCATCCGCTATATGTGCTTCTGATGCCTACACATTGTGGGTAACTCCTCTATGTGTTTGTGTTCTGTGCACTCCTCACCTGTCCACTACTGACGTACACACCACTTCAATCTCATGTCTTCTACCCCATGGCTTGCCAGTGTGTGAGCCTCCCCACCACTTCATAGTGTGACACTATGCTGTGCGAGGCTGAACTGTGTACAGGACCAATGTGACACTCAGTACAGTTTCCAAATTAGTTATGTACCATTGTCTTCTACTGGTTTGCTGTCATGGTTGCTCATGTGCAGTGCATATGTTTGATCAGCACAGTCCTCTAGTCATGTTGTTTGCTTCTGGGTTTCCCTGAGTTGTGCATCTGTGGGTGATGGGTAAGCTGTATGTGTGTTTGCTGAGGTTCTGCTACCCTTCCTGAGTGTGATGTTAGGTTTGTGCTGTGATGATTTTTGTTGTGGGAGTTCATGGTGTGGCACTCAGATATGTGTGCTACTGGTTTGGTTGTTGTGCACACACTGCTTGGTGTGCATGCAGTGCTGTCAGTGTATGTTGCCTTGTACTTGCCTGGTGTGCATCCCCCTGGTGTCCAGCTGAGTTTGCAAGGTGATGGATTGGTCTGTGCATCTGTTGTGTGTTTGTTGTGGATGTATGCAGTGTTTGGCCTGTGTTGGCTCTTTCTACTGGCAGATGCTATGTGTGTGTGAGGTTCTATTTGCATGACATTATGTGTAAATAGTTGTTGCTGTGTGATACATTCAGATGTGTGTTGCAGGTGTAGTGTGCATTACTTGTGTGTCTGTCACATGAAGCAAGGTGGATTCTTGTTCCTGAGCTTGTTTTAAGTGCACACTAGTGATTTGTCCTCCTATTTTGGGCCTGTCACTTGTCAGGATTGTGCATGTGCATGCTTGTGGTACACTGTGACACCATGTTCACTGGATGAGTGGTGTGGTGTCTCTGTCTGTGTTAGCTGATTGTCCCATTGATCCCAGTTGGTGTTCTTGTGTGTTTGTTGATGATGCAATTCTTGTTTATGTTGGGGTATGGTGTCTGTGCATTGGCCCTGAGTGGCAATGTTGTGTACTCCTGTTCTGTCTAGGGTCACATTGCCTTTCCACTGTTTGGCTGAACATGTCTGGGCTTGTTGGACTGCTGTGGATGTTGTTTGTGAGCTTTGTGTTTGACAGTTGTTTTTGTGTCAGCATTGGTTCAGGCATCCCTGAGTGTGAGTGTGATGTTTGTGGATGCAGCACAGGGTGTGTGATTTGTTGTCAGTGAACACACAGGACCTTATGTGCACCATTATGTGTGTTTCTCACAGGTGTGGAGTGTTGCAGGTGTGAGGTGCTTGGGTGAGGGGCATGTGTGAAGGTCCTACTTGTGTTTGACAGTCAGGGAGTGTGACAATGAGCCATGTGTGTTGTGCTGATGACATACAAATGTCAAGTATGTTGACACAGATGTGTGGCTGGTCCCTGTATGACTTCAGACACTTCCTATCATTCCTGAGCCTATGCATGGCTTGCCTTGATGTATCCCTGAGTTGTTGCACAGAGGTCACTTTGGTTTAATTTCACTCACTGTGCCACCCATGTCTGATTTGTTGGCCTAAGGGTGGTGTGATATGTTCCTTCTCTTGCATGTGATGTACAGATACTATGTGGCTTGCTCCATGGTTTTCCAGCACCGTACACTTCCCTTTTGGTTGGGCCATTTCTGGTCCTCCATTTCTGCTGAGCTATGGTATGAGTAAGTGGCTGGGTGTCAGTGTTGGGTGTTTGTGTGTGACTTGACAGGCAGTGTGGACAGTTCAGTGGATGTTCATAGGCAGTGTGAGTCTTCATTTTGTGATCATGCTCAGTTTGCTACACATGAGTGGGAGGTGGGTGTGAGGAGGAGGGTTGTCCAGCCCCTGAGCTTCTGTGCAGGGTGTTCCTCTTCACTCCCACCTTCCAAGTCAGGCTCCCTTGTCCTTTGGTGTGTGGGCTGCAAGGTCTGGCTACACCTGACAGATTAATTGTGCAGGGGGGCACAGGAGGAGCACACAGCATGTTCACAGATGGGTGTGGGAGGCCTAGTGTGGGTAGGGTGATGGTGGAGCCCTGGAAACCTGCCCAGACTGCCCATGCCTGGCGCCGGCCCTGCCTACTACATTGTGCACAGGTTTTCCCGCGTCTTCACCGCTGCTGTGACGTGACCGGGACATTGCAGTGATTTCGCGGTTGATGGGTGTCCCGGATGCGGAGGGGTTTCTATCAGGTGGTACATGTGTGTTTACACTGGGGGATATGTTCCTGTCGAATATGAAATAAGTGCTAGCACTCCTGGTTTGTTTCTGTGTTAAACAAAGTATTCCGTTTATGCGTGCTACGAAGGGTATCGCCCTCTGGTCCACAGGGCGTGTAGTACAGAACAGGAAGTACTGAATAAGGGCACATCGTTTGTCCCTACATATCAAACCAATTCTCTTGAAACAGAAGTAAGCTTTTTTAAGTTTATGCGAGTACTACGTCTGAAACATTTCTATAAGAATATCGCTACCAATCAATCGACAACAGAAGATACCCTCAAAGGCTTAAGACCTATAAGTTCATTTATGGCTCCTATTAGCCACAAAATTTTAGATTCTTTTGAAACACTGGTGCGACACCACCTTCCAGAAGTCATTAAACACAAGAGAAATTGTAATTTGTCAATGAGAGAGAGGAACATCTTAACTAACATAGCCAACAACCCTGATATTAAATGTACAGTAGCAGACAAAGGCGGAGCCCTTGTGATAATGGACACTCAATATTATCGTGAAAGTGTCAAATCACATATCTATGACGACAATACCTATATGAGATTATTTTCTAATCCCACAAGAGAATTCACAAGTACTTTAACTAATATTTTAGATACAGCCTTGCAAAATGGTACCATCATGGAAAAGGATAAAAGATACCTCCTCCAAAGTAATCCTAGATCACCCAAATTCTATATGATGCCAAAAATTCACAAAAACTTGAGAAATCCACCTTTCAGGCCTATCGTGTCTACCAGAGGGTCTTTACACGAACCGATTGGAAAGTACCTTGACAAACATCTGCAAACAATAGTTCAAGAAATGACGACATATATTAAAGATACTACAGATTTTCTCACTAAACTTAATACAGTACAATGGGAAACATCACAAGACATTTGGCTTTGCACCATTGATGTTAAGGCTCTCTACACGTCAATCCCACATGACATGGGATTAGAAGCACTGGAATTTTTCATAGCACGAACAGATTGGAATAACGATTTGAAAGTTTTTTTGATGGAGCTCATGAGTTTCACATTGTATCACAGTTACTTCACTTGGGAGGATGAATATTTCTTGCAACGTACGGGAACATCTATGGGCAATTGTGCAGCTCCCAGCTACGCGAATCTGTTCATGTACAAATATGAGAGAGAACACATACTAACCAACCACAAATGGAACAAGAACCTGCTGTTTTTTGTCCGCTACATTGACGACATCTTCCTATTGTGGAAAGGTACTGAATTAGAACTAACAGAAGCCATTGACAAACTCAACTCTGTTAATCAACGCATCCAGTTTACTCATGAACTTAGCAGGGAATCAGTTAACTATTTGGATGTCAATGTTTCTATTGAGGCAAACAAAATTATCACTAACATTCATAGGAAAAGTACTGATAGGAATAATTTACTACATTTCACCAGCTTCCACCAACAACCTTTGAAGCGTCATCTACCATACTCCCCGCTATTGCGGGTCAAAAGTATTGTATCCCAACCCGACAAGCTAGAAGAAAATATTGCTACCATGGTTAAAAGATTTGAGGATAGGCAATATCCCAAAGACATACTGAGAGAAGCAGTACATAGAACGACGTTAAAATCCCGAGAAGAACTTCTCAACCAAAAACAATTTCTAAGCAAAGTGACCGCATAGTAATGGTATCTAAGTATTCAACCTCCAGTGCCGCTTTTAAGAAACTGATCTTGAAGTACTGGCCAATGCTTGAGTCTGAACCGGACTTTAATGGTATTTTCAATCACAAACCCCTTTTTGCTTATGAAAGGATTAAAAACATCAGAGACATTCTATCGACATCTTTACCTGTTAAACAGCATGAACAGTATAAAGGAACCACGCCGTGTTATAATTGCAATAATTGTACCAATATTATTCCGGGTAATTCTGTTACGCATCCCAGAAAAGGCCACATCATCAAATTACGTACATCAGCTACATGCGACAGCGTTAATGTCATATATATGTTGAAATTACCTTGTGGCCTAGTATATATAGGCAAAACTCAACGCAAAATAAAAGTCCGCATGAATGAACATAAGTCCAACATACGTACATGCAATGTGAAATCATGTGTGGCCACACATTTTCAGTTAAATCACCATAATGTTAGCCAACTCCGGTTTCTGGTTCTTGAAAGTGTCACACCTAGAGAAGGTTGGGATACTACTAAGTTGCTTCAAATTATTGGACTCGTTACAGCCAAACGGTCTCAACGATCGATTAGAATATAGTTGCTTTCTATAGATTCTTCTAGAAGTTGAATTACCATTTCATCAATCTTTATTACTGTTTAATTTTTTGACTATGACTATGTTTTATGCATTTACATTTGTTTATATGTGAATTCACCATTCCAATATGGCGGTTGTTTGTGGGCATTCATTTCCCATTTGAGTCTCTTTTCTATCTTTACTTTCATTCACACTAACTTCCGTTAGACGTCATCATTTTTATCACACGCTATAGCGTCCGTTTTTACCACTCGGACTCTCTATTCACGGAGCTTTGCTTGAGCACGAGAAAGGTACGAACAGAATTACACATTTATCTGCATGCGTATGTCTGTCTATCACTGCAGTATGTCTTTCCACTTCGGGGGATTTAGATAATATGTTACCTTTCTACTTTTCACGGATGCCGGACTATTCTTGATCTGCACGTTATTAGATAACATGTTGTTGTAGCTGTTTGGTGTATTGTTTTTAAGGACACAACAAAAAGCCGAACAGTTTGGATTAGTTCACACCGGTTTGCACGTGTTTGCTTTCAGAGTTGCACTTTTATTTAAAGCACTGCATCCACAATTTTTATTTAAAGCACTGCATCTACGAGGTGAACGTTATGCTTCAGGCATGATACTAATATACACCCTACGGGTTAGCACACGCCGATTAACGTCACCTCGCTTTGACACTGTTCTATGATTACTATAGGTTTATCTCCGCTGCTGGCTATCTGTTCGACTTTGCTTTTCATTTCATTTACAGAATTGAACCTACCCTTGACGAAGGGCTAAACCAGCCCGAAATGCATTGGGTTATGGAATAAGAAATTGATTTGCATTATTACATCATGATTTGATTAATGGAATTCACATTTGAAATTGAAGAATTCCAGGATGACTGAATAAATCCTGCGTTGTTCTACCTTTAAGGATACTTTTGTGGATTCGAACTTTTTCTTAAGAATTATGCTTATTTGGTTTCATATATGAACTTGAGAAATCCATTCCATTGGATCTTGAGCAGTGCACAAAGGGGACGTCTCCCTGGGTTGGGATATGTTCCGGTCCCCACCAGAGTGTCTGATGTGGACAGGAACCATATGTCAGCACAGGAGTTGTGTGTTGTGGTTGTGTGCGGAGTTGTGTATTTGCGTACCTGCGGCGTTGTCCGCGACGGTGCATTATTTGCTGGTAGTGGATGAGGTACAGCGCCAGAAAGGCTTGTAGAGCTGGATTCATTGCGGTCGGGACCGGGTGGAGGGGACCGGGAGTCTGGTTTCGCGCTCCGCTGTCGTCTTCCGCCGTCTCTGGGTGGGTGGTTTCTCCGCTGCGGTGTGATGGGCTGTTTGCTGCATCGTAATTTGTATGGCGGACGGGACGTAATTCCGCACAGCGGTGTGTCTCTATTGGCTGCCTCCTCCGCGGTGGCAGGCGCAAATTTCTGGCGGTTCGCGTCACTCCGCAGCGGACGGAAAATGGGCTATGTTTGCCCATTGTAATATGGCGGGCGCGAGGACCGCTGCTGGTGTGCGGTAAAAGACATTTTCCGCCACCACCAGCACCGCGGTTGTGCCTCCGCCCACCATCCTAATGAGCCCCTAAATATTTTTTGTGTTGTTTTAGTATTTTATAAATTTGAAAGTTGGTACCTATTTTCAAAAATATTTACAGCAGTCTTATCCTTTTAAATTGTTTTTACACTTTTATAATTACTCTTTTTAATGTTGTTTCATTTTTATAAAACTAATACTTGTTTACATTGTTTTATTATTTAATTTACTATTACCCACATGATGTTTCTACTCACATCAAAGGTCATCTAATTAGTCCAAATGATTATCTGAATTTATGTATTCTCAGTCTTTAAACCCCATTTCTCTTTTTAAAATCAGAAATTATTAATCTTTTCCTTTTCGACTTTTCTTCTTTAATGCTTGGCTAGGAAGCTTTCAAATGAACCCATTCTATAAAACATGATACAATTCGCAGAACGTCAATCTTAACTAATAATTTCTTTCTGTTACATTTCTTGCTTACCACACATGTCTGAACAGCTTGAGCTGTTCGTTACTTCAAAACATTTATCGAATTGTCCTCAAAGAAGGTCACTTATTCATGGGACCAGATGTAGGGCAAATGAAATAACTGATCTGAAAACACCCAGATGAAAAATTGCATCAGTTGAGAGATATTTCCTCACTGTGACACATTCAAAAATCCAGTCATAAATTTACTTTTCTGTGACTTACATCTAGGCATTGCAGAAATTTACGACTGCTTCCCTCATTGACATACTGCCAGGCTCATGTGCAAGTTCCCAATGAATATAGAAACTCATACATACAAATAAATTCCATTTACAGACTTCTCTGGCTTTATTGAACTTGGAATTGGAGACATTTTAAATATATATTTGTATTCACTTTTTTCCTTTACAATGGGTATATGGTACAAAAAGGACCTACCTGTATTTCTCTGCAAGCAGGGGCGTAATCCTTGAGGTGAAGATGCTGCTGTGAAGGGGGGATCTGAAGAAATGGATCCACGTCAAACTCTGACTGAAATAACAGGAAAGGGGTGAGTATGCACCCCAAATCCTTTGTTTCGGCTGACTTGAAGCTGGGGGTGCGCTGTACCACCCTATGGCAACTGCTTTTCCCCGACCGCGACCCCGGGGGTCGGCGGTTGGCTGGCGGTGTCGGCAGTTCGGCCGCAGTCTTTGCAAAGCCAATGCACCCAACTTGTAATACGTCAGTCAGACTGCCAAGCTTGTGGCAGATGGACTGCGATCGTGTGTACGGCAACTCACGGACCGCCAAACTCGTAATAAGGCTGTAAGATATTACCAGTAATTGAGAGATGAGAGCAATGTGGTCAGTCCTTCCAGTGTTTACAACATATGTGGACCACAGCTAATGTCTGCAAGTGAAAGGATGCAGACGTGATAGACAATAGGCAGTAATTTTGTTTTTGTTTCTATTTTCCCTATTTATCAGGCACTCTCTAAATATGGCAGCAATGGTTGAGGTAATACTATTGCAACTGCAGCAATAAGAAATGTATTTACTGGACAGTTGTTGAGCAAGCCCTGGCTGTCAAGCAAAGCTTATCTCTGTGGTGGAGTAGTTCATGTCTGTTTCAAATGATTTTACAAATATGATTGTTCGAATCAGATTATATAGTACTTCTTCTCCAAACTAGCTGTTGTTTTGTCCACCTACCAGGTCTTTGCCCTTAAAGGCATCCTGCACATTCAACAGTCCTATCAAAAGTGATAGGCTATGTAGGGCTATGTAGCTTTCGTTCCATCCATGTGCTCCCATTCTGCTAAAAATGAATAATGACTTTGCAAATCCACTAATCTTTACTCCAATTCTTGCCTTCTTTCAGTTGCTTGATTGTCCTAAATGTTGCCATCTCTGAGGGACATGATTAGGGTAGAGTTACAACATGTACATGTCTGTGTAATCAAGTGTTGTTAAGCAAGAAAACACATACCTAATACTTAAATCAAAATTAATAACAATTACTTTTGCAAATCAGACAGTTGTACACTACCAAAAATGTGGCATTTTGATTGGCTCCTAGCCAGTTTATTTCTATCGAGGAGATTCGCAGCTAGCATCTGAGGCAAGCCTGATTGCAGTATCAAGCCATATATCACCATGCCTTCTTTCCATATCATCACATAGTTTAAATAAAAATTAGAGTTTTCATCAATCTCACAGAATATGCTTGCAGTGGGAGACATGCTGCTGAGGAAGGCAGCTTTAGAATCATTCACTCTGCTGTGCTGAAGGCTGAACATGTACATGAAATTGGTTCTTATCGCGGCTCCTACAGGTTCCTGCAAACAATCTTTGTTTGGATTATATTTTTAAAGCCCAGTGTAGTCCTTGACAATTTTGACTATGTTTTAAAATAGTAGCCTCAATATTTTGCTTTGTATACAATGTTATTTATTTTAAAATATGTTTTCGTTAATTAGCTTAGAATGTAGTCATTTAAAAGGTATACAGTGCACGATCTTTACATACAATAAATATATATACTTACATGTGTTTTTTCCATATAAATTAATTCTCATGCAGAGAGATTTAAAAACTGACGAAAGCAAACGTGGAAAAGTAAAAAGACAAATGAAATATCCAAAAAGTAACTCATTTGTAAGATCTCACTACGCATAGAAACACAAATCAATTCATTTGAAATATGAGATTAGCATGGCAGCATGGTTTTGTACCAGGTAGGGGAACCACAGACCATGTTAGACGGGTTATTTCACTATTGGATATAGCTGAGGCAATGGGAGGCAATGTGGCTCTGATCCTCTTAGATGCTGAGAAAGCTTTCGATCGGGTGGCATGGCAGTATCTTTGGGAAGTTTTGTCAGAGAGAGGGTTTGGCCCACAACTGATTACAGCCATTCGAGCAATGTATTATAAGCCTTATGAACGGTTGCAGGTGATGGCGAATACATCGGGCAAAATCGAGGTGGCCAGGGGACGAGGCAGGGATGCCTGTGCTCCCCAATTCTTTTCGCCATGTACCTGGACCCTTTTATTAATCAGATTTTCCTAAATCCCGCAATTAAACCCGTAACAACCAATGGATACGAGACCAAGGTTTTGGCCTATGTGGATGATATTGCTGTCATTACGCCAGAGAAGGCAATTAAGGAAGTTGAAAGCATGGCGGAGGAATTTGGGAGTAGGTCTGGGTATCTCCTGAATAAAGGGAAGACACAAATAATCTGCTCCCGGCAATGCATCACGCCAGCCCAACGCCAAATTGAATCTGCCATGTATCTGGGGGTTAGGATAAGCTCTAACATTGATGCGATATGGCCTAGCAACCTTGATCCAGTATTGGATGATATCGGTACGGAATTGAGGCACCTCGATAAGCTGCATCTAACACTCATAAGCAGGGTCAACGTATTGAAAATGAAAATTTTCCCTAAAGTGCTGTATCTATTCTGTTCCATCCCCCCTGAACTAACAGACACTATTATACAAAAAATGAATACAATGTTCTGAAACTTTATATGGCACTACCAAAGAACCAGACGGGCATTGAAAACACTGACACTCCCTTAAGATAGGGGGGGGGTGGGCTGTCCCAAATCTGCTGTTTTATTATTGGGCAGCTGCTCTACAACAGATGGGTACTTTGCTTGTGACAGATAGGTTGAGAACTGATGACCCAGATCTGCCCACTATCTATCACTTAGCTATCGGGAAAGAGGGCTCTTTCTTAGGCAGCTAGAACCCAGTTACTATAAAAAAAAAACAGGCTTAAGGGCATAAAGGCTGCCCGGAAGATCTGGGGCAAAGTATGTAGATTATTAAAAATCCCAAAGTATAATGGGTATTCACCCTTATGGCGCTCCTCCCTGCTGAGATGTATGATGTCATGGGTAGAAGCTGGGAGCGGGCCGGAATAGAAAGGATAGCAACTCTATTTAACAACACAGAGATTATTCCATTTGCAGATCTGCCCACTATCTATCACGTAGCTATCGGGAAAGAGGCGGAAGGGCTCTTTCTTAGGCAGCTAGAACCCAGTTACTATAAAAAAAAACATGGTTTAAGTGCATAAAGGCTGCCCGGAAGATCTGGGGAAAGTATGTAGATTATTAAAAATCCCAAAGTATAATGGGTATTCACCCTTACGGCGCTCCTCCCGGCTGAGATGTATGATGTCATGGGTAGAAGCTGGTAGCGGGCGGGAATAGAAGAAATAGCGACTCTATTTAACAACACAGAGATTATTCCATTTGCAGATTTAGTTCAAAACCTAGGGATAGACAATAGAACGCAATTCAAATTCATACAGATTAGGGAATGTTTTAAGAGTTTGCCTATAGGGTCTCTTAGCCTGAGGAAAATCCCAATATTGAAAACAATGCACTGGGGGGACGGCAGGATCAGGGATTATTATACAATTTTATTAGAAACCCTCCCCGATGACCTGGAGAAAACTGAGGTGAAATGGGCAGCCAAACTGGGGTATGGGGAGATTGATCTAGATATGTCGATTGAAATGGGGAAGAATATCTTTCTGTTAGCAAACCTGAAGGCCCAACATTACAAAACCATTTTTAACCTGTACTATACACCTGCGAAACATTTTGGATGGGGGAAAAGGGAGAATGACAACTGCCCTAGATGCCAAACTGGTCCAGCGGACAGCATGCACATGTTTTATGCATGCAGTAAATTGATGCCTTTAAAGACTGGTATAGAGAACGTCTGGCAACAAACAACTAATATGGCAATCTCCATTAGTTCAGCTCTGATGCTATTGGGGTATGATGGTCGGGTTAGCTTACCAACAGCACAAAAGGATTTTGTATTTATTACAGTAGCAGTGGCTAGGCTACTGATAGCTACCGCATTGAAAGATACTGAGCCCTCCACTTATCTGGCACGGTTCCATCGTCTGTTAAGCATTCATGCTCAAAAAACTGCATAATATAAGAGCAAGGGCCTCCGGGCCAGGGAGAAGGGCCGAAAGATCTGGGCACCTATGACCACGTGGCTCAGTATCAGGGCAGGACACAGAAGCTGGTTATAAGCGTAGTCTGCTGCAGAACAGGAGAAGAAACAGCCAAACACCCTAGATGCTAGCCGGGGTTCTCTGAGCTGGGCATCTGGGATTAACTTTGGATAGGCTAGGAGACCGCAAACTTGATTTAATGTATTAAAACGGCTCCTTAAATGCTGAGGCTTTTTTTAGTTTTAAATGTAGTGTAAACTATGCTATTGATGAAAACACATTTTTTATGGTAAGATAGCTAAGTATTTAAGGATTTATATTTGCATGAAGGATGAACTATGTAACTTATTTATTGATGAAATTACTGAAATTGTAACTGTATATTTCTTTTGTACCTTTTTGGCTAATAAAAAAAAAAATGAAATATGAGATTAGTCTGCAAATAGTCTGCAAATAGCTGCCTGCGCTTCTAAAAATGTACTGCCATACATCAAAATAGAAGATTAATATTACAAAACTTCTAAATCGACCAAAATGTTGCTATTTTTAAATTAAGGCAGTATTAATAGACAGACAGAATGGTTAGTCTGAAAAATAAATGTGGAGAGGGAATGATGGGCTCAGTAGGCATCTCTCTCATTAATTATTTTTAGTTCCTTAAAATACATTATGCCATATATGATTACAAATCCCAAGAACATGATTCAGCACCCACCAATCATCATAAAAGGTATAAGA
Source organism: Calotriton arnoldi (assembly GCA_963921515.1). NCBI lineage: Eukaryota > Metazoa > Chordata > Amphibia > Caudata > Salamandridae > Calotriton > Calotriton arnoldi. Next base: position 718,472 of record CAWUFW010006589.1, read on the forward strand.
ACAATTTGAATGACATTGTGCACAGACTCCATCCAAGTTTTTCTTAAAAAGAGTTGCCTTTATTCACAATCTTCTTATTCTTTTTTCTTCTTCTCTGAATTCAATGTAGTCAACGTGTTTCATTCCTAAGCATAGACTTCTTCAGGGCTTGCCGGGGTAAATGCGCTCATGTAGATTGGAAATTTCAAGAGACTCTTAGGGGCCTATTACGATGGCGGTCGGAAAATCTCTCCGACCGCCATGGTAGCGGGAAAAGACCGCCCGCATGGACCGTGACATCACCGCCGGTCGAATTACGATGACCTGCGGTCTATATCCGACCGCGGCGGTCGGATCGCGGGCCTTAACATTGCGACGGTTGCTGCTGCCCGCAGCACCGTCGCAATGTCGAAAGGAGCATGTCCTGCATTTCCCTGCACTGCGTGGCAGGCACTGTACAGTGCCTGCCACCTGGTACAGGGAAATGTAGGGGGGGACCATGGGTACCCCCCCAGTGCACCCTCACCCCCCCCAACACATTGGGGGCCCGCAGCAGGCCCCCGAAGACAATCTCCGCATGCCTTTCCATGGCGGTTTGACCACTGAGGAAAGGCTGGCTACCGCCGGCATCATAATCCTGCCGGCGGAGCCTGCTCTGCACCGCCACCATTATCCCGGTCCTGCTCCATCCGCCAGGCAGGAGTGCGGATGGCAACCGGCGGAAAAGCGGCAGTCGGAATTTCCCACCGCCATCCTAATTTGACTGGCGGTTTTCTTGGTTGCGATCGCGGGCGGATGTCCACCGCTGGCCCAGCGGGCGCCGGTCCGGCAGGCACCACCGCCGGCCCGGCGGTGGACATCCGACCGCCATCGTAATAGGCCCCTTAGTGTCGCAACGTGATGCCCAATAAATGTAGAGAAATATGATAGCTCTACCAGAGTGCCTGTTCTATCATTTCTCTTGTGAGGGGTGCCGATAGTATTGCAGCATCTCATATGACTATGTCAAGATCCGATCGTTTGTAATATCATCAGCATGTTGGGTTTGGACTTGTGTCGCCCTCAAGACCTGTGAGTGTCGTAGCTCACAAACAGCGTAATGTGTCAGGAAGCTGAATTTAAAAGAAAAAACAAAAAATCTATACATATTTACATTCAGCTGGTTTCATATTCCTATTAGCACTTAAAGAGTCATTTACTTCAGCCTGCTCCACAGGAAAGGCTTAAAATGTAACATCTCCTGTTCAGCAACATGGCACCCACTTTGTTCTGAATATAAGATGTTATCTCTCCAGTTTTTCATTAGAAATCTGCGATGAACTGCCACAAACCACTGGGGAATCAACTTACAGATGTGCTATTGAAAGTACCTGTTTCATTTAGCCTGCCAGACTTATTTCTGACATGGATGAGGACGATATTTGAGAATTTATAGAAAATGAGTCATCATTTTAGCATTCCAGAGTACTAAGTGTAATTTCGATGAGAAAATGAAACCCTCCGCTCTGTTCATTTACTGCATTCTCCTCTAAAGGCAAATATTTATCATATACAGATCCTATTCCAGCAACATAGCATTAAGGTATGCTGCACTTTTGTTATGAATAATAATAAAAATGAATGAAAAGAATGGTAGCGTTCTTGTTGGAGATGGGCTGCTCTATAATAAAGGAGAATATGTGGTACCCCCATCCCCTTTGTGTTGCTGGTCTGGAGAGTTACTTAATAGCTAATATGGGGGTACAGCCTTGGCAAATAAATTCATTTATCAATCGTTGTAGTAGCTTAATAATAGAATTTGGTAGGGACAGTGAATTAGCTTGAAAAAGATATAAATGTTTGAGGAAAATGGTAATTTCAGTTATAGCCACCCGTCAAAGCCATGGAATCAGTTAGGATGGCCAATTAGCAAAGTCTTGTTGGATATCTTTTTATTAATGCTCCATAGTTTAGTGTGATTATTCATAGTAGAGTGGCTCAGTTTAATTCCCAGATACAGCAAAGGCAGAGTCCTGGTCTCCTTCAGTGATGTGTTCCCCCATACAATGAAACATGATGGTGGCCAGTCGGGACTTTTCACTCAGGGTATCTCTGATGTTTTGTTTGGCTGATTTCTGTGTGCAATGACTGTAGCCATGACAATCACCATCCTCAGTTCTGTCCATTCCCACCCTTCTCCCCCGGAGGCCCTTCAGAGCGCTGATGATGTCTAATTATTTTGGGGAAGGACTAGAACCATAGACTCACGCCCTCGCCATATGCTGGCTGGCCATGCCCCCATCAGCTGCTGCTATTTTAAAACATTTAAAGAAGTACATTCTTTTATTCCTTATACCTTGCAGTTATACCTCCTCCACAAGTACATATTTCATCAGTTCTGAAATACTTTTCTACTTTTAGAAAATATGTTTCAAAGTTGAAAGAAAAACAAGGAGAACTTGTTTATGCAAGAAAAACTGAGCCACCTATTCTTTAAATCAGTGCCATCACAACATGTCTACCATTTTTAAACAAAGCTACAGCAATGATATTTACAAAGTGTGAGTGCAATAGAACCCATTACTTCCTTATCTGCCTTCATTATCTCATTCCTATCTTGAGAAGAGTCCGCCTCAGTAAACCAGCACTCCTCTGATCAAGAAAATAGTTGATCACACATAATTGAGATCCATGGTTGGGGATAGAAAACCAATTTGGATGAGGAAATGGACAGTGAAAGACATTCAGAAAAACAAATTGCAAAAGCTGACCTTCAAGGCTATGGAATATTTGCTCTGTCTGGATTAGATGGTTCATTGCTGGTTTAAGGAAAGAAAACCCGTGCAGCCAGTCCAAGAGAAAAGCACCACTTCCATAGATCCCTGATTTGTCTCCTATTAAAAGCCTTACCAATACTGTCTTGAATCTAATTTAGGCCAATTGAAGATTTAACTCAAGATCGAACATAAATATCCACTTTTTATGGGATGAAATCCTGCTTCATTGCCTCTCCTAGGTCTCAGCAGAATTGGGAACAGACTTCCTCATTTACTAAAATCTTCAGAAATCTTAGTTCCAGACAAATGGGTAGAGAAGATTTTATATCACGATCATGAGATAGAGTTTGCACTCTTACCAACAGTCTCAGGAGTTTTTGTTACCCTCTGGCCTTCCATGATGACCTAAAACTGAGTAATGACGAACATAATTAAAATATTGCTAGACAAAGGGCTTCCAGCTTGCTTCCCATTTAAGCACCAAAATGTCAAATTTAAAATTTTATCCTTTAAAAATATTTTTGGTATCATATCATCTAAAGATATCTGGAGTGAAAATATTGTCTGCACTTTTATAGTTAGGTAAGTATTAAGGAGGGTATTCTGTAAGGGTTAGGCTAGGTTTAGGGCTAGGGTTAGGTTCAGCGCTAGGTTTAGGTTCAAGGACTAAGGCTAGAACTGTAATTAGACTTATGGCAAGGATTGGAGTTAGGGCTAGAGTTTAGAATAGGGCTAGAGTTCGGGTAGGGTATGCTATATTTTTAGTGTATGCCATGTGTCATAGAATGATCTTGTCTACACTTATGATATGATATGACATGCTATGAAATGATAGGATATGATATGAGATGATATGATACGATAAAAGTTTATAAAGCACACTAAAACCCTCAGGTGCCAAAGTGCTATTGCAGGACAAACTAATCAACAGGGTCAGATCAACCAAGGAGCTATACTGAAAAAAAACAGGTTTTAAAAAGTTTTTAAAAGGACTTAAGGGAGTCTGTTTCAGAGATATGAGTGGGCAGGGTGTTCCACAACTTAGCAGCTGCAGTTCAAAAAGAGTGCCCACCCCATCTTTCCTTCCTGAATCTGGGTATCCTAACTTTTTTAAGGTGAGCTGATCTGAAAGACCTACTCTACCAGTGAATTAGAGCATTCAGTTGGATAGGTCCCTTCTGATGCACAGCCAAGAAAATAGTACACAGAGCCTTAAAGGAAATTTGCTTCCTAACTGGAAGCCAATGGAGAGAGTGGATACTGTCTCTGATCGAGAGCCTCTTGGGGATGTTTACAATAAGGCGGCCAGCCACGTTCTGAGCAACCTGAAGTTTGTTCATGGAAGAACTGTTAATGTTGAGCCACAGTGTGTTACAATCATCAAGCCGCGAGGTGATTAAGGTGATATTGACTGATTGGTGCAAATCTGCCAGGATGAAAGGAAAGATGTTTTTCAAAATCCTTATGATGTAGAAACAGTTACTAGTAGTATGACTGACCTGTGTGTCAAAACTCAAGGTATCATCAAATATAACACCAAGATTGTATGCAGCCTATATTGGAGTGGGGAGAGGTTCACAGACTTTCAGCCACCAGAAGTTAAACCAGATGGATTCCCGGGACCCAAACATAAGAACCTGAGTCTTGTCTGCATTCAGCTTTAAAGAGTTGTCTCTCATCCAGCTGCTGATGCTAGACATACATTGGTTGAACCTCTCCGCCACTGTGGTCAGATTATTGGAGATGGAGATGATAATTTGAGTATCGTATGATAGTACTTGGAACCCAAATGAGTACACCAATTCAGCCAGAGTGGCCACATACAAATTGAATAGAGTGGGGCTCAAGGACGAGCCCTGAGGCACCCCACAAGGGAGGTTAAATGCCTCTGCCTTAAAGTCACCACAGCTGATGATCTGATATGTCTATGCCCAAAAAGGATATTACATAATACATTATATGATATATCTATACCAAAAAAGATACTTCATAATACAAAACAAGTGTATACAATGTTAAGATAAAATACCAACAATACAGGGCCTGGTTCACTAAGGTAAAATTACACTTTAGTGTAAGTTTACTACTTTTAGTTATTCACTAACTTTATGCAGAGTTTTATTACTCTGCACTCCTTATACTTAAGTATGAAGTTCTTCATACCTGAAGATTACACAATCGAGCAGAGAACTCTACACATATAAGTATCGAGAGTGCGGAGTCATAAAACTCCACATGTAGTTTGTGAACTGCATTTTGTAGGTCTACAAAACATACTACAAAGTGCATTTTTTGTGAATTAGGCCCTCAGTGTTTTTGTGTGATGTTTTGGGAGGGGTCCATATGTATGCCTATAATATTATAATCAATAGTGTGGTATAGAATTTCCAAGGAACGATTAGGCAGAATGTTTCCTTTCATGTGTTTCTTGTTTCAAATGCACTATGAGATTTTCACACAGTAATGAATTTTGCAGCACTATTGCTGGGGATTCTATTTAACAAGCAAATTACCTTCCATCCTTACTTGGACACCGAGCTATTTTACTCAACATCTTGGATTCAGATGGAATAAATACAGTCATTATCATGTCTCTGGGGCCAGGGATGGCTTTAGAGCTGGTGGCGCCCGTTGTGACAATCTTTGTTGGTGCCCCCCAATGATCTCCTTTGACACAGAGTCCCTCACTGCCCCCATTCAACAGTGCCCCTTACCTCTCCATTGCCCCACTCTGACATACATTTCATTTTTTAAAAGCGCTACTCATTGTTCACTCACACTCAGTTCTGTGATCTGCATGGTACATGTTCTTTGCAGTTGGCACATTATCCCTTGGCGCAACTTTATGATGAGTAAAAACTGCCACTAGACAAAATTGCGATCTCTCACCAGAAGTAACATTAGTCATCAGAGTTATATTTACGTTTTTATTATTGCTTGAAAAGTGGTGGACACACAAGGAAGATCACATGCTTTTAAACTCATAAGTTATGTTTAAACACAGCACCCCTCACCAAAGTCTGCGCCAGGTGTGGCTGCACCTGTCGCATCGCCCTAAAGTCGGACCTGTCTGTGGCCATTTCACATAGCAATAAAATATTGTTGCTTCATTAAACAGTGATAGATAAATAGTGCATTGCATTTCATCCAAGTACCAACACTGTGGATTAGACTTATTTCTCTGCATGCATGCACACAAAATTAATATGTTCCTTTGACTCAGCACCCTTGTAACCCTTTTGTTGTATTCCATCTATGGCCAGAAAATATTGCTAAAAACATACCACACAGACAAACAGTCATGCAATCACTCTTGGCAGACATTCTATAAAAGATCGCCTCCTGAGCAGAATGTTACCAAGGTACATCACTCTATTAGCAAGAAAAAATACCTTCTTCTCCTGTCCTTTTCTAGATCCCAGAAGGAAAAAGGACTGAAGCTTCTACTTCATTGCCATAACACTCCGATGTGTGCCTCCACACTCACTCCACATTGCATAATATCCGGGTCAGCATCAGGCTGCAGGTATCTCATTAAATAATGGTAGGTCCATTCTAAAAAAAGGTTTTGTGGTTCTACTACTCCTCTGTCATGTATGTTTCCCCTCTGCTTCCTTGTTCCCTCAGGTCTCCTTCAATCTGTCCAGGAAAGGTGGCCCAATGCACATCTTTAGAACCTGACGTGAATCCAGAGATTGTCATCTCTAAGAAAGTGATCCTCTGCTTCTGCTCCACTTCTTGCAACAAACCATGCTTTGGGGTTAGCTATGGCAACTGGCAGAATACAATAAACAGTCATCAGACCATTTAGGAAACCCTGTTAGGTGAGGGAGACTTTCTTCCACAGAAGATTTTGAGCTGTAATCCATGAACCATTCAAGAGTGAAGCAGAACACTCTGGTTTTGGAAATGTCCTTAGTCAGTGTAGCCCTCCTGAGTCATTCAAACTTGTATCAATGATATTCAGGGGCATAGCTTCAAGGGGGGTGTTTGGGGTGTTACACACCACAAAAAAATTAATTGTGTAGCAAATAGTTGGGTACAGGTGCTTTGAGTTGGGTATGGTGAGGTGTCTGTCGGACTTCACTCCGGAGTTGTACACACCCACACTGACAAATGCACACAAACAAACTCTCTCTCGTCTCTGCCTTAGAACTTGGGGCCTCATTACGATGGCGGTGGGACCGCCACTGTCAGGCCATCTGTGGCGGTCCCACCGCCATCGGACCTTGGAGGTCCACCGTATTACAATGGATGGCAGATGGTGGGCGGTCAGAGAGACCGGCCGCCACTGATCTGACAGGCTCAAGGAGCCCGTTGGACCGTCGGAGGGACTGCAATCCCTACAATTGTGGCATTGCCTGCTCAGGCACCGCCATAGGGATTACAATGTCCCTTTCCGCCAGCCATTTCATGGCGGTTAACACACCATGAAAAGGCAGAAGTGACTTGGGGGCCACTAGCAGGGCCCCCTTGCCCCCTGGCATTCCGCTATGGAATTCTGGGGGACACCTATGGTGCCCCCCTACATATCCCTGCACCATGTGGCAGGCACCGCATGGTGCCTGCCACATAGTGCAGGGATATGTGAGATGTGTTTATTTTGTACTGCGGCATGTGCTGCAAAACACAGCACACACCGCAATACAAACTATACACATTGCATCCTCATACCGATGGCGGGACCGCTGACAGCTAGTCGGGCGGTCCCGTTCCAGACAGGATGTCTGACCTCCATCATAATGAGCTCCTTGGTTAGTTTGAAAAATATTGTGTTTTAAGTACCCCTTACAATCCACACTCCTCTCTCTTTCCAATGCCTCTTAAGCCCCCTGCGTGTCCTGCTTCCCAAAGCATATTTTAACAAGATGTGCCAGCGTGATTGTTGGGAAATCTGACGCTTACAGCCCCCTCCCCCAATCTTGCTGATCGAGCTACACCCCGGATGATATTCCGTAAGTAACTATATCCCAGAAAATATTTCTGACGGATGTCACATCAGCAACAGGTTTTTGAGAGTCAGATTAATTGGCTTTGATATCGCCCTACATTAAGACTTTTTCAAATGGGCTTGGCTTTATGCATCTTAATGTTAATGTTAGTGTGCAATTACAGACAACTTGAATACCCAGTTACATAAAGTAACTGAATTTGAAGGCTGCTATTAGGGCTTATATCACTACCTAAGAGAATACTTTATTTGGTTTTGGACTGGAAGCGCTGTCACACAAACCTACTGAACTTGTGATAGATTGTAGCCTGGCAGGTGGTGCCCTGCGTGGTTGATTTGATTTGATTGCCTGCTGTATCACTGACTGCCTGCCCCTGCCCCCATATCTGACATCTAGTCTGTGACAGGTAATATAAAGCAGATCGAGCCAACATGAAGTATGGTTTCAAATTGCTGCTACCAGCGCTTTTTATCAGTACAGCAAGAAGCATTTTATCTGGTTTTGAATTAGACGCGCTGTTAAGCGTATTTACTGAACTTGTGATAGAATGTAACCTAGTGGGTGGTGCCTAGCCATGTTGATTTGATTTGATTTTCCATCCATCTGATTGGTTGCCAGCACCCAGGTCTGCCTTTTAGTCAGTGTTAGCTCCTACATTGGAGATTGAGCTGACACAAAGGGCCAGCAACACATCAGCATCAATGACTTGCTGGTTGAATGACCAGCTACAGGTGAGCAGGCGTACTGAGATAGGGTGCATCTGATTACCAGCAGAAGGGGTGGGGTAAATATCAATAATAAAAAATATAGATTGTCTCTTGGGCAAAGCAAATACCAAAACAAAGCTTAAGTGTAGCTTGTCCTTTGAAACAACTATAAGGTATCAAATACTTACTGCATATGTTTCACTGACCTCCATAAATTATTAGAAAAGGGGCAAAAGCAATTAATTGATTGCCATTATTTATGAAAACACATTTAACAAGCAATAAAGACCTGACCTAAAATACGTTAGTCATATACATGTACTAGTACAAAATGAAAAAAAATAAACAATAGACACTCATGACTAACAGAGAATTAGATCGATGTATCCAAAGGACCAGCTTTTTCAATGTTAAAGCTGATGTTTCGGTCGCATAAAACAGATTTTACAGGACCATCATCAGCATGAGGTGTGGGCCATATAATTGATTTAGAGCTTGTGCTGTTGATAATAGAGGAATCAACGAATCTCAAAGCCTCAGCTTGTATAGCAAAAGATAAGATATCAGGCAGAATGGAACATACATTCCAAGTTCATTATGTGAAAAAATACTCAGCCGGCAACAAGTAAATGCAGTGATGATATTAGTGGAAAGAATGAAGAAATTGTTAATTTTGATATGATGAGTTTGGGTCTACCTGAGAAAAATGCTATGTTGCCCACTCACATTTTGTCCTCTATTCCAATAGATGTGAGAGAATTTCCTGCAACCAAATTAAAGTTTCACCTAAAATGCCTATTAGGTAACCTAGACTCCGGAAGGATTCATATTTTTTCCGTGTTCAAGAACTAGAAGCACTTCATTATAACAATGCCAAATTACTCTTTTCACATGGTTTTTTTCAAAATACTAAAAAGTTGTTGCTCTTCATAAGAGCCGTTTGTTAAATATATTTTTCTCATTAATAATTCTTGGCTTAAGCTGTTCAAGTAACATAGAACTTGTAATATTTATGAAATATTGTAGAAGATATCAACATTTCTTTAACACCACAGCTACATTTTATAGTAAAGCAATATGTGACCTGATTTTGCAACATCAAGATGACCTAAGGCTAAGGGGCACATATGTGATCAGTCCAACTATTCACAATGATGATGTTAAATGATGGCCACACAGGCCCTCACTAGGAGTCAGGCAGAGCAGAATTATCTCATGGAATTCCACTTTGTCAGAGTTGAAGTGGGTCATTTTTGCACAGCCATTTTCCCTGGGTGTTGGACAACGAGACCCAATTTTACTGTGTGGTAATTCCACCCTGTAAAATCACATGAGGCTTTCAGTGTAGCAGCAGCCAAGCCTCACTCACTGTTCTTTTTCTGATTGGGTAGCACCTTCTTCCCCCCACCCCATGAGGCGATCTCCCCATACATTTACCATCTGCTCATGTTCACCAGACTCACACCCTCACAAACACAACACTATCACCACTTCCTATTCAGAGCCTGCTATTGAATATCAATGTAAAACTTGCAATTCTGTCATCATCAATATTGTGTATATAGAATTCACAGAAGTCTTTTAAAAACCCTACAGTCTCCCACAAAGGTTTTATATCACCAAAATCCCTAATGATTACATCAGTATTCTGAGTTGGAATGTACCTTTATACGGTTCATAGCCAGATGCTTTTTCTTTTTTTTTTGTACCCACAGATAATATGTTTACACAAAATTTGGGTGACAGAGGAGTTCAATTGACTGACAATCAGGTGATTTCAAAGCTGGAAATTTTCAGTTCGCATGGCCATGCAAGGGAGGATTTGACAATTCTTTGAGAACCAATGTAAACTGAAGCTGCATTGACTTGAATATAAATAAACTTGAAATTATGGCAATAAAAGTTTCAGTATTTACTAGAACTTTTTTAATATTCTTATATTGAACATATATATTCCTCCAGCTACAAATACTCTTGGTCTTTTGACAGCAAAAATTGAAAGTTATACAAGATCTACTTTCACAATATTCATAAAGTTGACATTTCTGGTGATTATAATACCAGGATCACAAAATCGCTAAACTCCTCAGCAATTTAACAGAACTTGATGAAACTTGTGAAATTTATAGTTATAGAATATGCAATCAAAATATGATTTGATTGGTTTTCAACTCCTAAAGGGCGCATTAAGCATGAATTTACCTGTTTAAAATGGAAAGCCACAATGCGACTCCAATGGGATTCTCATTAGGATAAATTTGGGCTTGAATTTTACTACTGAATAATTTTTTTATCATTCAAACTACGAGGATATGTTCATAATGTGGAAGTACTGAAGACAATTTTAATGCAACAATTTGTCAATCACAGTGCAATTTTATTTGGCCAATAATGCATTAACATATATGCCAATGCCTCCTGGGAAATTATTGTGTCTTAAAAATATAAAACTAGATAAAAACATAAAGATGAGAATAATTTGCTAGACCTTCATATCTGTTTACCATTGATAATAATCTGAACATTATGAATATTTCTGATAATCAATGGTTCAATTTTATAAATAGGTCTGTCTTGAAAATAGTATGACCATACATTTACAGAAGAAATTGTTACATGTATTTACTATGGTAATACGCTATTTTGGACTATAATTTGTTTAACTGAAGTAACTAAAAGAAATTTAAGGGATTCAATGGAAGCCTGTAATTGACATGCAATCGATAACTCTCTGTCCGTTAATAACATGTGGTCATTCTAGGTCAACCTAGAGTAATAGGAGTGGGTTAGAATGCAGAGCTGGACAAGCCGAAAGCAGGATTTTATAGCAACCTTAAGTAGGGCTGTTGGAGCCTCCTCCCTTTCCTCATTGTTCAGTCCCTCTACATCAGCCTCCCATTCCCATCTAAGATGTAGCATCCTGTCTGGTGAATGATTTCGAATTTTTATATATATCAATGATAAGGCTTTTTTAAACATAGGCTCAGTCAGTAGCCTGTCTTCTAGTGGGGAGGATTCGTCTACTTCTGTACCTTATTTAATGTGGGAAGTCAGGCATGCCTGACCTGTAGATCGTGATAGGTTTCTGATTCAGCCAGGTTAAATTCATTCACTATATCCTGTAAAGGTACCATATCTCTCCCCACTCATATGTCACCCAATTTATAGATGCCTATTAGGTCCCAGTTTGTGAAAGGTTGTAGTTTCTCCAGTTCAGCCAGGGTAGCCGAATCCCACAGTGTTTTCTCTCCCGTTAGTCTATCCTCCCACCCTAGTTATTTTGTCACTGCATTCCATATTTTCACCACCATTGCAGTATGAATCGGCATCGATCCCAGAGGTGGGTTTCTGTTCAGTTCTGCAGGATATCCTCTGCTACTCATCTTGTGCCTATCCATTAGCAGCACTGACTCCGTTTGTGCTGCAAAGGCCCAATCATTTATGGTCACCATCTGGAAGGCCCAATAGCATTTCTGTACATCTGGTAGGGCGCTCACCACCCATCATACCACCCCCTCGTCCATTTGGACACTGTCATTCTTGCAGGTCCCTGTTCCAAAGCAGCAGGCACACCTCCACCTCAATTGCCTGAAAAGTGTCATGGCATACTTGATAAGGGTTTTTTTGCAGTGTATACACAGAGGTAAGGTTCACCAATGTATAACATCCCCTGTAAGTCTCTCCAGAAGTAGGGTCAAGTTTCATGCAGTAAAAAGTTTGGCATCATGGCTGAAATATATACCTATGTACCTGAGTCCTTCCACCACTATCAACATCGTGCAATACAATGGTAGCATCAAAGCTCCACTCGTAAGGGGATATATCTTGGATTTATGCTAGTTAATCATGTAAGCTGAAGAATCTTCATAATTCTGGACACCGTCAGGTCAGGGTCACCCACATAAAGCAGTATATCATCCGCATATAATGATATCCTATCTTCCCAGATGTTGTTCCATCTTATCCCTCTGATCAGAGGGTCCTCTCTTATCCATGCTGCAAGCGGCTCCAGCACCAGGGCAAACAATGAACAGCCCTGTCTGGTGTCCCTTTTTAAACTGATTACCTTGGAGTAGTAGTAAGTAGTAATTTTTATTGCACAGTTACTTAAAACCATTTGCAGTGTAACAAAAGAATTTAAGATCAGGACGTTAAAAGGAATTCATTTAGATTATAACCAATTTCATTTCATGCAGTATACGATTAAGGTTAAAAACGAAAAAGCGAATAATTGTATATGAAGCATTATGACGAAAGTGTGCCTTAGAATTGTCCACAGCGAGTCTATTTTTTCGCGGCTATCGTAATCTTATTCTTTAACAAGTCTGGAACGCACTTCCTCCATATATCTCCCGATTCTAGCCAAATCGGTCGGTAGAATGCAGGAAAATAGGACCGCGACTGCTTCTTTCACTGTCCGAGCACCTTTACGTAGCCATATTGGCTTTAATAGCTTCTGGCGAGACTAACAGGCCGGGACAGCAGCACAACAAATGCAGTAATGATTCTGTTTTAAAATTGCAGATTCTACAGCTGATTTTGTGCTCAAGGGATTTCCACCCCGGATTTAGTTCTTTAATTGGGAGGGGCACTAGTCTGGCCCACTCAATGTTTTTTAGGGCCTTTCTCCCCAGCGCTTGGAGAAGGTAGGGCTGGGATTTGTGCTCTCTATATGTAGCGATCTGCCCAGATTGACCACCTCCACTTTCAAATTGTGCTAAATCAATTTTTCTTGACAATTGATAGCATTGTTTGTTGATTGCATTTTTGATGGCCGGGTAGTTTATGTCCTTTTGGCCCCAATTCTGTGTTGCCAAGTCTAAAATTTCTACCGCTTCCTGCATATAGACCTGCCATGAGTTAGGTGGCCCTCCGTAGATGGATTTTAGCATGCTCCTCAGGCTTCCGTCCGGAGCTTTAAGTACTTGATAATAATATTTTGCATGCCCACCTAAGCATTCTTTGCTCTGTTGCACCAGGCCAAACTCCAGGCGAATCCAGCTTTTGCGGGTGTATTTTGGAAGTTTAAATATGCGTTTGTACGCCCGGCTTTGCGCCTTTTCCATCATTGTGTTCATTTTGCCTGGGAATGCCTGCTGTGCGTACCCCGCAATTGCCCTTATTTTAGATTGTAACACCTTTCTAATTGGGACGGTCGTTGGTCTTTGCATCTTCTCATGTAGTTTGCACAGGGCGTAGATTATAGACTCTACTTTAGATTTCATTTTGTGTAAATGCAAAGTTGCTTTACCCGTGTCGCTCAGCCAGCACCCGAGATAGTTGTAAGATGTCGAAACAGCTATTATCTCTTTACCCACGTGCCATTTGAGGAATGTTTTTTTTATGCCCAAAGATCAATACTTTGGTCTTTTCTGGGTTTATTGTTAATTCATTGATCTGGTTGTAGGCATTTAAAGCATCTAATCCCTTTGTAGTCCTGTTTTTGTATGATCCATCACCACTAGGTCGTCCGCATATTGTAAGATTTGGAGTTTATTAGCTCCAATTTTAGGGACTACAAGGTTGGCGTTGTGGAGCGTCTTGCCCAGGTCTGCTGTATATAAATTGAAAAGTGTTGGGGCAAGTACGCATCCCTGTTTTAGGCCTCGATTTATAAGACACTTGTTTGTTGTGGTGTTGTTTGCTAATTTAACTTTGATCCAAGTATTGCTATATAACAAGATAATGGCGTTGAGGAGGCCTGGTGGAATTTGCCAATTTCGCAATTTGGACCAGAGCTTGCATCGTGGCACCCCGTCGAAGGCTGCTGAGTAGCCTACAAAACAGGCAAAAACTGTTTTTTTGTTTTTGATGTTGGCTTGATGGCTTAAATATGATATAGCCATGATGTTGTCAATAGTCGAACAACCTTTGCGGAACCCTGTTTGATAGGGGGAAGGATTTCGTTTTCTTCGACCCATCTGTTTAATTCTGTCAATAGGGTACTTGCATAGGCTTTCCCTTCGATGACCAGAAGGGCGATTAATCTGTAGTTTTTTGGTTCTGTGTTGTCACCTTTCTTGTATATAGGTTGTAAAATTGACCCGCGCCACAAGTCTGGCACCCTGGCATGTAGTCTGCATTCGGTGAATAGATTAGATAGGACTCTCCCCCAGTATGTTGGATCTTCCCTAAACATAGCGCCCGGGAGGCCATTGGGCCCTGGTGCCCCGTCTTTCCTTATCTTTTTAACTACTTTTTCAACAGCTGTGATGTCTTGATCTTTACTCCCAGCTTCAGTAGTAGGTTCCACTACGTTGATTACACTCTCCGTGGGGCAGCCCATGCTCCTTCCGGGTTCAGTGCAGCCTTCCTTTTCGACATAAATTGCGGAAACATGTCTCAACCATGCGTCGGCGTGTACGGAGTTACGCCTGTCCACTTTATCATTTTCCAACTGGGCTATGTATTGCAAAGTTGTCGATGTTTATGAGGCTTTGTTAGCTCGTGGATCTTGATCCATTCTTCCTCAAGCTTGTTTTGCTTGAGCGTCCATAGCAAGTGTTTCCGCTCATTACGCAGTTCGTTGCGCTTGTCCAGCGTTCATTTCGTGCCTGCAATCTTATGAGCTCTTTTTGCTTTGTTTAGATTGCGAGTTATGTCACTAAGTTTTGTGTTATTATGCACGGTTTGTGTAATAGGTTTCTCTTTTGGTTTGAGATCAGCTTTCTTGCTAGTGTTCAGAGCTGTTTTCAGGGCAGAGGTCCACTCTGACCAATTTTCCATACTGGGCTCAACACCAGAATGGTTGCCTGTGCATTCCTGTTCCTCTTTCCATGCCTTAAGTGCAGTTGCCTGATGCTCGTTCCATTTTATTCTTCTGACCAGGGCATATTCCTCAATGCCTATCGATTGAGCTACTGTGGTGGTTCTTTCCCGTTTTTTGATTGTAATGTTCAGATCAACCTGGAGTATTGCGTGATCGCTAGTGTCATCTGCTTTGATTTCAAAATGATCAGTTTTGCAAGCGAGTTGGTTGCACAAAAAAATATAAT
Source organism: Calotriton arnoldi (assembly GCA_963921515.1). Lineage (NCBI taxonomy): Eukaryota > Metazoa > Chordata > Amphibia > Caudata > Salamandridae > Calotriton > Calotriton arnoldi. The sequence goes on from CAWUFW010006589.1 coordinate 733,861, forward strand.
CAATTGTTGAGCGGTTCTTGAATGTAGTCGTCCCTTGGCTATTTGGGTCTGAGTTTTTTAATAGATTCTCAACTGACTTAAGGTCATAATTTTGTAGGAAGTTATTGAACGTTCTTTCGGTGCTAGTTAAGTACTTCCTTTCGCACTGCTTCGGTCCCAAATGATGCAAGTTGAAGTCCCCCACAAGCAATTTTGCCAGTGACAGGTACGTGCATAGAATTTCCTGTATTGTTATAATCATGGATTTTGTGGCTTCTAATTTCGATTGACCAAATGCGTTTAGATATACATTTATTATGAGCAGTGAGACGCTGTCTTCCCTGTCCCCTTTTCCCTCAACTGCAAGTGCCTGCAGCATGTTTGAGTCGGTATTTATGATCCTTACTGTTAGTTGTTTTGCATGTTTAACATAAGTCGAGATCCCCCCTAATGGTCTTCCGTACCTGTTGTGTTTAGTGGCTAGTTTGTGGAAACCTGCATAGCCTTCCAGGTGTACCGGCTCTGTAGCCCAGGTTTCTTGTAGACATAAAATGTCGCCCTCTCGCAGTTTGTTTATTGCTGTGACTTGTCTAAGAGCTTTTTGTAAACCTGCCACGTTCCAGGAGACGATTTTGAGACTATGTTGTGTCTTTTGGCAAAGAATTGGAGTGCTAGTATTTACCGCTGTTGACAATTTTGTGTCGTACTGCGCTTGAGGGTCCCCCGAGAGATCAACAACGTGCTCTTTTGCGTCAGGTATGGCGAGTGCAACTCTGTGTTTCGCTGCTGGTCCTGTTATATTGCTCCCTCCATCGGATTTTCTGAGTTGCCTCGTCGTTTACTATTCTGTTTATGTTTGTCTCCTCTTGTGTTCTGACAGATATACTTAGGTTTTTGTAATTTTGATCTAGTTGTATGTTCGAGGTACCTTTCAAAATACTGTGGGAATGTTCCTTGACTTTCTTTGTATTGTTGGCGGTGTTTGATGGTTCAAGTAGAATTAGCTGATATTTTTCTTGCTCGGGTCTCTCTCGTTATCGCTATTCCCCAATTTTTAAAGATTTCTTTTTCCATGAGCACCGCTTCTGGAATGTGATGGTTTATCCAGGTCAATGCCGTGTTTTCCTGGGGGGAATCTTCATCCCTTGGTTCGAAGTGAACACTCATCATATCTGCACTTGTTATATTGGACAGTGACGGTATATGTTGAAGGAGCCTTAGTAGATTCCCCCTGTTTAATGTATCGTGCCTACCCTTTGATTTATAGAGTGGTTGAAAGATACTTTGATTTGTTTCTCTTGTTTCGGCAAGATGGAGTTTGTTGCCAATCTCATTGTGCGGGTGTTTGGTTCCTTCGCACGATAACTCTCCTAAAAAATTGTTGCCAATCGCATTGTGCGGGTGTTTGGTTCCTTCACACGATAACTCTCCTGAAAAATTGGGTGTATTTCTGATCACAGACTGAAGTTGCTTCTTTCCTTCACCCGTTGTTTTTTTGGGGTGCTCGTTAGCGATTTTATCCAAGCAGATTTCTGTTGTATCTGGTGGGCCCCTCTTTGCTACCTCCACTAGTTCCAGTTTCTCCTGTTTTTCTCGGATAGCTAGTTCGGTTGTAATTATCGCCGTGGCGGGACCATCTCTTGTCTGTTTATTTGCTTTTGGCGTTTTGGTAAAAATCGGATATGGTTTTTTGTTTAGTTGCACGTCCTGCTTTTGAGCCGGTTTTGTTACTGGTTCATTTGAAGCATATGTTGTCTGCCCCCAGCTTTTTCTCATTTGTGTGGTCTTTTCGCACTTTTGTTGTTTTCTTAACCTTTTCTTCATGCGTTGTGTCAAATTCACCTGCGTAAATTGGATTAAATTACCTTGGAGTATACTCCACTGACTCTGACTCTGGGGAGCAGGTCACTGTAAAACAGTATTACCCATTGTTTGAATTGCTGGCCAAAGCCCAATCTGTCTAGGATTGCAAACATGTAGTGCCACTCTAGTGTATTGAATGCCATTCTGGCATCAAGGAACATCACTAGCGCTTGGCCACATAGGGTTCCCACATTGCCCAACACCTCATACAACCTCCTGAGATTCAGTCTTGTACTCTTGTTGGGCATAAAGCCAGATTGGTCCAGATGGAGCAGGGATTATATCACCCTCCTCAACAGGGTCGCCATCACCTTAGTCAGTATTTTTTTTTTTTAATTTAATAATGAAATGGCCCTGTAGAAGGTGAAGTCCTCCAAGGGCTTCCCTTCTTTTGGTATCACTATAATAGTAGCCAGTCTCTGATCTTGCGGGTGAGCCCCTAGCATTTTAGCCTCAGTATACGTGGCCTATAGGTGGGAGGCGATCTTGGTGGCCATGGCCTTCTAGATCTCTAGTGGGAACCCACTGGGTCCAGACGCCTGGCCTGCTTGGAGATCTTGGATTACCATCACTATATCTCCAGTTTCCAATTCTGCCTCTAGTGCTAATCTGCCATCTGGGATAGCTGTGAAGGGCAAAATCTTTAAGGAATTCTGCTGTCTATTCAGCGGTCATGTGGAAGTATAATTGTGCATAGCAGCACACAAACACGTCAGCAATGGCTGTACCACTCCTAACCATCTTGCTATCTTCATTCTTAACCTCTAAAACCCTGTGTCTGGACCGGTCTTTTTTGTCCATACAGGCTAGAAGCTTTCCCGCTTTATCCCATACCTTGTACAAACTACATTTAGAGGCCTTGTGGGATGCCAGTGCAGCATTGTTGATGAGATCCTTGTATTCTTATCGTTCAATGCGTAGCATCTGAGCCACCACGGGATCCGCCCTTGAAGAGATGAGGAGCTCTATGTTGCAGTATTTCCTTTTCTAGCCTGTTCCGTGTACCGCTCTGTTTTTTCTTCTGTACATTGACTGTCCACTGATTACTGCCTTATAGGCCTCCCACATGGTTATTGCTGAGGTAACCATTCCCTTATTGATGGGGAAATAATGATCCAGGCCCTTGCGAAGCCCTTCCAAGATCTCTTGATTTTTTAGATACTTTGGGGCATATTCACAAGGAGCTATCGCCGAATTAACGGCACTTTATCGCAGCCAAAGTCGTGATAAATTTACCTCCCCATTCACAAGCCGGTGTTAACAGCCCACAGCACCAGTATACCCGCGATAGCAGCCGCAAAAAACATCGCCACAGAGGACCCCCACAAATATCGCTAATGAGATGCAGAGTGGGCGTTCCCGTGTCAAAAGTCGAGACAACATCACACCTCAACATTCACAACGACCAGCCACATCGGCGATATGAACACAAAACAGGCGATAAGGTGCGCTAGCCGCAGGTATTTAACACCTGCCTCAAGCAGGTGTAAAGACGGACGTCTACCTGCAGTAGGCAATGGAGTCCCGCACACAGCCATACCCGAAGAACAAATGATGCCATGAGCTACTCTACATGCAGCTCAGAGCCCCAACAGGGCCACAACACCCACCGCCACCACCCCCTGGACCGCCACCACCCCCAGGACCCGGACCCGCTCCCCCCCTGGACCACCACAGAGGCAGCATAGAGTAAGACAGCGGACCTACCGAAAACGCACCACTCTCACAGACCTAACGCCGCGGAAGTCATTGCCCACTACAGGCTCAAAAGGACAACCATCCTGACCCACATCGCCCACAGGCTGACGGTCCCAACACAGCAGAGAACAAACATCCCTCCACAGACAAAGCTGCTGGCTGTGCTGCACCTGTTGGCCTCTGGGACCTTCCAACCAACAACTGCCAGAGTCGGAGGGGTCTCACAGCCAGCCCTATCAAAGTTCATCACACCCGTCCTGGATGCCATCATCAGCTTCATACCCCAGTACCTTCACTTCCCCAACACTGCGCAGGAACAGCTGGAGACTAAGCAAGGCTTCTACGCCATAGCCGGATTCCCGGCCGTGTTGGGGGCAATCGACTGCACACATGTCCCACTTGTGCCCCCGGCGGATACTGCACACCACTACCGCAACAGGAAGCACATGCATTCCATCAATGTGCAGGCAATAGTGGACCACCGGGGAATGTTCACCAATTTCGTCGCCAACTACCCAGGCAGTGTGCATGATTCCTTCATCTTCCGACAGTCCATCATCAACCAGCGCTTCCAGGATGGCACATATGGACCGGGACTGCTCGTTGGTAAGTACCAAATCAACACACCACACATCCCACAGCCACCAACGCACAAAGCACAACTGTGGGGATGCACACCTGACCTAACCACATCTGACATGTCAAACTACACGACCACCTACCAGACACGACTACACCACTCCATGGTCATCCTGGGCTACCCCAGCACCCAATACAGACTTCACATGGCACCACAGCCACACAACAGCAGAACGTGTGGAGATGCGGAATGCAGCCATGACACATGTGAGGCACTGCTCTGCCCTCATGACCCTACCCCAGTCTCCCGCAGGTCAGCGTCCCGTGGTGGTGGGCCCGTATCGGCCACCGTGCATCCGGGGCGACTAGCCTTGTGCGACTTGAGTCATCCCCCCTTGTAGTTCTGACATTGCATGTCTGTGTGCCTGATGACTGTTGGTGTAGTTGCCAGCACATGCTACTCCCTGAGGGCTGGCTTACACTCACCCCACACACAGCCAGCACAGGCGTCACTGAATTGTTGGGCCGGCCATCACATCCTGCCGAACCAAGTATTGACTCTTTCCTCCCTGCACTGTCACAGGTGATCAAGGATATGCACTCTGCCCTTGGATGATAACACCCCTCCGAGACCCGAACACACCCGCCCAGAGGCAGTACAATGCGGCCCACATACGCACCAGGGGCATCGTTGAATGCAAATTTGGCGTGTTGAAGTCACGTTTCAGGTACCTGGACGGCACTGGTGGGAAGCTCCTGTACAGCCCGGACGTCGTGTGCAAGATGATCGTTGCATGTTGTGTGTTGCACAACATCTGTGTTCGCACCAGGGCCCCATGGATCCCAGTTCCAGAGGTACCGGACGATGATGGTGGTGATGGGGCAGGTGGCCCACATCCCATTGCAGCTGCGGCAGGAATGGCCCGTAGGGACTCCATCATTGACACTTACTTCTCATGAGCACGTCACATTGTGACCGTCCGTGGGACAGTAGTAGATGTCCAATTGCACTGCATGTGTAAATAAAACATATTTGCAGGTCACAGGTTGGAATTGTACATTGTCATGTTACATGTCCCTGGGGTTTCAGATGTGATTTGCCATGTTGTGCACATTTTCCGAACAAGTTGTGTCCTGTGTTCAGTTGTTGTGGTGTTGCTTTTTGTACCGGGATGTTGTCACTGTCAGGGTGCACTTCTGCTTATGTGCGTATGCTGCACGGTGGGTGTGTCGCTCCTGCGGCTCTGATTTGTCTGCCACTGGTCTCTTTCATGTGGTGTGCCTGTAGGTTCTGTTCTTCCACGGTGTGTGGATGTTGTGGTGTGCATGTTGTCCTCTGCAGTTGGCCAGGGTGCATCCGTGGTACTCCGCTGTTGATGTATTTTGTTCTGTGGCATTTTCCGTATACTGTTCTTGTGCTTTTTCCCGCATTGCGCGTGCGTATTGCTGCCCTCGCGCTGGTTGTCACTGTTTTCTTATCGCGCTTTGGCCCATCGCAGCTTTTTTCGCGTTGTGGTTTCTGTTTTTATCTCCGTCGAGGAGGTTGTGTCGCGAGCATTGGACGCGGTGTCGGCCAACTATCGCATGCTACCGCCGTGTTGTGAATTCCACGTTGTCACAGGGTTATTTTCCAGCGATAGGCTGCGATGCTGTAAGTTGCGTTATGCTACTCTTGCGGTAGTTATCACATGTTCTTGTGAATATACCCCCAAGGGTTTATCGACCACACCCTCCCAATTGTGTCGGGTCTCTTGTGTACCTCTGCTGACACTGCTAAATGATCTGACACGCCCCTAGTGAGGTGCCGCACATCAGAAAGGTGGTGAGTTGGCATATGGCAAGTAATGAGAAAGTCTATGTGTGACAAACTTCCGTGGGCTCCACAGTAAAGTAAGTATTGCTTTTCCCGGGGATTGTGAGCCCTCTAGAGGTCAACAAGTTCCATGGCCTCCAGGAAGTTACCTATGGGGCCAGGTCTTTCAGATGTCTTTCAGGTGTTTTGTGTCAGTCTATTCCAGTTCTCCCGAACCACCATGTTGAAGTCTCCACACGGTAAGGTGCCTTCCAGGAACTGCAGCAGCAGGGAGTCCACGTCTGGGAAGGCCGAAGCATGTAGCCTAGGTGGTGTATATATATGCTGAGCATATATTTAGTGTTAACTCCTCCCACTGGCCCATTATTGCCACATATCTACCCTGTGGATCCACCTAGGTCTTTGAGGGATAAATGGAAGTGTTTTCTTGAGATGTACACCTACTCTATAGGCTTAAGTGGAAAACATTATTTGTTTGAAAAATTGCCATCACCCACAATTTTTGGGCATGCTTCATCATAGGGCTTGCTACAACACCCCTGCACAGACCAACGCCTGGGGTGGAGCACTAGGGAGGGGGAAGACAATACAACCATATAATTGTAGGGATCAAAGAAAAAAGACAAGTGCATAATATCGAGTTTAAAACTGGCTCAGGAATGTCCACATTAATAGTTTATTCCTGGACTTCCCGTCAGGGTTAAAAGAGAATATAGGATGGTGGTGATAGGGATGATTAGTGGCCCCTCACACCTCCATCATGCACACAGCAGTGAATACTATTGTGAAGCCCGCATGGGCACACATTCAGTAGCCATATCTGTCTAAAGCTTTACAGTTGTTTCCCCTCATATGTGTCTCCTGCAGCATTAGTATTCTGGGGCGTGTCTATTAAAGTATTGTAGAACGTCCCCCCTCTTGATACTATCTCCCAGCCCATTAGCATTCCACAACAGTGGTTGTAGTGGTCTCATATTGGCCATTGGGGTTCGGGATGTCTTCAGTCAATATATCAGCACATCAGGGCCTCCCCCTATTCCACCCAGCGACTCGGGTCCGTCCGGTCCTCTGCGTGTGTCTAGACAGTGAGTACCAACAATAAGTGAAGTGAACTGCAATCAAACAAGTCCCGTACGAAACTCCCCCCTCCCTGCTACCCTCCAAGGTAGGCTTAGAATTACCTGCCCTCTCAAACTGTGCACAGCGCCTGTCGCCCCAAAAAAGGTGGAGAATTAACAGGAGGCCTGTCCACAGCTCTTTGATAAAGATAGTTCCATTTCCCCTTCAAGTATGTCATTTTAGCTCAAGCTTGAGACAACAATGTCCACAGCCACAGTCCCTGCGGATGTAAATCTTCAACACCCACACATAGCATGCAAATTCTAGTCTAGAGAAATGCGGGTTCACGTGATTTCTATCGAAGAGCAGCATTGTGAGTCATCAGGGGCTAGTCAAATTAGGATCTTCTCCGATTGTCAAGGTCTGCATCCCCAGTTTACCGAGGGTGTCTACAGGTAATTGGTCACACTACCTCCACTGCAGTGTCTTTCAATGCCCCTGGATGATGGTTGGTTGTTCAAAAATCACAAAAAAGAGACTAGGGAATGAGCCTTCTCTGACTCCCCTTCAAATATCTTAAACTCACAAAAAGAGAGAAGGACTGATAAAAACAGGGCCAGGGATGTTAACCCAATTAGAATTACAAAGTTCCTGCCCCCTCCACTATGTGGGAATAGTTAATTAGTGAGAACCAGAGGAAGAAGGAAAATGGAAATCAAAAGATTTTATAATACTGCCCTCACCCACTATGCAGTGGCATGCTTCATCATAGGGCCGCTGCAAACGTCCAGGCGCAGGCCAATGCACTGGACGGAGCGCTGTTTTTTTTAGGGGTGAGGGAGAAAGGAAAAGAAGAGAAAGTTAGTGGCGGGGAAGAATATTCCCTTGAGAAGGGATCTTTTGTGCAGAAAAGTAATAGAATAAAACTGTCTAAGGAGATACCTTTGTAGTACCTTTATTCTTGGTTCCCCTTGAATATTCTTCCCCCCTCACTAACTTTCTCTTCTTTTCCTTTCTCCCTCACCCCTAAAAAAACAGCGCTCCGTCCAGTGTGTTGGCCTGTGCCTGGACATTTGCAGCGGCCCTATGATGAAGCATGCCACTGCATAGTGGGTGAGGGCAGTATTATAAAATCTTTTGATTTCCCTTTTCCTTCTTCCTCTGGTTCTCACTAATTAACTATTCCCACGTAGTGGAGGGGGCAGGAACTTTGTAATTCTAATTGGGTTAACATCCCTGGCCCTGTTTTCATCAGTCCTTCTCTCTTTTTGTGAGTTTATGATGGTTGGTTGATCCCTGGTCTCCAGCTCTCGATCCAGTCCATGTTTTACCCTCCACTACTATGCGTAACTTAGCCAGGAACAACATCATGTACTTGAGATCTTTCTGGCGCAAAGCTTTGTTAAATGTGTTGAGCCAAAGGTGTTCGACTCAGAACAGAAAGTCGGGGTAAAAACTACAAGCCACATTTTCATAGTGTAAAGGTGGACCCCATCGAGCAGCCTATAGTATAGCTTCTAATCACAGTGATTGAAGATGCAGGCATTAATAGTCCTGGGTGGTGCTCCCAGATGGGGAAGCGGTATCGGTGCTGTGTGGGCCCCCTCGATTGAAAAGAACTTTGAGACTCCTTTGGGATTCAGCATGTTCAGGATGAGAAATTGTTCACTAGATCCCTCAGCTCTGTCAGGGACCCCCCACCACATGGATGTTATTCCTTCTGGAGCGACCCTCAAAGTCTTCGAGTTTGGCCCCCATTGCCTCAGAGTCTATCTGCAGGTTAACTTTCTCTCTTAATATTTTTGTTTCAGTCTGTAGGGCGGCACAGTGTCCTCCGTCTCCGTGACTCTCTCGCCCATTTTCTGGAGGTCTGCACAAATTTCTGTGGACACTGCGTCAACCTCTGATTCTAAGGATCCTTGCACACCTCGGATTGCCTCAATTATGTCTTTCAGGCTATTCCTTTCTCTAGATGCTGAAAAAGCATTTGACACCGTACACTGCCCATTTCTTGAACAATCGCTCAATACATTTGGAATTGGGCCAAAATTCCACAACTGGGTTGCACTGCTTTATGCATCACCAATGGCCATGGAGTGAATGTCGTGACTTCACAGATGTTCACTATTGATCGGGGAACGAGGCAGGGATGCCTGCTCTTGCGCTAACCCCCGAGTCACTGGCATGTGCCATCCGTTGCAATCCACAAATACGGGGTTTCCGAATAACTCTCACTGATAAATGGGATGAGAAGATCTCCCTTTATGCAGACGACGTACTCCTCTATGTTACAGAACCGGAAATCACAGTCCCCACCCTGTATGACCTCATAGAGGAATATGGGAGATATTCGGGGTATACGATCAACTGGCATAAATCAACAATATATGGCCCTACCCGGCGAACTAAGTATAGCCCCCAATGGATTCCAATACCTGGGAATATTTATCACACCAATTATAGAAATATGTAGGCAAAGGAACCTGGGTAGGGTGATAGCGAACTTCAAAAGAGACGTGGAGAGATGGAAAGATCTCCCCCTTACCCTAGTGGGTAGGGCAGCCCTAGGTAAAATGGTAACTTGATCACAAAACACGTATCATCCACTTCCGCGGGCGGTATTTACTGAAATAGAGGAGGACATTCGGTCCCTTCTATTGCAGGGAGGACACCAAAGAATTGCATTAAAAGCGCTGCATCGAAATTCATATAATGGCGGCATAGCACTGCCAGACTTCGAGGCATACTATTGGTCGACACACCTCCTCCCCATTAATGAGTGGATCTTCAGGCCAGGGCACCAACCTATGTACAGACTTGAGAGGGAACTGATTGGGCCCAATAAACAACTACACTATCTATATAGAGGCAAGGGGCGTAATACATTATTGCCAGCAACACAGGTCACCCTAGCGGCATGGGATGGAGGCACAAAATTTATGAGCTGGACAAAACGGGTCACAAAAACCACGCCCTTATGGGTGGGAAGGTGGTTTCATGAGCTGGGAAAGTTAAAAGGCTTTGGGGCGTGGGATCGACTGGGCATTTCCCTACTTGGAGACATAATCGTACAAGGAGATATTAAAACCTGGCCAGTACTAAATGTGGAATATGGGCTACACAAATCCCAATTTTTCAAATACATGCAACTATGACATGCACTACGCTCAGAGGGTATACAATGCTCAGAACTCTCTGAATATGCCCCCCTCGAAGGGAGATTATTGCAGGAGGAACTGGTCGAAAAAGCGATCTCCACCATATATAAAACAATAAACAATAATCTACCAGATGGCCTGAGAAAACTGTGTGAGAAATGGGAGGGGGATGTGGGAGGCCTGGAAGACATAGACTTGGAAGCTTCACTGATGCGCCCCAGAGAAGTGGCCATCAAAACAAGGCTACGACTGGTCCTGTACAAAATCCTGAATAAGATCGATTACGATAGAGACAAACTACATAGGATGAGAAGTGCCGATTTGCTGTTCTGCCTCAATTGTAAAGCAGTGAAGGGAGATTTCTATCATACAAAATGGGGCTGCATCAAAATCCAACTGTACTGGAAAACAATAGTGGAAGAATTGGGGAAGATAATAGGGGCACCTATACCCTTAGAGCCTAAACTTATTCTACTGGGTATACCTAACATAATTGATATAAACAGGGCTCAGCTAACACTTGTAACACTAGGCTTGATTGTTGCTAAGAGCGACGTAGCGAGGTGGTGTGGGGTGGCGGAGACTCCCACGATGAAAGTATGGAGGAAGAGTATGGACCTCTATATGGCCGCTGAACAAGTGACCTATACCACCAGGGGATGCACACGTAAATTCCACAAAATATGGGGTCCATAGAGACGCTACTAGTGGCTAAACTTACTAGAAAATGTTCCAGACAATACACCTCCCCTAGCCAATTATGCTGATGTCATGGAATAAAATATGTCTTGATGGACAAGCTAAATACATGGTGAAAGTCCACTGTATACGTAGATAAGACCAAATGCTAAGGATATAAAAATGTCAACATAAATGTTCTCACTTAATTGTTATTATTGGTATGATTACCGTATGGGCCTTCTGAAATGTACCTCATGCAAAACTTCTTATTGTTATGGATGTTGTTTCTGTGCTTCTTGCAAAATTTAAGATGCAAAAGAAGAAAAACAAACAATAAAAACATTTGTAAAAAAACAAAAAATTATGCCTTTCAGAGAGAGCTCTGACTTTCCCCCGTCACGCACAGCTGCTCTGGGTAAGCAAGCGGCACCGCATGCATACTGCACATGACATATGTGTCCATTTTCATCTGATGCACTCTCTTAGCACCTTTGCCATCAGTCATTTTTTAAATCGGGCCTGGATGGTGCTTACCTGGGGGCCTGAAGCTGGTACTCTACGTCACCTACCATGGGTCCCAGCCTCTCACACAAGCTCCCCCCATGGCTTTCTAGTTTTCCCAGGCACTTCCAGCCTGTACCAGGAATGTCAGGTAAGTTTGTTACCGCTTTTGGTGTCGCCCTTTAGAGTCCTTTGGCTCCTAAGGGCCAGCGTAAAGCAGGGGAGCCAGAGCATGGGACACCACCCCTCTTTGACGTATCTGTGGTGCTACCCACAGCCTCCGAGTGCCTGCTGTGACCCTTTTAGCAGCTTCGCCTCACTGCCTCCACATGCTCCTAACCTCTGCGCCCCGGGTCATCAACCTGAGCCTGAAGAAGTGCATACGGTCAAAGACCATGCCCTGTCACTGTCCTGTTGCAGCCAGGCCATTGAGTGTCTGCCGGCATCTTGCCTCTACTGCACTCCTCCACAACTTTAATGCCGTTGGGAGACAGTGCAGATCCGATTTTGTGTTGGATGATGGGGGATTTTATCGACAAGTTCTCGGGAGCCGCTTCAACGAGCATATTATATTTACTGGGTGATTTCAGTCACATGGAACGTAATCTAGATCTGTCTGAATGTTCTTTATTCTCACTGAATGATGGGTCTAGTTTCTGGACTGTTAAATATTTTGTAGTAATAATTTAACTCCTAGTCTTTTATGTTGTTCTTTTCCATGCTTATTTATCTAATCGCTGATCATGCTTCAATAATATCCAATTTTGATTTGCTATTTCATAAAATAAAAGCAATAAATAGAGATTTAGGTGTCCATTACGATGTCGGGCGGAGAAAAATCCGCCAACAACCACAGTGGCGAAAATCCGCCCGCCTACACCGTCTGAATACCGACCGAGCAATTACGATGCCGCGAACCGAAAACCGCCGGAGGCGGAAAATAAACAGAAAAAACCACCCGCCCATGTCCGAGTCCAAGTCCATCCGCCCGCCACGGACGGAAAGACGCACGACAAGCCAAAACCGCCCGCCCTGACGACCGAGACACCGCCCGTTAAATTAGGATCGTACCGACATGAGCGCGGGAAATCCACAAATACACCGCCCGCCAGCGCAAACAACAGTGACGAAAATGGACAAGGCGGAAGCCCTGGCGGCCACGTCCATGCACAGAAACCATCCGCTGACGAAAACAAACACACACAACATGGCTAACAAGTCCACACAGCAACCCACGCACAAAAACCCAAACACAGTACACATCCCTGAAACACCCCCCTGGACAAACAAATCAACTACAAATCCCAGAACACCAGCCACAACACACCTGAAAACAACAGACCATCATGACACACCCACATAGGTAAGTACAAAACCAGCCCCTTCACAGACCACAACCCCTGCAACATTACAAACTGAGGACGAAAGCACACAACACAGCGAGACAGAAAGGACAGCAGCACACCACAGACACGCACCCATCACACCCATCACCACCACCACCACCACCAAACACCGGCAACACAAACCCCCTGCACATCACACACCACACACCGCACCAGCATCACAAACACCAAAACACACACCATGGCACCACACAGAATGCCCAAGTTCACTGCCACCGAGTTGACGGTCATGGTCGACGAGATCGTCAAGGTGCACCCACAAATCTATGGCAACCAGGTCCAACAGACACCACTATCCACCAGAAACCGGTTGTGGAGCAGGGTCGTAGACCAGGTCAATGCAGTCGGGAACATTCCACGCAACAGAGGAGAAATTAACAAAAGGTGGAACGACCTCAAAAGCGTGGTCAAGAAGAAGGAGACCAAAAATCGAGAGCTGGCTGCCAGGACTGGCGGAGGGAATCCCGCGCTATTCAAGACCTTCAAGGCGTGGGAGGAGAAGGTGCGAGTCATCATACATCCGGAGATCCTCACCGGATTACCAGGGGAGTGGAGGCTGGTAAGTACAAACAAACGTATACCAGCACACCACTATGTAATCACATGCACTACCACCATGCCATAGCTCCTAGGGACAAACACCCCCATGTCCAGTACACAATACACAATACATCACCCACACATGTAACAGACACTCACACACACTCAGCCCAAAGCTACCAACTAACAAAACCATCGGGGCATGTGTACAGTCAGCCAGCACCGCAACTCCCACCAGGTCCCCTTGCACTCCAGATGCGCCAGAATGAGCACTCCCCACACCCACATCCATGTGTCCGCCATAGCTGCACTGACCGACAAGTAACAGGTAAGTAGCCGGAACACAAAGTCAGTGGGTCGGAGGGGGGACAGCTGAAGTACAACACCCACCAGGCCCCCACTCCCACAGACCAGCAAGGTGGAGCACTCCCCACACCCATGTGTCAGGCACAGCTGCAGTAACCAACAAGTAACAGGTAAGTAGCCGGAACACAAAGTCAGTGGGTCGGAGGGGGGACAGCTGAAGTTCAACACCCACCAGGCCCCCACTCCCACAGACCAGCAAGGTGGAGCACCCCTCCCTCCCAGCACCATGTGGTATCCATTGCATTGCGCACTCAAAAACAACCTGTAGGTGGGAAACTGTACAGGGCGGGGTGTCTGTAGGCATGAGGACTGTACTACGACTGACACATGGGACATGTCACGTAGCAGAGGAACACGCAGCACTGCTCCCAGTCACAATCATGTGACCAATGTGCACACGGACATGTATTACAGAGTCATACCCCACATGACCCATCACAGATACAGCAACACCCAAGGAGCCACGTCTGCATGCACAAGTCCCACTGGAGTACAGACCCACACGGCATGCACTGTGCCACCCATCACACACATCAGCAACACCATCGAAGTCTTGTCCATGTAGTCCTTACTGCCTGTCACCCACACATCGGACAACAACGCCCATGTAAGACAGACCGTACTAGAAGTACCAGCTTGGAACCACAATATTGCACACAAAGACAACTGGACCCATGAAACACACAGGCACACAATGCACATTCAACATATCATCCATCTCATCTCACAGCCACAATGTCATGAAAGGTATGACATCCGAACAGCTGTCCCTCATACAGTAGACATGCAAAGATACCTGCCCATGACAAATCAAGTGGCTGCAGTGACCGAAGCGCACGTCACACTGCGAGTAACGACACACATAATATAGTCAACACCCCAAGAGCACAGCACTGATGCACATGTACCAGGGCAGCACGCACACAAAGGAATTGGCCCATCTGCAATACGTCGTGTGGCACACAACAAGCACGAACTCACAACATTGCTACCAATGTGATGTCCATGAATGATAACAGTCAGCAGATATTCCGGCCATGTGAGACAGACACACACCTTTGTCTATGAACTGTCACGTTGCCAGAACACATGTCACGTTCTGCACCCATTACCCACAGCATGTACCCCAAAAGCATATTTCAACCCAAGAGCGTTTAGGGGCTGTACCCCCTTTTGGCATCAGCGTACCTAAGCGTTCCATCCCTCCCCCTAAACCATCGTTCAACCCAACATCGTCGATGGTCTTGGAGCACGCATACACACGAGCCACAAAATGTAGGAGCATAGCAACACACACCCATCGGATCCCCTCGCCACAGCCCCTGCGCAAGGGTCGGCACGGCCGTCGGGCTCCACCCTGGGAGCCGGAGCGAGGACCGCGGTGAGCAATGTGGCTAGTAGGCAGGTCGGTGGCAGCAGTACTCGTAGGAGGAGCAGGGCCAGGCCAACGCCAACTGTGCCTGGGAGCCAAGCCCTGCCGCCAATCGACAGAGTCCTTGGGGCCTATGAAGAGGCCCAAGGCGAATGGGCCAGGTTGGCAAGCGACACGCGGGAGGTCCTTGCGGTGTTGAGGTCCATGGACGCCCATATGGCCCAAATCGCGGCCCTCATGGGCCAGCTGGTGGTGGGGGAGGGCACAAGCAAGGCCAGCAACACCACCTCCGCCACCACCTGCTGTGGCGCAGGCTCGTGCAGCATCGCGTTCCCCTGCGTCCACAGCGAGTGAGCACTCCTCAACCACCACCAGCGGAACATCAACACCCCCTACCAAACGTGGAAGGGGCCGTCCAAAGAGGAAACAGGTGTCCAGAGAGGACTTCGCCCGCACCAAACGCCAGTGAGTCAGCCAGCCACCTTGACCACCTACTGCATTGACTTGTAATACGATCCTACCCCACACTGCCATGTGAATGGCATGTGCCTGTTGGACTGTGGACATAGAACTCCATGGGTACACCTTGACCATCACGCAGCCATGACCGTCAACTCATTGTCACAGCATGCACCACATTTGTCATCACCTTGCACACAATCACATGTCACCGCTGTTAATAAATACACCTTGATCACAATCGGCTTAATGTGTCCTGGGTTTATTCCACGATGTGCAATCGCCACCATGAGCAGAAATGCATCTGCTGTGTGGCATGTCGATGGGACAGGAGAGGCTGCAGGGACCTAGGGGTGAAAAACAGAACAAGAGTACATTCAATGAGTGTGTCACACACTCATCACACAGTACTTGTCACCAACTACAAGCAATGCACACACATCTCACAGAGCAACAGGGCACAATGCTACAGCCACTGACAGTGGCATACCAACCTGGACATGGACCATTGACACACAGCACTCAGTGAACAAAAGGCCCCCATAACAGAGCACACATACACCTGCACAACTACAGCTACATCAGCCGTCGTACATGGTCACTCACCGTCAAGTGAAGTAGCGGGCGATGAGCTGCTGACGCACATTCACAGCTTCATCCTCTCCACTGTCCTCTTCACTGGAGCTGTCCTGGTGTGCAGGCTGGGGCCCTGGTTGATCTCCGTCATCCACAATTAGGGGTATCTGCTTGCGGATCGCCAGATTGTGCAGCATGCAGCAAGCCACAATTATCTGGCACACCTTCTGTGGGGAGTATGCCAGTGCGCCCCGGTGCGGTCCAGGCATCTGAACCTGGACTTGAGGAGGCCAAAGGTCCGCTCAACCACACGTCTGGTCCTCCCATGTGCCTCATTGTAGCGGACATCAGCTGGGCTCCCAGGACGTCGTAATGGGCTGAGCAGCCAGGGTCCATTCGGGTAAGCAGAGTCACCTGGGTGTGAGGGACACAGAGAACCGTTGCAATTCCAACTGGACACAAGACAGCATCGCACAGCCAGCACGCTACACTACTCCACATACTCACCAACAATCCAGCCACGGTCCGGTTGCAGATTGGTCATCAGACGTGGTAGGATGCTGTTGCGCATGATGTGCGCGTCATGGGCCGATCCTGGGAATTTCGCACACACGTGTGTAATCACCATGTCCGCAAGGCACACCACTTGCACATTCAGGGAGTGCGTGTGCTTCCGGTTGCGGTAGAGGTGCTCGGTGGCCTGTGGTGCAACAAGGCCAACATGGGTGCAGTCTATTGCACCAACGACGTGGGGATTCGTCCAAGAGCATAGAATGCACCCTTCACTGCCGCCAATTCACGAGCCCTGGGGAAGCGGATGTATCTGTTCCTGTACAGCATCATGGCTGACAGTACATCCCTGAGCACCATGCTGAACATGGGTTGGGACATCCCACCTCCACTGCCCACTGTGTGCTGGAATGACCCAGTGGCGAAGAAATGCAGTGCAGCCATCACCTTAGCCGTGGGGGTGAATGCTGTTGGATACACCCTGCGAGGACGGAGGTGGGGTTCCAACAAGGCACATAGGCGATGCAGGGTGGGTCGGTCCAGACGATATTTGCGGATGACCTCCACATCCACCATGTCTGACAGCAATTGGTAGGGGCGATGAATGTTTGGTCTCCGCCTAGGAAAGATGGAAGTGAACACATGTCAAAGCAACACGCCACATGGCATATTCACATACACAAAACATAAATGACTGAGCAGGCAATTGAATGACAGAACGGCTGACAAGTAGGGACAGCACAGCCACAATACACGTACACAGGTCCCCTGCCAATAGCAATGGGCAGTGACACACACCATTGCTATGAGCATGCACATGGGGAGTTAGGCCTTAACAACTTGTAAGGCATGCTGATGGTAACAGACTGCATATTCGGTAAACTGCAACACCACGGCAACATGACTAGCTGCTGTGCATCACACTGCTTCCGAGGCTGGGTGTGTAGGGCACACACCAACAACGCTATGGACACAGGCTGAGCGGCCAAAACATTTGGGACCTGTGGCACGAGGGGATATGAGACAGTCATTGATGTCCCTACTGCACCCTATGTACAGCACTGTACGGATCACACCTCCAGAAACATTGACAGGTGTACACATTGGCAGCCCCATGCCAACACGGCTGTGTGCTTGCAACTACACATCACAAGTGACACGTAACATTGCACGTGCCAAGTGGCAGATGTACATAGTGAAAGATGGCATGTGTGTGCATATGCATATCCCATGCTCCCATGCCAATGTGTACATGATGATGTTCCTACATACATGTGGAGGCTGAGCACTGGCCGTCCCTGCCAATGCACACAGCATGTTGTGGCCCTGTCCATTGTGGACCTGCACCCACACGCAAATCATGGCCACACCTGCAGATGCATTGCGCACATTATACTGTGTGGTGCACATGGCATCAGCGGACTGTACCCGGCATGGGCCAGGCCCTTACGGGCAACTCCAATGACCCTCACGGTTGCACCCTGCGTGTTCCACTGTGGAGGTAGGCGTCCATGGCCAGCTGGGAGCAGGCCAACGTCTGCAATTGAAGCTGCCAGACATGGTACACGAATCGCAGCAGCTTGTACCCACTGAAACAGCCCCAGGGGGTAATATGTGTGTGTGAGTGGGACAGGCATAACCACAGCTACCTGGCACTGCAGCCTGGCACCCCTCAACGACACCTGCTGCTGCCACCACTCCACCTACACGTGGATGACGCTGAGGACATGTCCAGGTCCAATCACCGGCGAGGAGCTGGAGAACCTGGATTCCGTGCTCCACGCACACTGCACATGGCTATTCCTTGCGAAAGTTGTGTGTGAGAGACAACTGCAGTGTGTGTGGGTGTGCATGTGGGGGACACACATGTCGTTGCTCCTCAGCACTAAGAGTCAGAGCCTGTGGAGTACAAACATGCACTGCTCACCATGCTGGCTGCAGGTGGCATGGGTATGTGAGCTCTCGGGCGCTTTGACCTGTCTGTCCCTCCCGAGTGGTGGTACATGGCAACTTCATGTCAGACATCCAGTGACACAGACAATTGGCAATGCAGGTCTCAGTGCACCTGTCGGTCGTGTGGAAGTCAGGCTGGGGCCATGCTGCCCTTCTCAGTCCCAGCAGGCCTGGCCTGCACATTGACTGCACAATGCCAGTAGGTGCCGACACAGACTGCCTAGTGGGTTACATGTGTCTCCTGTTCAGGACCCCCCGGATGAGAGCTTACTCTGCACTGTCGATTGGACACACCATGACTCGTGATAGGGATTTGTGTGAGAGATAGTGGCACTGAATGTGACCTTCGTTGCGGGGTGGGCCATGCACAGGGCGAGTACGCTGATGGTTGCGCAGTGTTGGTCACAGTGGGTACACCCACACAGATGTGTTGCCTTGTGATCTTCTTCTAGGTCAGCCTGACAATGGACAGTAGATGTGTGCAGGCTACACATTGCTCAATGTGCTGTCTATGTGCATGTGCATTCACACCAGGCACAACTGCCCCTGCACATGTGACCCCTGCTGCACTCAGTGCTGGGTCTGTTGAGCTGATGCACCGTCTGTGCGTGGGGCAGACAGCTCTGCTCACTTCCGTCATTGCCCATGACATCACTTTGCCGCAGGTGACATGGATCATGGAGGGCCCACATGTACACGTGGGTGGACTACACAAGACTGTCCAATGGTTGTCACCCCCAGTCAGTGCTTCGAATGGGAAGTATGTGGTGCTGGTACTCTTTTTGATGTGTCGAGTGTGCGGGGCTAGGTGCGGGGCTACATGCAAGACATGGGAAGGTCATCAGCTTATCTACTAGTTGCAATACACACGAGATATGTATTTTTCTGACCACATCAGGGGCATTCCTTAAACTAACTGAAAGTCAAACAGTTATCTTTTACACTGTCCTCATGGCCTCCCCTCGCTCACACCAATATGCATTTGCACATGAGAAGCTAGCGCATGCACAAGCAGCTCCAAGCTCGCCCCAGAGAGGCCAAGGAGTGTATGTGTGGGTCCAGTTGAACAAGTGGTCTGTCTCACGGTATAATTAGTGGCGGGACGCCGTCCACATGCGTGGTGCCCCGACTCGAGACCCGGGCAACATTGACAATGCATGACAGGCTCCGCAGTCCGGATACACCACCTGCAACACACAGAGGCTGTAGCTGCCCTAGCGGGCCAGTCCGCGTCAAACTGGAGCTCATGGCCCCACACATTCACTCTTTGGCCTCTCTGGGGCGAGCTTGGAGCTGCTTGTGCACGCGCTGGCTTCTCTGTTGCAATGGCATGTAACGTGTGTGGGTGTATTGTCAATGGGTGGGATGGTGCGAGCCACCTTCCGTGACGTCACTGCTGCTTGTGATGTGTGCGTCCCCCACTACTTCCATTTGACTTGTGCCATACTACACATTGTGGATATGTTGCCTGCGTGATGTGACAAGGATGAGCGCGCCATGACCTCTCACCCACCATGCTCTACTGCCATCCCGTGCCCTGGATTGCCTGTGCAAGTGGACGATGTTGGGGATACACCAGGTCGACAGGGGATGTGAGTGCCTTGGCAAGGGCCTGGCGGACGCGCAGCAGTATCCGGCATGTCCACGGAGGGTGGGCTGACGTCTACACTTGATGCGGCATTGTTCGTGTGCCCGCCTGTTGTGCACACACGAGTTCACATTCGTCACCAGACAGGTGGTCTTTACAGATTCCCAGGAGTGCGCCAATGTACTGTTCCTGAGTCCTCCCAACACAGCGTGTTTCAACATTGCATGTGCGCACCTACCCGTCACACCCACCCACCTGAGCCATGCGTAACTCCTGCTTCACATGACACATGTGTGTCTCCCACAGTTGTGCTACTCATTTGCGTTGACATCCAATGACAGTGGACTACATGGTAATCTCACGACTGCCGTGTACTTCACACACTCTCATCTTCTCTCATTCGTACTTGTGAAATGAATCAGCAGAGACACATTGTTGCTTCAAGCCATGTATTGGGACTTATGTCCTCTGTGATGCAGTATAGTGAACACTACTGGCAGCGAAGTGCATGTGGAGGATATACTCAGCATGATTACACATAGCATAGGGTGTAGGGGTACAGTGATTAGTTGTTGACTGTGGGATGTGGGCTTCAGAGTTACAACTGCTTAGCCGTTGGTGTGCTAATGTACATTTGCTAATTACTGTGGTGCTGCTGACTTTGACACAGACAGTATACATGTAGCCTACCAGTCCGCTTGTCATCATGGGCACAGTGCATCTCAGTTCCATGTTACAGGTTTGCTGCTATAGTTACTAATACACACGTGCGTGGAGGTGACATCAGGGCATGGGCTTACGTGCATGCAACGGCGTCCCACTTGTTGTTGCGATGTGGTGGGTACTGGCCATGTCACAGTCACTGGGCTCATGTTGTTGGTGGATGCACTTGGTGTCCATGCAAAGGTCCTGGCACGGACGTTCAGAGGGAGGTGTGGTGACAGCTCTCACATACTACAGCAGGACGATTGCTGTCCACTGACCGGTGCATATGTTCATGGGCGCAGGATCCATATCATGGCATGGTTGTACGTGCAGTTCTGTCCATGTGGTTGCCATACGCAAATCCCATGCCTCTGCCTCCCCCTGTTCATGCAGAGTTACTGGATGTGATGAGGAACAGGGTGCATTTCCCAAATGGTATCAGATGTCATGGCAGTGTAGTTGTTGTTGTGGTGTCAGTTGCAGGTTGCATGGTATAGTTGTTGTACTGGTAACTGCCTAGTCCGTGCGTAAGCCAAGCATGGGTACGGTGTGGGACATCATTGCTCAATTGGGGGTATGGCGACGGTGCCCGACGAATTGACAGGTTGTCAGGAATGCAATACCTTCCAGCAGGGCTTCCATGGCATTGGTGGTGGACATGGTTGCCATCCAATGTAGCGGATGGTGGCTGTCAAGGTGTTGGTCGTGAGTTGTCCCTTGTAGGAGCATGATGGGACATGTTGGATGGCATTCGATGTAACTGTAATCCATTATCCGTCGTGTGGAGGCACAGTGGTCCCATTGCAGTGTGGGTCCGATAGTCGCCACATACGCCATGCCCCCATAGGCTGAACAGACCCTGTCGTGGGCGTCCAGGGGTTGAATAGTTGTAGCAGGTCCGCCCTTGGACATGCCGGGTTGGAGAGACATAACTCCACAGGATAGTAGAAGGGACACCTCCGACAGTAGAAGACGGGGATGACGCAGCTGAACAATGCGATGCGGTAAGTTAGTCGGTAACTTACGTTCAGCAAGGCCAGATTGTCACATCCCAATATCTGTATCAGGTTATGTTTGTACAGCTTGATCTGTCCGGCGTAGTTGGGTAGGTGTGGTGCAAGTGCCATTTTGCTGCAGGGCGCTGTGGTGGCGTGCTCCGGCTGTCTGTGCAGTCTGCAGAGTGCAACCTCCGATGTTGCTGGGTATTCTGTAATGGTCGTAGGGAGGCAGGACTTGTGTTATGTTGGCTTGTGCGGAGGACACGGGCCCTCATCCCACATGCTTCTCTGAATGGTCAAGGTCAGTGGTGTCTGACTCCTTCCAGATAACTTGCATGTGAACCACATGGGGGAGTGTTATCATTTCTTCTTTCCGTTGTGAATGTTCTTTGGTGTTATGCGCTATCTGCCCTGTGGCCGCTTCCCTCTGCATGCCTGTGTTGGGCTTTGTTTGGTGCAATGACTGTTGTCTCCGGCTTGTTTAGTCGGGATGTGGTTTCACAGTGGGAATGGAAGGTCATTCGGTGCTGTCTCCTCTCCCGTGTGTGGGCAGCAGGCTGTGTTTCCGCTATACGTTGGGCCTTGTGTTATAATTGGTCCCACCTGTTGTCTGTCCCCGGTATCTTTGATGTTACGTATTGCATGTCTTGTTATTGGGTGCAGGGTGGCATCGGTGTTTCTGTGTGGTACTGGCGTACCTTTTCCCGACGGGGTCCATATTCTGCTGGGTGATGTTGCCTCCGCTGTGTGCTTCACCGTGTTTTGCACACAGGGGTGTGTCCTAATGTGGCGTGACGTCACTGACATGTTCGGGTCACTTGTGTGACGTCAGGTTGGCAACAGTGAATTGCCGGTTGGGGACATGACTGTGGCAGGGCTGTCACGTGACATGTGCGTTCTGGGTGGTGCTGGTGTGTGTGGTGTTTGGTTGTGACCCTGTGTTTGTGTGCGGCGCATGCATTACGCTGCCGTTGGCCTCTGCGTTGTGCGCATGTGTGGGTGCAGTGGTGGATGTGTCGTGTCCACGCAGGGTTGTCGGGGGGCCATATACAGTTTTCCCGCCCTTGCGCTGTGTGCGCTGTTTGCGTGCCCCTGTTGTGTGTCTGCCTACCTGCATCGCCGCGGTGCGTTGACTCCTGGGTGCTGCATCAGGTAGAGCATGGGGAGGGCCTGCAGTGCTGGATTCATGCTCGGGGTCCGCCTCTTTACTATCCGTACTGTGCGTTCGGTTTTCCGCCTTGCTTTCACGTGCGGTGTCTCTTAGCCGGGGGAACTGTTTGGTTCTGGTATCGTAATTTGTAGGCCGGGCGGTACGTGATTTCGTCGGGCGTTGTATCTCCATTGGGCCGCGCCGCTCCGTGGACGGGCGCACTTTGATGGCGGAGGGCGTAGCTGGCTTACGGGCGGTGTTTGGCTGTCTTTTCCCATCCTAATTGGGCGGGCGTGTGTGCTGTGGCGGGCGGACGGTAACTGGTGCTTTTTGCATCCGCCAGCACGGCGGTGGTGCTTCCGCCCGCCATCCTAATGGGCCCCTAAGTTTCTGTTTAATGAAGCATTTATATTGTAATTCTAAATTTCAAGATTGTGCTTCTATGTAGATTACATAGAATTCCTTTAAAGCTCCCACCATTGACTTCTTAATGATTTATTTTTCCAACAATAGGAAACCTTTCAAGAAGCTTTCGAGGGAAATGTTGAAAAGCATAAATTTATGGAGCATAAATATTTCTCCTAAAAAGTCTCAGATTGCAAACAGTAATTGTTGAAGGCGAAGGCAAAATTTAATAAAATGCCAACAGAACATGAATGTGGGATTATATGTAAACTAAATCTATATTTTATTAATTTCTGAACTAAATGGGCAATCATTTGAAATTTATAAAAGACATATCCTATGTTAAAGCAATTGGAGATTATGATGGTTATAGTCATAATACTAATAGTGAATATGTGTTTGTTTCACTAAATTGTATGTACAGTTGTACTCATCAGAAATGAGTGTCCCTCCTAAACAAGAGTTGGAGGACTATTATGGAAGCACTATAAGTCTGTATGTACGTATGTATTTCTGTACCATGAGCCTAGCTGAAAGCAGCAAGTCACTGTAGGAGGCTGCAGCCAAGATTACAATCTCTGATCATTTACAGAGAGAGGGGCAGAAAGGTCAGAGAAGAAATAGGCACATTTCAAAATGTTCAGATGTGGCGTTCAAGTGGGTCTCTCAAACGAATGTGATTTATCCATCATAGGACATAGTTTCACTACTGCTAAGAATTTAAACATTGATCAAGGAGGCAAATTCTCTAGGACCCAGTGGTATTATTGTAAAGTGGTATCTCCTGCTCTCCAATACATTCGTGCAAACCTCTTTGATTATTATTAGCCTTATATTGGGTAATTATCAAACAGAACTTGGATTTTCCATGCAGATTGCATTAGAAAATCTTTATTTTTTTCCAACCTATTTTCAAGTGTCACTTTCTGTATGTATCACACAAACACACCTGTTTATTTATTTCTATTACAAATAGATTATGCAGATGTGCATCGCCATTGTTTAGATCCAATCTCTCTACAAAAGAAAAAATCTTCAACTATTCTTTATGATGTAGTAACTGAATAAGAATTAATTGCAATGTGCTTTATGGCATAAATGTAAACGTAATGCTGTTGAATGGATTTATCAATTTTTCCAAGATTTCTCCAGACTATTTTTGCTAATTTAAGTGAAAAATGTAATTTCTTTGCTTGCTCTCAGAAGCAATACTTTATCTTTTTATTAGCATTGAAGAATAATGTAAATTTTTCATTGTGTTTCGCATTGATAAGCTGTGTAGACGTATTTGCTCTCAAACGCCTCCATTATCTATAATCAGTTAATTGCTTTGGATGCAGATATAGATAAAACAAAGATGAGAATCTGTGACAGGTGGATCTGGGTATTGCTTTGCCGATATACATTTGGAATTCACTTTGGCTACAATTTATTCTACTTTAGTTGTGGGTTTTTTTATATAACAGACTCTTGGTCATACCTAATTTGGTGCAGAAAACCAAGAGAGAAATGCTGTTGGTCCTGTTCAAGTACAAGAGAAGATCTGCTACAATTGATCTATGAATGCTCCTGGTCTATCTACTATGGATCCAGATTTGCAAATTAATTAATGTTGTTATTTACATGTAGGTTCCTTTATTGATACAATCCATATTTCTAAAGATCTTAACTATGCATTCTAAAATGCTTTTGATGAGAAAGAGATTGATGGAACTGTTACTGGCAGTATAATTGCAATAGTTTAGTACTATCTGGAAGAATGCAAGAACTATTTTGCATGAAGGATGCTCAGATGGCTTATGCTTCAATCACATACATGATTTGTCTACTTTTAATAAACCAAATCAGTGAAATAAGAGAACTGTGTTATCAGAGGCTCTTACTTTTTATGTATCCTGAACTAACACAAAACAAAGTACTTTTACTATGGATTCAGAAGATATTCCAAACCGTTTTGCATTTAGTCATGGTATGCATTTTCTAAAATGTAATTCCTGGTTTCTCTTGGCCTGCTGCACAAGATGGATACATTCACTTTTAAGAATTCAAGCATTTTATATTTTGTGTATGTCTTAAGTTCATACAGTCATGTTCTTGAAAGTCCTCAGTTTAATGTCAGAATTGCAGATGGATCATTCATGTAGTTGCAAAGTTGCATCTAGCAAATGTAAAGGGTGGAAACTGGTTACATAATGGAATATTAAGGTGTGAACAGATGGTACGAGCATTTAAACAATCATCTTGAATAAACCTCTCTTTTGAGACTGAATTTGACACTAAGGGAAAACAGACATTGTCACAGTTTGCAAAACAAAAGGGTCTGGGAGATAAATTGAATCAATCCACTTATAATCCTGATCAGGGTGACAGTAAAATGATTAGAGAAAGATAATGAATACAGATTGGCTGATTAGCTCAAAAACCTAAGATCTTTGATGCCGCAACTGCAATAAAGCACTTGGGAGGTCATGGAAACAAATATAATTGTTCTCAGCTGTATGACTAGAAAACCAGATCAAGGACCAAGGAAAGTTGTTGTTTAAATACATGCCAGCAAACCTTTGACAGCATTTCACACAACATGGCTCAAAAGATAATTAGACTTTGTGTTGTTTCCTGCTGATGAACTGGCAAAATACTTCCTAAGAGACCGAAGACAAAACTCCTGGTGAATGGACATCACTTGAGGGGAACGGGCTTTTAATCAGGTACTGATGATATTTGAGATATGCATGTGTCCCTTTATGAGGGACAGAACATGGTATAGCAGATTATGGCTTTCGAAGTTTTGTAAAACATTGGTTTCCATACTTGAAGATTCAATAAACTTTGGCAAGAGAGTAAGTCTAGATGCACTAGAGAACAAAATACTGTTGACAATTTATTACACTCATTCATTAAAGAGGAGAAGAACAAGCATCTACCATTAAACTCATTGCTAGGCAAGAAGATATGGCTATTGGCTCAGAGAATATGAAAATTATTGAAGCACATCAAACATATTCAAGGTACTAGAGAACATGGTTGGTGATAGAGGAAATGTTTTGATATGCAAAGCAAAGTGGTGTTGTGCCTAACCTTTACTTTGAAGCAGAGGAGGCAGTACTAATGAAAAGTGAAAAAGTGGATAGAATTTAACATTGAGATCAAGTGAAGCATTAGCATGTAAGTTAGGAGCTACAGCACTAGACTTAAAAGCTGCACTCATAGCCACCTCCATAATGAAAACAACAGTTGCAACAATAGTTGCAAGCACAGCATTGACCAACAGAAGTGACCACAGTTTCTACCAGAGCTGTAATCACAGTAGCAAATACAGCTTTCACCACAACATGGACAAGAGCAACACTCACTTCTGCAACTACAAAAAAGACCACAACTGCCAACAAAACAAAGATAACATTAGCTACTACAGAAGGGAACACAGCAGTGTAACCATAGAGGAGCTCCAGCAGACACCACATCTGCCACAACAGCAACGACCAAATCAACAACATCAGCTGTCATCACAAGCTGCCACAATAACAGTGTTCTCTGAGGGATCACAGCAGCAATCACGACTGCCACCATATCAGGGACAACAACAGCAGCTGCAGGAGAAGAAGAGATGGTACAAGCAGACAACGACTGTAACAACATAAGGGACCACAGCAGCAACCACATCTGCCACCATGGCTGGGGTAACTGCATTGATCACAAATGTAACCACAGAATGCACAACAGCAGCTACAGATGCAACAAACACAGCGACCACAGCAGTGAAAACAATTGCTACTACAGCATGGACAACAACTACAGCAACAGCTGCTAGCATGGGGGAAAACCATAATAACTACTGTGGTAAGTACTGTTAAGAAAGAAAAAGATATGATTGTAATGTTTGAATTAATCTCAGCTTCTGGAAATTAATCTGTTTTTTTTTTCCAAGCAATTGGTTTTTTGTTCACTGAGCCAGGGCTGGATTAACCATTAAGCAAAATAAACAACAGGATGTGGGAGCACACCGCTGACCTCTCAGGCAAGGTTCGCCCCTAGCATTCTGGTAAATGCAGTTTCTTGTAGCTCGCTCCGATATTTTCAAGTGTTTCGCCAAGTTTGGCGCAGATAGTGCTGATCTCTAGACACATGTTTCTGGTTTATTAACCGTCATCAGTAGAGAATACAGTCTTGTATTTTGGGGGTTGCTGAGTAGGCTGCCAAACATTATATCAGGTCCGGTACCTCTCACTGGCGCGCAGGTGCTTCATCCACGAGCTCGTCAGCTCAATGACTCACGGGAGTACTTTAAATAGACAACAGGATGTGAGAGCACAACGCTGACCTCTCAGGTAAGGTTCGCCCCTAGCATTCTGGTAAATGCAGTTTCTTGTAGCTCGCTCCGATATTTTCGAGTGTTTCGCCAAGTTTGGCGCAGATAGTGCTGATCTCTAGACACGTGTTTCTGGTTTATTAACCGTCATCAGTAGAGAATACAGTCTTGTATTTTGGGGTTTGCTGAGTAGGCTGCCAAACATTATATCAGGTCCGGTACCTCTCACTGGCGTGCAGGTGCTTCATCCACGAGCTCGTCAGCTCAATGACTCACGGGAGTACTTTAAATAGACAACAGGATGTGGGAGCACACCGCTGACCTCTCAGGCAAGGTTCGCCCCTAGCATTCTGGTAAATGCAGTTTCTTGTAGCTCGCTCCGATATTTTCGAGTGTTTCGCCAAGTTTGGCGCAGATAGTGCTGATCTCTAGACACGTGTTTCTGGTTTATTAACCGTCATCAGTAGAGAATACAGTCTTGTATTTTGGGGTTTGCTGAGTAGGCTGCCAAACATTATATCAGGTCCGGTACCTCTCACTGGCGCGCAGGTGCTTCATCCACGAGCTTGTCAGCTCAATGACTCACGGGAGTACTTTAAATAGACAACTCTGGCGAAACACTCTGAATACTAGAGCAAAGCAAGCAACAAGAGACTGCATTTACCAGAATGCCAGGGGCGAACCTTTCTGGGGGGTGAAGCGGTGTGCTCCCACCCCTGTTCCTGTTTAAAAGTACTCCCGTGCGTCATTGAGCTGACGAGCTCGTGGAAGAAGCACCCGCGTGCCAGTGAGAGGTACTTGACCTGATGCAATGTTTGGCAGCCTACTCAGCAAACCCCAAATTTGAAGCCTGTAATCTCTACTGATGACGGTTAAAGAACCAGAAACACGTGTCTAGAGAGCAGCACTATCTGCGCCAACTCTGGCGAAACACTCTGAATACTAGAGCAAAGCAAGCAACAAGAGACTGCATTTACCAGAATGCCAGGGGCGAACCTTGCTGGGGGGTGAAGCGGTGTGCTCCCACCCCTGTTCCTCATTAAGCAAAATAAGCCTGTTCTTAGGGCATCAAGGGATGGGGGGGACCACAGAATTTTTCCATTGCCGGATTTACCATGGACTATATGGTGCAAAACTGCAAATGGTGCAGCTGAACCTATAAATAAAGTGGAAGTATACAAAAATAAACATACATTTACATCTTACTGTAAGTTTTGTTTCATTTTGGAAAATAACATTTTATTTTACTGTTTATTATTGTTTATGTTTTGAATTAGATATATATGGGAGCACCAGAATCTTGTAAGTGTTTATGGCCTCTAAATGTCTTAATCCAGCCCTACACTGAGCCACTACATACAGAGACCAACCATATACAAATCAGCTTTGATTGTTCTCCAACAGGATGACTCGAGCTTAAACTGCTAAGCGGTGTGCCTTCTGAATGGGAACACAAGTAACACAAGACCAATTTCGGCCTTGTTGGATCTCATTA
The DNA here is from genome assembly GCA_963921515.1 of Calotriton arnoldi. NCBI lineage: Eukaryota > Metazoa > Chordata > Amphibia > Caudata > Salamandridae > Calotriton > Calotriton arnoldi. The sequence continues at coordinate 763,024 of CAWUFW010006589.1, forward strand.
TTGTCATACAGTTTGAGCCCAATGGGACAGCAACTACTGAGCTTATGCTTTGCACTTAGGGCGGCTTAATGAGAACAATAAACAAGCATTGGCAAAGACAAAAGATTGTACTTTAAGGTGCTAATGAATGCAAACATAGGCATGCTCAAATGCACACAGATTGCCTTTGTGCAAGACTCTGTACACATTTTATCATTTATTTATTTAAAGACAGACTACCCCATAGGGGTTTCCCATCGCTATGCACCTGTGTTTGCATCCATTTGCACAATAAAGCCAGTCATATTGGTTTTGGAAATGCTTGTTTAGTAGGTCAAACGTTACTAACCAAGATATTTAATATGGACCTAAGGGAATACAGAAACGTCTGAGGGGTTCTAAGGGAACCCATGAATTTAAGTAAGAACAGAGGGCAACTGTAAGGACTGTGTTGGTGAGATGATATCAGGGGTCAGGGGAGCGTGTTTTATAGAATGGCTGCACTTGAAAGTGGAGTTTGGCAAGTTGGGAGTAGATCATGTCATATGGTGGAGAAATGGCTCTGTGGATGGTTGTGGTGGAAGCTTCTAGAATCCAGTGATGTGGGAATCTGGAGCGTGCATCTAGTTTTCTTTTAGGTTAGTGAAAAAACAGACTGCTTGCAGCTCAATTTCAATTCCATTGAAAACTGGGATAATGTTTAATCTTTCTGTCAGATTTCAGTCAGATGTGAGGCCTAACCAGTATCAGCGACAAAGTTAACCAATTGCATAAACATACCTTTACTTGGCAGCAATGGACTGACAACAAAAAAAGAGAAACTTGCTTTCTTTCTGATTGTTCTTGAAAGATTTACAGTATGCATTTGGAAATAAAAAAAAAATTATTCAAAATATTCCACATATTAAAGCGTTCTTTTTTGAGATACATACACACAGAGATTTGTCAACTCCATAAACCTGGGCACAGGAAGTTTGATTGATAGTCGATCTCTTGTGAGAAATGTTATTTTGAGTTACGTCGTGGTGAATGTATTTATCTGAGCTGTGATGATGCCCCATTCCTTTCCTAACGCACTAGTTCTAACAGGCTGTATGAGATCCGTGTGATCAGTACACCTAACATAGGGCAAGATGTACGACCGTTTTTTGCAGTCGGAAATCGGACCGTTTGCGACTGCAAAAAAGGATGGTGGTATGTACAAACGCTATTTTGCCAGTCGGTGATTCGCAAAATAGAGTTTGCGAGTCACTATTAGGAAGGGAAGTGCCAAGGGTGTCACTTCCTAATAGCGAGTCCGAATGGTATGTACCATTGTTTTGCAACCGCATTCGCGGTCGCAAAACACTCGCAGTTTACCACCTACTTCATGTAGGTGGTAAGCCACACGCAAACAGAATGGGGTCACCAGGGGACCCCTTCCCTTTGTGAATGGATGCGAAAATATTTTTTAAGAGTAGGCAGTGGTCCCAGGGACCACTGCCTACTCTTAAAAATGAAACAGAAACGTTTCATTTTTCTTTTTTAAATGCATCCTGCTTACCTTTAAGGAAAACGGGCTGCATTATAAAAAAAAAAACCTGCTTTATTGAAAAAGCAATCACAGACATGGTGGTCTGCTGACCCCAGCAGGCCACCATCCCTACAAGTGCTGGCCATTCCCAATGGGTCTCAAATTGTGACCTGTCTCATGAATATTGATGAGGCAGGTCATTTGTGACAGCATTAGGAATCGCAAACAGTGTCTGAGACACTGTTGTACTTTCCATTTTGTGAGTCGCAAATTGCGAGTAGCAAAACATCGCAATTTGTGACTCACAAAATGGAATGGTCGTACATCTGGCCCATAGTGTGTTACACCGCAACTGTGCCTGCCTCTGACAGCAGAAACATGCAGTGTTTCACATAACGCAGCACCTTGTAAAGTGAGGGACACCTTATATTGCACTTTGTCTTTGTTTTTTTTAAATTAAATTTTTTATTTTCAGGTCACAGTTTAGTCATACATAGACTCATTGCAATACATACATTGTGTATAAAAATGGGTATGAAGGAGGGAGGACAACAAAAGAGAGGCAAAGAAACAGAGAAGCAGAAGAAAGAAAAAGAATCATACATAAAGCAAATACTTTGAGCAATCGTTACGTATCAGAAAATATCCTACAGCACATTTAATCAGAATTAACACTGGAGGAAACCCAACTGAGTTTATTCCAGGTCCTTTCGAGCTTTTTCAGCATGCGAGACCTCTGGCTTTAGCCTGAGTCAACTCTGCCTCGCAAATCTGATGAATAAGAACCATCCATTCTACAGCCTTGGGAGCATTCACAGAGATCCATGCCCTGGCAATTCACCAGCATAATCATTACCAGGCGTTGAGTACCTCCCTCGCAGTCATATTTAACCCCCATCATTTTTTCCTTAGTAGATATTACACCCAAGTGACCCAGGCTAAATGACATAAGCTCGCTCACCCCTGCCCAGAATTCTTGTAGGGCGAGGCAGAACACAAACACATGTACTACGTTTCGGGCATTTAATCTTAGCAGCATTGTTCCCCATTTAAGTATTTTATCTGGGGTGTAATACAGCAGGCATATGATATGCAGCTGTTGCAGCTTCAGACTAACAGAATATACAGAGTGGTCTAGGATCTCCAAAGCGCGATGGATCTCCGAGGATGAGGTCTCTACTGAAAACAATCGGCTCCACTTAACTGCCAACGTCATAGTATCATCTGTGTTGGGACAGGAGAGCCCCTGATAAATAATACTAATTGAAGGATTTATGCCTGGTTTAAAATAGTACAGCGAGAGTTCCGAGCCTTAAATATCGAGTGTATATCGACATTCTGACTGGATATAGTCCCTCACTTGTAGGTACTTAAAGAAAAGGTGTCACGGAAGCCCATATGATTTTTTCAATCCCAAGAAAGAACTGAAACCATTCAGGTCGTAAAGCTGACCAATAGTTACGACACCGCTCCGTGCCCAAACCCTACAGGTCGAATCCTGAAAAACCAAGGGAAAAGCAGGATTATCCCAAAGTGGTGTATCTCTGTTTAAAAAAGTTATGGAGTATTTGGAGTGGAGCGCCTTCCACATATGAATAATATCCCTCAGAACCTTAAAGTGAACCCTTTTATAGTAGCTGGGATCCCTGTAGGAAAGTAGGATCTGCTTTTATGGTTACCCCCACTTTTTGCCTGGTGCTAAGCTGTTATTGACTAGTCTGACTGGGATCCTGCTAATCAGGACCCCAGTCTATCTGCTTTCTCCCTTAAACTGTTGTGTTCAGTACTTAGGTACATCCCAGATTGGATACTTGGGTACCCTTATAAGTCCCTATTATATGGTACTAAGGTACCCAGGGCTAAGGTACCCCAGAGGTCCCCCATGGGCTGAAGCATACATTATGCCACCCATGGGAGACCATTCAAAATGGAACTACAGGCCTGCCATTGCAGCCTGTGTAAGATAGTGCTAGCACCACTTACTAAAGATATAGGTTTCCTATATCTAGGGTCACTGCACTTAAAACCTATAAGTCACCCCTATAGCAGGCCTTTGCAATGCTAAAGGCAGGGTGCTTGGTTCTACGTGTGAGGGTGGCCCTGCATGAGCAGGACACCCCTACAGCCTACGGAGTCCATTCTCCCGGGTTGTAAGTGAAGCAGCTATATACCATATAGAGGGGCACCACTTAATTACGCGATGACCACCTCGAAACTGGCTGCAACGAATCCTATCATGTTTGGTATCAAACATGTTGGAATCATACCCCCACACCATAAACAGTGTGGTAGGTATGATTCCAAGCACTGGAAGAGCCCTCTGTTAGGCTCTCAGTGTTCCCGTTGCCAGCCTTCTAGACCCGGACAGCACAAAATGGTTGCTGCCGACCAGAGACACGATTCTGCCCTCCTCCTGCTGAGCCAAGTTCAAGCAGGGGAAGGCAGAACAATAGGCATCCTGTCACAGGGAGGTGTGGCCACCTCCCAGACAGGATTTAGTGTATTGGGACTGGGTGGGTGCGCTTGCCAGCGCCACTAAGTCTGCATGAGGGGCACATTTGGTGTCCCCGTGCATAGTCCAGTTCAAACCAGTCCTGGGAGCCGTTGGCTCCCGCTCTGGCGCGAAACTGGACAAAGGACATAGGAGTTACCTCCCCCCTGTCCAGACCCTCCCCTGGGAGGGTCCCCTGAATCGCCCCAACCCTTTCCTAAGGGCTTACTTGTGAGTTATCTGGGGGTGGGTCCCTAGATTATTCATGGGACAAGACTCAGATCAGACACCACTTCTTCTTCTACCGTCTGGGCACTCTGGACTTTGCTGAACTTCGTTTGGGCTCGACTTTGTTCCCCTTTCAGTCTGCTGCATCATCTGTGCCTGTGCACCATACAAGAACCTTCCAAGGCCTGTGGGCATCAAAGACACCTGAAGGAATCTCCCTTGAAGTGAAGGAGTCACTTCCCTGCATTCGCAGGCACTGCAACTAAGCTGACTGGTCTGCTGATCCTGAGCTCCTCCGGACTCCGAAAGGTTTTGCAACATAGGTTGTGGTTATCCACAGGTCTCGAGGCCTGCCCTCTCACCAAGTTTGAGGCCAATATTCCTTGTGGGGGCTGCAATAACCAAACCTCCATGCACCACATCAACTTGCAGTTGCCAAGGCTTGTTGTCTTCCTTCCAAGAAGATCTTCGGGCTCCAAGTAGCCTCAACCTCGAGCATCTCCAGCGACCAGAATCTTTGGCTACACCACATCGTTGTGCATCGTGGCCTGCATCTTTTGGTGAGCTGCTTGAGGTCCTCTCACGACTCCAGTGCCTCTGGCCTGTGGGTCCATTTGAGGGTCACCTTTGTTTCCGACACCACTTCACACCTATTCACCCGGCTTCCCTGGTGTAGGTAAAGTGGGTACTAGGGTATCCATGGGTGGGTTGGCTCTCCAACCTTCTGTCTCCCACTGGGTTTCTTCAGGGTCCACTGGGAAGGGTCCTTAATCTTTAAAATTCCAACCGTGACTTACACGTAGACTTGTACGGAGCACGCAGTCATGTTCCCACATTGCACACGCTCTCAGTGGGGTTCCTAGTCACTCACCTGGGGTGGTTCCTTGGGTCCCCAGCACTTCTACGTCCTCTCGATATTGTCTTGACCCGAGTCGTGGCTCTTATACCACTTTCTTAGTATATGGTTTGGTCCCCCCCCGGGGCCCACTGTGAATATCGTGCTATTTACTGTATTTCTGTGCAAAGTATTGTGTGCATTGTGTTTATCTCCGGGTAAGAGATATCTAAACGTGTTAGAGAGTATTATATAATAAATACATATTTTCATAAATACCTTGTGTGGTTCTTTTTCATTTAATCTATACTGTTAGATTGCATTCTGGTAAAACAAGCTGCTTTACACTCCTTCTGGACTAAGCCTGAAGGCTGCTCTTCACAGTGACCACTTGGAGAGCTTTTTAAGGTTGTCTAAGACCTCTTAAATCACCATAAGGGTAGTCTGGAATGGTGCAGGGTGCCCACTTATATTAGTGCAAACACAAGGAGATGATGGACGGAGCACTGAAACTTTTCAGACACTCACCCCCAGTCACAGATCTGGGTTGAATCCATCATCGTTCTTTAGCTCACTTCGCCACCCCAGTTCAGACACAGCTTTATGCAAATCAGTCTTGACCCTGTGCCTCATGGGAACAGTTCAGCCCGAATTGCCAAGCCATGTCTTCCCTGGACCGGAAACAAGCACCCTGGGACCGGTTTCGGGCTAACAGCCCTCATCAGCCAGGCTAGCTTGAATCCAGTGGCAAAGTGAGCAAGGGACCCACGTCTGGGCATACCCTGCCAACTTAGGGCGAATAAAGCAAACACAAGGAGATGGATTTAGGCCCAGATCTCTGTACTGGGGTGAATGTATGACATTGTTCTGCATTCTGTCCATCAACTGTTGTTTTTGCATTTGTCACCCCGAGTGGGACGGGTATGCCCAGACGTGGGTCCCGTGCTCTCCATGCCACTGGAATCAAGCTATCCTGGCTGAAGAGGGGTGAAACCCCGAAACCGGTCCTAGGATGCTTGTTTCCAGTCCAGGGAGGACCTGGCTTGGCAGTTCTGGCTGGACTGTTCCCATGAGGCACAGGGTCAAGACTGATTTGCATATGGCTGGGTTCAATCTGGAATGGCATGGTGAGCAAAAACGATGGATTTAGGCCCAGATCTCTGTATTGGGGTGAATGTATGACATTGTTCTGCATTCTGTCCATCAACTGTTGTTTTTGCATTTGTCACCCCGAGTGGGACGGGTATGCCCAGACGTGGGTCCCGTGCTCTCCATGCCACTGGAATCAAGCTATCCTGGCTGAAGAGGGTGAAACCCGAAACTGGTCCTAGGATGCTTGTTTCCAGTCCAGGGAGGACCTGGCTTGGCAGTTCGGACTGGACTGTACCCATGAGGCACAGGGTCAAGACTGATATGCATATGGCTGGGTTCAAACTGGAATGGCATGGTGAGCAAAAAAACGATAGATTTAGGCCCAGAACCCTGTACTGGGGTGAATGTATGACATTGTTCTGCATTCTGTCCATCAACTGTTGTTTTTGCACTTACATTAGTGAACATCATATTCCAGGCAAGCTTCTCACAATCCCCTAATCGATAAAGGAAAAACCTACTCTCTTTCCTGCTGCTAATTTATAACAGTTAGATGATGGACCGGAATTGTCTTGGTTAAGTAAGCTGAGCAGGTGACAGGAAAAGGCTGCCCGGAAGTATAGCTTGAAATCTGGGATGAAAGCCCCCCCTTCTTATATGGAAGCTTCATGAAACGTATGGCTCTTCGTGCGCACCTGGACCCCCATAAAAAGCTTCCAATGGCACCCTCGAAGCGCTTAAAGAAAGAGTCTGGGACCCTTAATGGAATGGCCCTGAACAATTAGAGGAATTTGGAGAGGATATTTATCTTAAGGATGTTAGTTCGCCCGATAATAGTAAGTGGTAACTTGTTGCAGGAATTTCATTTAGAAATTACCGCAGATAACAGAGGTTCGTAGTTCAAAATAATAATATTGAAAACCTCGGGGCATAACTTGATACCCAGATAAACTGCTGTAGTAGTTACCCCTAGGGAAAGGGAATCTAGCCTATAATTAAGGAGCATCTGGGTTTCAGATGTATTAAGTTTGTACCCAGATATATTGCGAAACCTGACTGCCTCATTGCAACCTGTTTGGTTGCTATTAATGGATTGGAGGAAAAAACTGCCACATCGTCGGCATATGCAGTCAGTTTCTGTTGTTGCTCTCCAACAATCAGAGGTTGGATGCCTGCATTACTACAAAGTGACTGTAGATAGCGAACAAAAGGGGGAGGGGGAGACGGCACCCCTGACTGTTGCCTTGGGTTATATGAAATTGGTCAGTGCAGTTCCCTACGAGGACTACCCTTGCCCTGGGTGTCTTATACAAGGCTTGGGTCAAGTTAACAAATCTTTCACTGACACCAAAGGCCCGCATTGTAGTCCACATAAAGTCCCGTGCAACACGGTTGACGGCCTTTTCTGCACCTAAGAGGATCATACCCATATTGATGTTAAGCCTCCCTGCAACATGGAAAGCTGTAAATTCTGTGCTGGTATGACTGGTAGTATCTCTTCCTGGAACAAACCCATGTTGTTGTGAGGAGACTAATGAGGAGATTACGGGGGCAGACGCATGGCCAAGACCTTAGCAAACCATTTTGCATCTGTGTTATTCAAAGATATCCTCTGAGAGCTTATCTTTTTTTTAAATACAGTAATATTAGTAGTATTCCATGTATCTGGAGCAACCCCCATATATAAATGTGTTGAGCCACCTTGAGAAATTCCACAGCTATTGTATATTTAAATACCTTGTAGAACTCCAAAGGTATAGCATCCTCATATGCCACCTTACCGGTTGGCAAAGCCGTTAATGCAGGATCAATCTCTGATATAGACAACTCGGCCTGCATGTTATCTGCCTGATCTTCCCCCAGGTGGGGTAAACTACACTGCTGGATGTACTCCGAGCAGCCGGCCTGATCAATACTCTGTGTCTGACTGTATAACTCCTTATAGAACCAGGCAAACTGTTCCAGAATGGGCAAAGGGGTGGTGTACAGATTGCCATCCCTATCCTTAATCGCCCGTACTGCACACTTTGATTGTCGGTCTGATATCTGATGGGCTAGAACTGTGTTTTGCATATCTTGCGGCTACTTGATCTTTCAGCCTACATCCAAGAAGAGACCTTTTCTCCACTAGCTGGAGAAAAAACAACTGTTCATCTGCCAGTCTTTGAGGCACTTTGTCTTTGTGAATGCAGATGGAGACATTATACTGGGATGTATTGTAGTTGCAACAATATAGGGCTAAATTCCCCTAATGAGTTAGTGACGAGAGAGCTTTGCAAACCTTCCACATGTTGCTCAGTCGGCTGTCCTAGAGTGAAAGAGTGTTGGTTTGAACAGTTTGAGCTTTTGTTGTCAAACGTGGTGACTGCATTGTGCACTGATGGTCTTCTATGTTGCGTGCATCAGAGACAAGTGAAGTGAAACCAATTAGAGATAACAGCCCTGCCATGTCGCCGATTGGATGAAGATCAGCCGACTAAAACTGAACACGGAGAAGACAGAGGTCCTCATCCTCGGCTCCAACCCCTCAGCTTGGGACGTCTCCTGGTGGCCAACGACGCTGGGAGCAGCCCCGACACCCACCGACCACGCACGTAACCTGGGAGTCATCCTCGACTCAACGCTCTCCATGGACAAGCAAGTCAACGCAGTCTCATCCTCCTGCTTCAACACCCTCCGCATGCTTCGCAAGATCTACAGGTGGATCCCGACAGACACAAGAAGAACAGTCACTCAGGCCCTCGTCAGTAGCAGACTTGACTATGGGAACACCCTCTACGCGGGAGCCCCGGCCAAGCTCATCAAGCGGCTGCAACGCATACAAAACGCCTCCGCACGCCTGATCCTCGATGTACCACGCCACAGCCACATCACCCCCCACCTGAGGAACCTGCACTGGCTCCCCGTCGACAGGAGAATCTCCTTCAAACTCCTCATCCACGCACACACGGCACTCCACAAGACTGGCCCAGCCTACCTCAACAGACGACTCCTCTTCTACGTCCCCAACCGCCAACTCCGCTCCGCCGACCTCTCCCTCGCCACCGTCCTCGCATTCGAAGAACTACCACCGGCGGCAGATCCTTCTCCCACCTCGCCGCCAAGACCTGGAACACCCTTCCACTAAGCCTACGACAGACCCAAGACCTGTTGACCTTCAGGAGGCTACTCAAGACCTGGTTGTTCGACCAGTAGCAGCACCCCCTTTTCTTTTTCCCTAGCGCCTTGAGACCCTCACGGGTAAGTAGTGCGCTTTACAAATTCTGTGATTGATTGATTGATGTACCATGCATCAGGCATTAGACTAATGAATTTCAGTGTGGTGGTCCGCATCACCGCACTGAAATGGAAAGTCACGCATAATAGCACCTCCACAGCTGTCATGAAGAGGAGGCGCTAGTAATCCTGCATCATAAAGTGAAAGTAAAACTGGAGTGGCCACGCACCACGTGCACTGCTTCCGGCAGACTTGGGGATCCCGGCTGGCTCAGAATACAGCAGCTCTAGCAAGGGGACCCCACCGGCAGTTGAGATAAATACTGACTGTGGTGGCCACTGGAGCAGTTCAGCAGCCCAGGGCACACAAGTCAGAGTCCCTGTGCACCTGCTGAGGCTCATGTTGCCTGTGCCGGCATTTGCCGCAGGAGTCATTGTGGCCACAAGGCAGACCTTACAATAATCCGCTCGCCTCCTCTCAAAGTAAGCGAGTGCCTGTGAGGTATCTCTCTCTGCTTAATTAGCTAGACAGCGCTAGCGCTGGTGTCACCTCCAAGGGACACGTGAATTCATGGTATTTTAAGTGCCAACTACTGCCACATGTTGGTACATTCGCTAAATAAAAAGTTTCATTGTACTACAACAGCATTCTCTAATATTTTGAGATTATGTTGTCTTCATTCATTTGCCACCTTAACACTATTTACGAAACCATGTGCTGTGTAAGTGGGGAGATATATCTCAATGTCGGTGTTGGAAGTAGGGTGACCAACCGTCCGTAAATTTCACGGACTGTCCGTAATTTGGACCTCACGTCCGTTGTCCGTGAGGATCCCTTTTACGGATGCCTTTTGTCCGTAATTATGGCCATTACAGGGAGCAGCACTCCTCCCCTGCGAGAAGCCTCAGCCCCCTGATGGGGCCGCCTCGCACTCATACTCGGAGCACAAGAGCAGCCACCCCTCCCCCATTGTCATTCTGTCTGCGGCTGATTGCCACATACAGAATGATAATGGGGCAGTCTGGGCTGTTAAAGCATGTGGCGGCCTCCTCCTGCCGCCTCAGTGTACAGCAGGGCATTCTGTTAGATATATAAAAGGTGAAACGCCCATGCTGCAACGTGAGAAAACAGTTTATATAAAGATGCCTGTGAAACAAGTTAAAAAGAACGGGTTATAGTTCTTTCACTGTCTCATCATTTTAGAACGGACGCATTTTCAATATTATATTCAACAAAGCCACGGTTGCTGCTTTTTTATTTTAAGAAACTAACAACCATTGACAAAGCCAATAGTCCTGGCTTGTTGTTGGTGTAATGATACTTGCTGTATTATATATCTGGATGCAATGACAGGAACAACATAATACCAGTCCGGCGGAACACTATGCTAAGCACAGATTTTTAGCCTAGGTGTTTAAAGCCACGCCCTTAATTACATCGAACACCCCCTTTAAAGAGACCCCCCAGTTTTTTTACCCCACTTAAAGCCCTGGAAACAACACCATGTCACAGTCACCGTATGTCCTGGCACTGTGCATCATGCATGACTCATGACTTCTAAGTTTTCAGATTGCCTATCTGCAGGGGCATAGTGAACCCTCCCCCACCCCTTGCTTTAGGAACTACAGCGAGGTGAAGTTCTTGATGGGTCTCTTCTGTCTGCAACTCTGCAGACAAAGGCTCAGCTCTTAATGTGAAAAGGTGGGTGAGTAAATAAGTGAAGGAATGTGTGAATGGCTGGATGGATTAGTGAAAGGATGAATGAAAGGGTGAATGGATAGATAATGAAAGAAAGGATGGATGGATGAGTGAGTGAGTGGAAGGATGGATGAGAGAAAAGGTAAATAGATGGATGTATGGGTGGAAGGGTAGATGGATGGGTAAAAGGGTGGATGGGTGAGTGAAAGGATGGATGGATGAGTGAAAGGGTAGATGATGGGCGAGTGAATGGGTGGATGGATGAGTGAAAGGATGGATGGATTGATAAATTGATAAGTGAAAGGGTGAATGGATGGATGGATGAGTGAAAGGGTGGATGTAAGGATTGATGAGTGAGTGAAAGGGGGGTAGATGGACAAAAGGATGGATAGATGAGTGAAGAAGTGAAAGGGTGGATGGATGAGAGAACGGATGGATGAGTAATAGGGTCAATGGATGGATTCATGAACGGATGAGTAGATGGGTGGGTGGGTGGAAGGATGGATGGATAAGTGAAAGGGGGATGGAGAGAGAAAGGGAGGATGAATGACAAAGGGTGAATGGGTGGAAGGATAAGTGACTGGGTGGATGGATGAGTAAGTGAAAGGTTGGCTGGATGGATGAAAGGGTAAATGGCTGGATGGATGAGTGAATAGATGGATGGGTGGAAGAGTGGATGGATGAGTGTACGGATGGATGGGGTGAAAGGGTGGATGGATGAATAATGGATGGATGAGTGAAAGGGTGGCTGGAGGGATGGGTGAGTGAAATGATGGATGGAAGGATACATGGTGGATAGGTTTGCAAATGGTTGAATATGTTTGGCTATAGATGGGCACACAGATGGAAGGACAGAATGAATGGTGAAAGACTGAATGATAGATAAAAGAATGATTACACCTTGTAGCACCCATTATCTTAAGTAACATTTCCTATACATTGACTTTCACGTTTATATGAGTCATTGTCTCTATATAATGTGTGTGTGATGTAACGCACTCCGACACCCTGTCCTACATACTTGGGATGAGTACACATGAGAGACGGTCTATGTGAAGATGAGGGGCACCATTGGAGGGTGGTAGCAAGGCCGGACTGGCCGGACCGGGCATCGGGTGTTTCCCTGGGAGGCTGGAAAGGGGGGGCGGTTTTGTTACTGGGGGCTGGCACTGCAAAGTTCCTTGTATATCCAGTAGTTTTCAATCAACAATATAAGCGGCCTCACTTATATTCAGGTGTGGTTCACCATTGACTAGTGACTAATGTACCTGCTGGAGTGAGATGCAAGTTTTGAATCGTCTAAGGTAGCAAGATGCGGGCATACTGAAAAACTGTAAAGTGCACGATTCTCTCAACCTAATATAAACTTATTTTGACTTGTACTTAAGTGGTTGTCTATTTACTTACTTATATATTATTGCGCGACCTCCTCTGATGTGTCTGTAAAACTTACCTTTTGTTCCGAAGTTTTGTCCTGAATTTTGACCTCCTGTTCTGAATTTTTGCCCTGAATTTTGACCCTTTGTCCTGAATTTTTACACTCACAGTACTGAATTTGCACCCAGGCCAGTTGGTCACCCTAATTGGAAGAAATACATATATCTATGGCACTACTTTAGCGCGGCCGTACCTAGCTATAAAGAAATGGTGTTCTGTTCCATTGAGATGAATACAGCATTGACTGGGTGGAGGATGAACTGGGGAAGTAAGAACGGAAGGAATACTCCAAAGGGGACTGGAGGAAAGTGTGGGGTCAGGGGTTTGGCAGAGAGGGGTGAGAAGGAGATACGGGAGTTGTATACTAGATGTGGGTTGGTCCTTAAAAACATCAGCGCAAGGAAATCTATCTTGCAAGGAAGAGTTGCTTCAAGAAAACAAGCATTGGCAACCCCAATAGATCTCGCCTTTGGGAACTATTGGCTTTGCCAATTGTTTTTAGCCATGCTGTACAGCATGGCCCATGCTGTGCTAGATGGCTAAAAGAGCAAAGTAAAAAAAGGCAACATGACACAGTGTTGCAGGGATTCTGCACATATACAGAACTATGCGCAGGAAAACAGGACCTCAGTGAATAGGGGTGTACCAACCTACCACATTAGTACCCAAAATCCCAAACCGACTAGCTATAGTGTCTCATTTGTTATCCGACTAACAGCGAAGCTACCAATGATTAGACAACCCAGAAACACGACACTCCCGACTCTCTCAGGAATCGCGAGATCCAGACAACTCTTTCGCTCACTCACTCATACTTGTCCACAATGCGAGTAATCAGAGTCACGGTATAGTTTAAAATGTTTATTTTAACTAACGCGCTCTATGGTACAGTACACGTGCCATTACTAGCAGCAAAATGCATAAACACAATATAGTCAGCATTGTCACAATTCCATAGAATACAAACGGGGATATCATTTTATAAAGACAGTGGAAAAGGGCTACAATACCTAACCACCCTCCCCGTGGTAAGAAATAGTTTAGTATAAAAAAGAAGACCTCTGGGCTTTGTCGGCAGACCCCATACCTCAAGGCCTAGATGAAAGGTTTACATCTCAGGACAAGCACAGCTCTTCTCTCCGGAAAGGAATCTCTCCGGAAAGGAATCTCTCCAAGTGCCTGCACCACATGTTTAGCTTGCAATATTAAAGCATACGATTTTCAGTAGTGCAGCTGTGTGTCATGTTATGTCTAGGTTCGAGGGACTGACCAGAAGAGAATAACAAGGGGCATTGTTGATCGACCTTGTACATCTTGTGCAGACTAAACCTCAGAGCACGGCAGAGAACGCGAAAAGCAGACAGTTCTCATATGAAAGGGCACAAACAGAGTCTTGCGAAATCTATGCATGCAGTGTCGTGCGCAAAAGCAGCCTCATGGCAGCGAAGCTCATGCTAACTTAGCAGATGTCAACAATGGACCCACAATCCATACTACAGCAGCTTTAGTGTCACTTTGTAGGAGCACCCACCACACATGCGCAAGTCTTCAAAATGATGCAAGTGTTTTTTTTTTATTTACCAATTTGCATCAGTAAATAAAAAAAAATAAGTAGCGCAAAAAAGCAGGTGGGGTGGCTCCAAAGAGGGCCAGGGTGGTGAGAAGCAACATGGAGAGCACAGGTGGGGGGGAAGCAAAACATGGAAGATAGAAGCAACAAAGAGTGCGGGGATAGTGAGGAGAAGCAACGGGTGAGAACGAAGGCGCACTTAGGGCGAACCTAGACAGAGGGCAGGTTTGAGAAGCAATGGGTGAGAGAAATGGAGGATGCAGGTGAGGGAATCAACACAGAGGGTGGTGCAGGGAGGAGAAGCAACAGGCAACAGAGGAGAAGGGAACATGTGGGGAAATCAACATGGAGGGTGCGGAGGAGAAGCAATGGGAAAGAGAAGGAGAGAACGAGTGAGGGGCAGCAACACAGAGGGTGTGGAAGAGAAGCAACAGACAGGAAAGCAACATGGAGCTGGTGAGGAGAAGCATACAGACGAGAAAACAATGAGGAGAAGTACATGAGGGCAAGCGCAAGACTGTTACTGAGAACTGCAGTCATGCACAGCCTGTCTCCAGTTAGTGCCCTTCAATTTCTGGTGGGTAGTAGCAGTTTTAAGATCTTAAAGTTTCTCGTTGCTCAAATGGGTCTAATTTCTGATATTTATGTTTTCCTCATCTTCATTGCTTGATTTTGCTTGCGAGAAAGTGTCACTCATAGTCGATGAAATGTCACTCATAATTACTCTGAAATTATGAAAATGCCACACAAGGCAATCTGAAAGCTTGGCAGTTGTGCCGATAAGACGATGAAACTTTTAAGGCATTTATGTAGTTAGTTGGGAAAGTTACATTTCTAAATAACGAAGGCGTACTGTCAGTTTAAAAAATGTTCCATTTAATTTAAAATCACTAAATTCACAAAAGAATGGATTAGCCTCAGATCTAACTACACTTGTTGACTACTTATTTATTATATCGTCGTGCAGTTAATGACTTTGACTGAATTCTAATTTCTTACATACAGCCAACCAGGCAGGCACACACGAAAACCAGGATTTAATCGCCTCTCTCCCTTCTGCTGTGTTCAGTGTGTATTTCATTAGAGACCAGTCTGATCTGCTCTGTCAGCTACGTGAACACCTGGAACATCAATTATAATTATCAGTGTACTGTACACAACACCCAGCTGAGCTTCCATTTGCCTCTGCCTATAGGCTGTGGGTTCATCACACATCAAGCAAAGGCCTCTGTTGTGATCTGCTTTGTTCACTACTTCCCTAGCAAATAAAGCAGATGAGTGTAAATTGCATAAACATCAATGTCTATATAAGCGAGACCGTCTCTCGTTTAACGTTTGCAGCAGGCACTTCGAACATCGCTTTAGATTTGTGGAGATACTAAAACAGCGCCGCCATCTTTGAAAGTAGTTTGATATGGCGTAAATTATTGTGTGCTAATGCTTCAGCGGTTTAGTAATGATTTTCTATCTCTTCGATGGTGCTGGTGATAGCGTATAAACCACTGGATATTACATTAATGGCTGACACCGGGGTCTCCTTCTTTATACTCGTTAAGGAAGGGTTTTAAAAGTAAGCATGCTGAGACCATCGTTTAAAACCATCTGTGTCAGTTGGAGTTATGGGATTATGTAGTGATTATTACAGTAAGCAGGTTTACTGCTGTTGACTTAACCCATTCAAGGCTGCGCTGGTCAATGAAAGGCAATACTTATAAAGTGCATTAGAGGGTTTTAATCCGGAGCCATGCATGCTCGCCTTTTTCAAGTGCCATTAGAGGCGTTTCTTATTCTCTGACAAAAAACGTAATCGAAACACTTATAGGAGAAAATAATACGAGTACACACGCAACCCTTATTTGGTTTGTTTGATCTACTTTCTCTTGCCTAGTGGCTGGAGAAGTGAATTTGCCCTTGAAAGATTCACAAAGGCGTAAATGCGAAAGCTCGCTCCTGAGTTCAGTAGTACTATACAAAATAAACGTGATTTAGACGCGCAATCAACCACTATATCTTAGAGGCGAATCATCACTCCATTATTATTACGGTGATGTGCGTCTGTTGTGAAATTCACAGTTTCTTCCAGAGATTTATATTTTCCTTTGAGTGCCTGTCAATAAATGTCAATGTTCGCATTTTATTTCATCCATTTAGAACTTTCACAATGCATTGGCTTTCATGGACATTTATTTTCTGTTTAAAATTGAAATTCGCTTTCTATTTCTTAAAAAGTTGAGTAAACCTCATTGATCTAGCACTCCCCTTTCCTATTTTATACTAATTGTCGAGATTATCATATTCTAGCTATTTAGTCAACATGGTTTCCTTTGGTGCTTCCTGATAGGGATGGTGCCTTCTTAAGATTAAATAAAATACGACCCGTAAATACATCTCTTCCCCTGCCTTTCTTTCTACTGGGCTCAAATATGTTTATGTTAATAATTAATGTAAATTAATTTTACATATAATCATTTTAAATGTAGAACAAAATAGTAAAATGCTACAACACTACTAACTTAATTTTGAATGAAATATTTAAGTAAAATTTATTAAATTAGATTACAATTGTTTTTCTGAAGTTGAAATCTGAGACTAAATTTGCAGGTAAAGTAAAAAAAATAATCCTATTATGCATCACAATGATTATTAAAAGTGATGTATAGAATTAATGGAAAGTAATTTAATTGTTTTTTAATTCAAATTATTTTAGATTACATTTTAAAATAAAGCAATATTATTAAAAAGTTTTATAATTAAATATTATCATTTAACATTATTTCCAATGGGCTTGCAGCTTAAGTCTACACCTCCATTATCTTCTGTAAGAGGGTCTTGCAGTATCAGTGGTTGGACATGAGTGGTGCTGGACTTACTACTGTTTCGTATTCGGCAGCAGTAACTTACACATGTAAATTTGGCTCCACTCCCTTTTTCAGGGGATGGAGACGTGTAAGCCTACTCTTTTGAGTAAGTTTACACTCAGATTTTGAAAATAGCCAAAAGTAGTAAAGTTACTCAAAAGTGGAAGAGTAAATTACACATGCAAATTACTCACAAGTGTAAGTTTGTGACTAGCCCTGTCTGTGTGCCCTCTTGTTACCATAGGTACACAATAGGACAATGTTTACCATCAGAAACATTGTGCAACAAACATATTGGCTACTGTGCCAAGAGAAACAAACACCTCAAGCAATTTTGGGCCCAGATGATGTCATTAGAAATTCTGTGTCGCCAGTAGCAATCATGCCTCATAGTTATATTTTGACATACATTCTCTTTAAAATATTAAGTCAAAGAAAGAATCCAGCCCCAGAATCTTGTAGCACTGAATACTGTGAAAGTAATCTTCACCAAATAACTAAAAACAGTGACATCACATTACTTGCAAGATACGTCAAATTGTTATCCTAGCCTAAAAGTGTTACTTTTTGTTAAAAAGACTTAGGGGCATATTAGCAAGACCCACGTTAAAATTATCGCAGTTTTAGAGGCAGGAAACTGCCGCTAAAACGGCGATAATGGGCTTGCTAATATGCGTTATAGAATTCCAATAGAAGCCCAGGTTAGATGTGCAGGACATCTAACCTGGGCTTCTATTGAATTCCATAACGCATATTAGCAAGCCCATTATCGCCGTTTTAGCGGCAGTTTCCTGCCGCTAAAACGGCGATAATTTTAACGTGGGTCTTGCTAATATGCCCCTCAATTTCCACATTACCCACTCCCAAGGGCCATGTTCACCAGCATTAGTGGGGAGGTAAGATCTCTGTTGTGGCTGGGTGGACATACCTGGATAGCACTTGGGACTTTACAATACAACCCTTACAATGGCGGGATCGCCCTCCCCGACAGTGAGGCCTACTATTGGGCAACACACCTAATACCCACTAACGATTGGGAACATGCATCACAGGATCAACTCAAGTACAGGTTGGAGTGGGCTACTCTGGAACCGCGCTCTCATCTACACTACCTTTATGGTGGCAAAGGCTACTTCCTGCGACCCAAGTGACCCTGGAGGTGTGGGAGCATGCGACTAGAACCATTGGGTGGGTATGTAAAATCACTAAAGAAACACCATTTTGGAAAAGGGCATGGCTTAGAGAGATAAGCAAACAACAAGTTTTTGGGGCCTGGGATTTGCTTGGAATCTCCACTATTGGAGATATTGTTGAATGCAGAGAGCTCAAATCCTTAGCATCTTTTCGCAGAGAATACAGTTTGCACAGGTCTCAGTTTTTGAAATACGCACAATTGAGGCATGCAGGGTTTGCAGAGGGACTAGTAGATACTGAGATACAAGAATATGCATCAACAGCTATAAGAAGAGCTCACTAAGGGGGCCGTATCCCTTACATATAAGACACTGAATGATAATGAGTCTGATAACCTTGGACAGCTAAGGGAGTGATGGTCTTGGAACGGGATGTGCGAGAACTGGAGGCATTGACTGGGAGGCTGCCCTCATGCACCACAGAGAGGTAGCCATTAAAGCCTGAGTGGTCCTAATCCAGTATAAAATCCTGCATATGGTATATTGCGACAGAAATAGGCTCCACACAATGGGTAGGGTGGAGGCACTGATGTGCCTTAGATGCCAGGGCACTAGAAGTGACTTTATGCACACCGTATGGTGGGCCCTACTTCCAGGCGTACTGGACCGAGATCATAGAGGAGCTTAGTGTGGTCCTGGAGATCACGCTCCTGGTGGGTCCTACATATGTTTTATTCGGCATCCCACATGACGTTGATGCGCTACGATCCCAACTCATCTTTAGTGCCCTACTGCTGGTTGTTGCTAAACGGGATGTGGCTAGGTGATGGGGGGGTGACTGAAGTTCCTACTGTTCAAGAATGGAAAAGAGGGATGGACCTCAACATGGTGGCAGAGAAGGTCACCTATAACAGCAGGGAAATTCCACAAGGTATGGGGCCGCTGGATAAGTTACTATGGACTGGACCTGTTGGGAAATGCCATGAGGTTTCCAGCTTTCATTGATACAGAACCAGGTACATCCCTTGGGCGGGGTGGTCAATCAACATCAACATGACTATAATTCACTTTCACTGTCGATTTGATGGTGTTTTACTATGTCACATGCTATTTTTTTAGGTCGAGCATTCAAGACCTCTTGTATATACTTTAGTATATACTTATTATATACTTATATGTGTGTGTACTTTGTGGGGCCTGGAGATCAGCCCTAGGACTTGTCTGCTTCCGCTTAGGGACTTTTTTTCTGTTCAACTGCATCTATTGAACTGTCTTGATAGAAAACGACCAGCAGAGGTCAGTAAAATACCAGAATTGCTTTCTGCTGAGAGACTTTCTTTTTTTATTTTTCTGGCTACTGCCTCTATTTAACTTTGTTGATAGAAAACGACCAGCAGAGGTTAGTAAAATACCAGAATTGCTTTCTGCTGAGAGACTTTCTTTTTTTTATTATTCTGGCAACTGCCTCTATTTAACTTTCTTGATAGAAAACGACCAGCTGAGGTCAGTAAAATACCAGAATCACTTTAGCATTTTCTAGATTCCAGTCCATAGAAATTGTCTTCCACAAGCACCCGTAGACAATAATATTTTTTTCAAATCTTGTATTTTCAGTAATATGAACACTGAAGGCCCTGATTTTATATTAAAAACAGAGATTTGGACTATACCATTTCCTGCTGAAAGGCAACATTTCTCTCCATGTGTTCCCATACCTGGTGTGTCTTACTTTCCATCTATGTTAAAGAACAGTAGATGTTTCAGCACCCAGGCTAATGTGCTGCATAGCGAAATACATATAAGGTGTCAAAGGCGAGACCGATTGCATTGCAAATGCTTGTCTTATTTGCACTGCCTTTTCTATATGGAATTACTGCTGTCTATATAGCAATGTACTGTGTAGATGTCCTCCATGTGATAGTTGTTGTGTTGCTGTTACTATGACAATGTGTTTGTTACGATAAACTATAAAAATAAAAAGACATTTAACAAAAAAAGCTTAATTTATATATATATATATATCCACACTAGAACGCTCGTTGAAACCTAGGGACCCATGGAGGGTGGTACATACCCCGGGAGAGCACCCGGTAAATTCAATCGCAAACAATCCTTCGTGATGCACGAAATAATGCACTCTCAGGACTTGTGCACGGTATAATCAGGAAGATTTATTTCTTGCTTCCACGCTACGCGTTTCGGCGAAAAGCCTTGCTCACACGCCGAAACGCGTAGCGTGGAAGCAAGAAATAAATCTTCCTGATTATACCGTGCACAAGTCCTGAGAGTGCATTATTTCGTGCATCACGAAGGATTGTTTGGGATATATATATATATATATATATATATATATATATATATATATACACACACACACATATATATATGCAGGAATGATCACCTCAAAGAAGAGACCAGAGGACACAGCGGGGAAAATCAAGTCGACCCTTTAATCACTGGTGCAAGGCATAATGCATTTCGGCGTTTGCCTTCCTCAGATGCCTCTCGCACTGGGTTACACTCGCTCCCTCCTATCAATCTTCAAAGGCTCTCCCATTGGCTGGAGTGCTGCTGATTCCGCTCACTATTAGATGCAGCTGCAGCCTGCTGATGGTGACTGCATATCCCAGCATACATCTCTCCGGTGAGTAAAAAAAGCGGAACCACGTTATGCTGCAGTGAGCGCTGTTGTGTATATATATATATTGTTCAAACAAATGCTCGCAAGCTAGGGACGCACTCAACATCAGCCTTTGTACCATCCGGTTTAATCTTTATGGCAGAAACCAGCGTCTGCACTCATGTGCAATTACAATGTCTGACGCGTTTCAAAGCTTGGCAGCTTCTTCTTCAGAGGCAGCTTCCCACATGACTGTTGTACGATGCGCTTTGGTATTCTCATAGGTTGCATGCTTTTAAATACTTTGCTTAATGCGTACATTTGTTGCCTCATTATTCCTGGTGCATGCTGGGGCTTGTAGTCCCTCCACAAAGCAATTATTTCCTCTGGGTGAGTGCGTATAACAATTCCACATTATTGAAGCATAGTTTCCCTATAGTAGGACACGGAGCACAACGCTGGTCCCAATTAGCCAAGGTTGATGTGCCTCAATTTGGTGACGATCATTATCCACCAGCAGCCTTCCATTCAGGTGAGAAACGGTGCAGTCCCCCACTGCCGAGCCGCCGTGTCGTAATATTGTTCAAACAAATGCTCGCAAGCTAGGGACGCACTCAACATCAGCCTTTGTACCATCCGGTTTAATCTTTATGGCAGAAACCAGCGTCTGCACTCATGTGCAATTACAATGGCTGACGCGTTTCAAAGCTTGGCAGCTTCTTCTTCGGAGGCAGCTTCCCACGTGAATGTTGTACGATGCGCTTTGGTATTCTCATTGGTTGCATGCTTTTAAATACTTCGCTTAATGCGTACATTTGTTGCCTCATTATTCCAGGTGCATGCTGGGGCTTGTAGTCCCTCCTCAAAGCAATTATTTCCTCTGGGTGAGTTCGTATAACAATTCCACATTATTGAAGCATAGTTTCCCTACAGTAGGGCACGGAGTGCAGCGCTGGCCCCAATTAGCCAAAGTTGATGTGCTGCACTTTGGTGACGATCAGTATCCACCACCAGCCTTCCATTCAGGTGAGAAACGGTGCAGTCCTCCACGGCCGAGCCGCCGTGTCGTAATATTGTTCAAACAAATGCTCGCAAGCTAGGGACGCACTCAACATCAGCCTTTGTACCATCCGGTTTAATCTTTATGGCAGAAACCAGCGTCTGCACTCATGTGCAATTACAATGCCTGACGCGTTTCAAAGCTTGGCAGCTTCTTCTTCGGAGGCAGCTTCCCACGTGAATGTTGTACGATGCGCTTGGTATTCTCATTGGTTGCATGCTTTTAAATACTTCGCTTAATGCGTACATTTGTTGCCTCATTTTTCCTGGTGCATGCTGGGGCCTGTAGTCCCTCCTCAAAGCAATTCTTTCCTCTGGGTGAGTTCGTATAACAATTCCACAGTATTGAAGCATGGTTTCCCTATGGTAGGGCACGGAGCGCAGCCCTGGTCCCAATTAGCCAAGGTTGATGTGCCGCACTTTGGTGACGATCAGTATCCACCAGCAGCCTTCCATTCAGGTGAGAAACGGTGCAGTCCACCACGGCCGAGCCGCCGTGTCGTAATTTCAAACTCACATATCTGCCAAAGAGAACGGAGACACACTCCCACTCAGAGTGCCTTTCATTCACAATCTTTAAGCAATGCAGGTACAATTTATGTGACAAGGCCCAACGTGTTTCAAACTTTTGCAGCCCTTGCTGACAGGCCACTTATTGACAATGAAAACGTGCCGCACTTTCCATCCGTATATTTGCATAATACCAATTGAGCCCTTGTGAGCATCAAAGTGACTTGCTGATTACTGCATTCTAGGATTAGAAGTTGGCAGCACGGCATGTAATGATCAATCCTCAAATAGGTAAGTACATTGTCCAAAAATTAAACACATTACGCAGATTGTCTCTGCATAATTAGTGTTTGCCAAATGTTCCGTAAACGGCTTCATTATACATATATAAATATGTATGTATAGATAGATGGATGGATGGATGGATGAACAGATAGATAGATAGATAGATAGGCACACATTAGCAGAAATATAAACTTTTTAAAAATATGATAATCTAATGAAAACAAAACTATATCTAGAGGCTTGTAGCCTTCTTCCTTAATAGTAGCAAGACTAACTGTATTTTTAGTTTTTGACAAATGAAATGTGAATGCACCCCATTTCTCTGAGATTTTATGAGATATCTCTGGTGGAAAAGACATAGCACTGTCTAATCTGTAAATGTAACACATGCCACAGTACCAAGTTTCCAAATACATTTTTCTAACATTTTTCCAATTTAAAGTAATTTATTAAAAAGCTATTACCAGTAACAAATACATCAATCGATCTCTGCTATGCATTTCATACCAAGTTGGAAACAAGCTTCCCAGAAAAATGCTAGAAAATGACAAGGGTACTTTAGTTTTCATAATGTAGTTAATGAATCCCCGCACTTGATACCAGAATTGCCTAAGTGTATCACATTTATATAACATAGGCAAGGTATCAGCTATAGTCTGGAAACACTACCAGAAGCTATAAGTAACAAGAGGATGTTCTATAGATGTAAAAACATTTTTGTGTTGTACTTGTTGCTCTTTATGTGGATTGCATTTTCACCGACTCCTTCCTCCACAGCCATGTAGCGTTAAGATCCTCTTCCTATTTATTTTCTATGGTTGATATTTCACAAGAGTTGTCTATCAATGCCAAAGACTTATAGAGAATGGGAGCATCCAGAGAATTCAACGAAATAGCAAAGATGTTTGATGACTTATGTACATTTCTTGAAGATGCATCAGATATTTTATATGTTTTCTAATACAAGTGGTAAGTGAGAAAATGAATAATTAGTTAAGTTATTAACTTCTTTTAGGTGCAAGAAAGACTAGAAAGTATCACCTTAAAATAATTGGTATGTCCTTGCTATTCTAGCAGTATTAGCAGTTTGCAGGGAATGGAAGGGATGACCTCACTAAAAAGAAATCCAGCAGCACATATATTGTAAATATTTGACACATTAGATCTTCAGGAAATGTTCATGCATTTATTAATAACCACCCTGCTATAAAAACAATATTTTTTGATGAGTGCTGTTGAGCTATCAACAGAAATCACTTTGCATTCAGGGACATGTAATTTCACAAACACCATTATCAGGCTGGGTATCTATTTGTTAAGGTATATGTGTCATGCCTTACAAGGAATGATGCCAATATACAGCTATATAGCTACCTCATTATTGTAGCAATATCAAATACAGTGTCTGGTTTGGGCTATTCAATTTGTTTGTATCGACTTGATACTATTCTAACAAGTGATTTAGCCAATTTTCCATAAAGTTCTAACCAAGCCTGAAAGCACGAGAATTGAGAAAGAAATCCGCCAGTGACAAAAGGTGGTGATAGTGTAGAGCCTGATAAAAATAGGCTGCTATGCAGCCAGAACAACAATCTCTGGTCTGGGTGTCACGTGTCGCAGTTTTGTAGCAACATCTCCATTATTTGCACGTTAATGCTAGTTAAAAGAACAAATAGGAAAATCAGCAGAAACAAACATATTTTTTCTTCTTTGAAATATAAACTTTAAAAAATCAAATACAAGAAGTAATCACTCCAAAGTATTTTAGAGCTGTCCATAGTAACCAAACGATTGACAATACAAACAAGCAGATTTTAGACTTAAAAAACAGTTCAAACATATTTTTACACAAAATCTAATTCAAATGCACATGTACACATTGCCAATAACATCCACAGACACACACTTAAACATGTACATACGTACATACACAAATACTCACACCCAGTCACACTAATAGAAACACACATATACACACATTTCCAATAGCATGCAGTAAGACAAAGGCTGTCACACAACAACCTGTGAATGCACACACACATGAACATAGAAACAATACACCCTGTGGGTGCTGGCACCGTGCAGAAGTGCAGCTTCACCTCATTTTTACAGAGGCAGAGGTGGCCACGCTGGTAGTAGTAGTATTAGTAATAATCTTTATTCAGTTAAAAATATACCATAAAAGATGCGATTCATACGGTTTATGTTTATCCCATATCAATCAATTATACATGCATTTCCCCAGACCAGCGCTTGTCAGGGGTACATATAAAATTCCAGTCAATAAAGTTTACCATAAAACCTATGTTAAAATTACTAAAAACTATAAAACGCAATTGGATACAGCCAGTGGCATAGAAGACCATGTTCTAACATTTCAAAATGGGTAATGCAGAGGATATTTTAGTAGAGTGCATAATAAATGCATGTATAGTGTGATGGAGCAGGGTAAACGAAAAAAGTTTAACCTCCTAATATTTATGTTGAATAATTAACACAGAGGTTCGTCTCAGTTAATAACCAACCATGTATATGTCATGATAAGGGTTATGGGTAACACGCCATATCCGTGCGAACTAATTTACTTACAATTGTTAACGTGGATAACATAAACTTAATGATTTGCGTACTAATTAGAATAATAATTGCATGATTTGTGCTTGGAAATAAACTGTGTGGAGGCAAAGTAAAGCGGTTGGTAAGTAAGAAATAGCTTTATATGTCGCTTTTGCTAGGTAACACTTAATTGGGAGTACGTAGAATGACGGGAGGGAAACGAAAAGGCTTATATTCTTTATTCTTAACTATGTTCTGTTTATCCTTATAATAGTTCGCTTAGGCCTGTTGTGCCGCGATGTAAAAATGGCTGCTGAGGCAAACAAGCTAGAGTACGCAGGCGCAAGATGGTTTCCGAGAGTGAGAAAAGCTGTGAACAAAGGGATCATGTGACCGTCCCAAAGCCTAGGATGGAAGCGTGGTCAAGGCTACGATGACCTTATTATACAAACGTGTGCCAAAGAAGGACATAGAGAAAAGCGTGAGAAGTTGCAGTGAATACGTGAATAAACAATGAACTGTTCAATTTAAAGTATCAGAAAAGGATACAGATAGAGACCAATGTGCGGATGGGTAATGTCATGAACCCGTGAGAAACGACAGAAGTATGAACTTTCCACAAAGAACTGGTTGGAGCAAGGATATTCATAATGAGATGTATACTGACCCCAAATGGACCAATTAGAGAGAATCTCGCCCCCAAAGATGTAACATTTTCTCTTAGTAAGCTAGTATTAGGGTATAAGAAGACCTACTCTTAGGGAGGAAAGAGCTGCTGCTGCTGTTTTATATTTTTGTTGAGCACGGAACGCTGCTGCTGGGGAAACTTTTGCTTTTTAAATAGACTTTCCATTTTTAATATTATTAGGCCTTTTTATTCTTAAATACTAAAGGGAAAAGAACGGGATTGTGGCGGGAAACACCATATAGGTGGTCCGTCGAGAAGGCCTGTTTTACAGGACAGATAGACAGTTTCTCGGGAGTTCTATGCTGTGATCTGAATTCATTGCTGTGACGAACTTTGTTTTTCCATCTAATAGGTATGCATTGCAATTTCAATTTATTCTTTTAATGATGATAAATGTATTAATCTGAATAATAAATTTGAAACTTATTCATGCTTCTAAAAATTAGATAAACTTTATTATCTTTAAAACAATGAGTCTGTGGTTCTTTAGCTCAATGATAAATGTAAATGTTTAAAAGGTTTATAGTGATTGAGCTGGTCTTAATCACCATCAACTGATTCCTACTAGTTGGTCCATCGACCAATGAGCGGAATACCTTAAAGTTTGAGAAGTATTATGTCGTTTTAAAAGGTATCCCGTCTCCTTCCAGCAAATCATTAACTGTTTTCTCCTAAGTAAAAACAGATGAAATCCAGGGAATATATGAGAGAGTGAATGTTTATGCGGTGTTATGGGCCCCACCGTCATATGGATATAGTTGTGGAAAAAGGGATATTTGTACCTGGACATCCAAAGCATATAGGAGAAGAAATTTTATTGATAGCGCTGGATCAAGTGCATAAAGGATAAATTATTCTTAAAACTCGCTGGCTTAGGCCTAAACTGACAAAGACCATACTGTTCTCTAAAATACAACAAATTCATTCAATAACATGAAAGAAAAACCATGTTCTAGCATGACAAAATGAATACATACAGTACGTACTTTGATAAAGTGCAAAGTAAAGTGCGCCTGCAATGGATAAAATAATTTGTTGTACTTGGTGCTCACTGCCTTGATCCTGAACGCTAGATATCCACTCACTCCTCGGTTACGATGCAGTCACAGAGCCTATGCATCTAGTGGATTCCGAAGACTGTGCAAAACGTGCTAAGCAGTTGTAAAGTACCGAACAAGTACATAAAGGTGGTGAATAGTTATTTTCCCACCACCTTCCTTAATCTAACAGATGATGCGATCAACTTGTAAACAGTGTGACAGACCATGTCTGCTTGTAATAATTGTAAATATAACAGTGCAGGTCTGCATTGCTTGATCTTGAAATTCCTCAACAAGGGGACAAGCAGAACCTTCCTGTTCCATTTATATATCCCACAAAAAAGGAAAAAATGCAGCTGTGTTTGAGCAGATGCAGAGTCGCAGGGACACACTGTAAGGTCATGTTCACATTTAACTGTTGAAGGATAAGCAACCAGTAGATGTGACAAACCAAGGTGGAATCTGACTAGATAATAACAATAGGAACTAGAGATAGTGAGCATATATGGTTCCAGGAGCCTAGTTGTTACTAACAAACCTTATGTTTTAACTGATCATTTACTAAACTCCACCCCTCTCTTTTTCTCCATCCATTCTTTTCTTAACCAAGGTTTTCATGTCCCTAGAAATGCTCGTGGGGTTATTAAAAAGATCTTGCCTCCCTATCATTGTCAATTGTGTTTTGACATATTCCAACCAATCAGTGCTACCTGCCTTGTCTAGCTTCAAGCAATTTTTGATTATTGCTTTGGTTAGTACAGCTTCCGGGCGATTTCAAACTGAGATCCATACCATTAGTGGGGCTAACAAGACAAGATCTCTCACATGGTCAAGAACCAATTCTTCATGACAGATGGATGCCGGTACAGACCTACGTAGACGTAAAGGTTTGCATACAAATTTGTTTTCGCCGACCTTTAATAGTGAGGGCTCCTGTATTCTCCATATCCCTGCTCCATAGGTGGCTGCTGAGACACATCTAGTCTTATATAGCAGCACAACCATTGGAGAGGATCCTAATTTCTTAGCGAACTTGTGAATAGCGCCCACATTTTGTTTGAAATAGGAGCATCTGACCAGGGCCAAATTTTTCCAATTGCATGCCTTATCAAAAGGTAGCCCTAGATATGTAAATGTGCTCACTGTCTCAAATCTTGTGCCCTGGATATGGAATGATCTCGTCTTTCTGTTGGGGCGGCCGCAGATCATGGTGAAGGACTTTGTTTTGTTGGTTTGCAGCCCTAGGGATCCCATATATGCTGCAAATTCCTCCAGCAGCCTCTGGAGACCCAGAGCTGTTCTTGACATGAGGACACAGTTGTCTGCGTGCATTAACACGGGGACGGCTTTGGTCCCTGCCATTGGGGGATCTGCCACAATTTCTTCAAAATATTTCTCCAGATCATTGATGTAAATGCTGAAGAGGAATGGGGCAAGGACACATCATTGACGTACTCCCTTGCTAATTTGAAAAAAAGGGGTACACTCCCCATTGGTTCCGTACCTAACGCAGCCCTCAACATCTTCGTGTAGTTTTCTTAGGATGTACATCAACCCTGCCTCCACTCCCAAGTCCAGCAATTTGACCCAGAGTTTATCTCTGTCAACATTGTCAAATGCTGAGCTTAGGTCCATGAAGGCAAGGTATGGCGGTCCTTTCTCGGCCCGTACATACTTGCCATGGATGAGAGAGAGGTTAAGGCATTGGTCAATTGTTCCCAGTCCCCTCCTGAACCCGAACTGGGCAGATGTCAAGATCTCATTATCAGTTGTCCAATTCTCCAGGAACTCCAAGATTATCCTCCCCAACACTTTTGCTGTGCTGTCTATAACATTTAGGATCCCCTCTGTCACCTTTTTAAAAGATTGGGACTATGATGGCACTAGACCAGGACTTTGGGGGGCCCACACAAGATAGCGTTGTTTAAGATATTGACTAATATGGGTGCCCACAGCTCAGTATTGTTCTTAAACAAATCAATTGGGACCCCGGCAGGCCCAGGGGCTTTGTTGCTTGGATATCTATTAAGAGCTAGGAAAACTTCATCTAACCCGATAAACAACTAATAGTTCCCTAACCCCCTGTCCAGGTTTCAATTGATCATCAGTTGCCCATGGTTTGAGTGGTGGGTATCATTAAATACATGGGTGAAGTGTGTCACCCAAGTTTGAGCTAGAATGGGTAAGTCTGTGTTGCTATTGTGATCGTGGGCAAAGTACGTGGAATTGATGACTTTCCAGAAAGTGTTTGAGTCCTTCTCTACACAAGCTCTCTCCAACTGCTCCCATGCCTCCATCCTTAGACTCTCTTTCCTAGCGGCAAGTGTGGCCTGATAGATACGTCTGTAAGAGTGAATAGTCTCCATATCCCTGGGTGAAACTTTCAATGCTTCCTTTAGTTGTTTGTGTGCCTTAGTACAGTGGCCGTCAAACCACTTCTTGGCATTATTCTGGCATTTTGGTAGTGTGGTTGTTAACAGCTCTGATATGCACCTACAACTTTCTAAATATGCCTCCACAACTTTTAATGAGGGGGCATCACAACCTAGGCAGGTATCAATTTTGCTCTTGCAGCTTCCCAGCAACTGTCTTAGTACTTCCCCTCTGCCTACCTGCGCCTACGTCCCTGGTTTCTGGAGTAATCTACACTTGCTACAATCTGCGTAGTTGCACAGGGTATCAGTCCCAGTTTTAAATAGAGGGCTTGTGGGTTATGATTGCTCATCTTGGTGAGTAGAATGGCATAATCCATGATTCTGGATCTTATCTCTAATGAGACCGCAATATAATCTATTAAGCTTCCAGACCCTCTCCCCATAAAAGAGACCTGTCTATCACTGGAACCACTTAACAAATCAACTGTAAGGAATAAATTATGTTTCGACAAAGTATTTAAGCCAATACCACATGGACTGTGATTAAAGTGTGTAAGGTCTGGAGAGTCAGTCTCCCATAGTCCACAAACAAGATTGCTAGTGAATCGACACAACCTCAAGTTAAAACCACACCCCCACAATATACAAAAATCCCCTGAAGTACTTTCAATTACTTAGTTAAATGCAACTCCCAAGGAGTCAATAACTGTAGAATCATTTGCATTAAAGTTATTATGATAGAAGTTAATCAGGATCACCAGAGTCATAGTCCTCAACTTAATACATATGATCTGAAAGAATGGTGAGTCAATGACCGTGTCCATTATTTTGCATGTAAGGGCCATGCTTATTAGAGTTAGTAAACCTCCACTATTGTGGCCATGTGGGGTTGGAACCTCAGAAGTTGAGATCGCATAAAAACCATTCAGGAATAGGTGCTCGCGAGCCCAAGTTTCTTGTAAACAGATGATCTGATAGTCACCAATTGTGTCTAGCCATTCTGAGTCTTGAAGTTTATGTACAATCCCTGCTATTTTCCAAAATAGGACCTTTGAGTCCCACCCTTTCTTTGCGTTTTTTGTTGTTGAATTAACTATAAGCAGTAACTCTTGGGCACTGGGGTTGTGCGGACAGCTTCTGTACACAAGGGCTCTTGGGCGATAGAATTAAGTGTGACATCAATGTTAATCCTGCTATCATGGTTCTTATCAGGGGCAACAGTTACCAGTCAGTCAACATCAGCCAGTGATGAAAAGCGGTTGTAAGTTGGAAATAAGTGGGTAGTAAATTGTTGGCTAGAGGACAATGGACTGTCAGTATTAGGATGTGGGTGTTTCAAGGTGTTTCAAGGTGTTGGGTCTATAAAAAAAGCCGAGTGGAACCGCTTTGACACATCGGTTGTGAATATTACAAGGGAGTCTATGCAAAATAAGGCTGACTATCCGAACATTGGTAAAGTTGACAATGATACAGTCACCCTGCTCCCCTTTTGGCATGGAGCCTATCCATTGGACTCTTCCGACAGTGATGATATTGGTTGAAGCGGAATTACTGCTCATGTCTCCCAAGGATAAACACAGCCAATGGATGACCTTGTTCTTAAGTTGGGCTTCCATCTCTAGTTGGCCATTTAACAAGGTAGGTACGTTTTTCTGAACCAGCGGGGAGGCCTCGGGCGGTAATTGTATGATAGGGAGAGCAGAAGTGTAAGGAACAGACGTGCTACTGAGTTGACGACCTGCACATGATACTGGTTTTGGGTTTGTTGCCAACGGCGAAAGCAGATTTTGATTAGTGGATGTACCAGACAAACGAAGCTTGGGGATAGACTGATTTGTTACCCCCTTGACATTGCCCGTTTGAGTTCTGGATCGAGTCCCTTGAAATCCGCCAGAGATTACTTGTTCACTGTTGAGATAGGGCACACCCCCTTTTAAGTTACTGTTGGTTTTGGCATTCAGGTCAAATAATTGCTCTTTTATGTCCTTCAATGTTAGCTCGATCCCCTTTAGGGCCATAAGTACTGGTTTTAAAAATTTAGCACACATAGACTCAATTACGTCCGTCTGGCCCTCCAAATCAGCAGCCAAGGTCGATAGTGATGTAACTGCATTATGGTTGTCCGCCCGGTGGAAATTCCCAACCTGTACTTCTTCATCGCCCGTGATATTGTCTTGGGTTATGACTGCAGGGGTTTTTCTTAAAACCCAGTTTAGATTGCTTTTTAAGGAGTCTTTTCTCTTTGACTGTTGCAGGGGAGTTGCATGTTGACTCAAGATGTGCCACCCTCTTGGAGTCCTGTGTGACTTCCAGCTTGCCATTAAAGACACTCAGGTTGTGTACCCTACTACTGCCCCCAGGTGCCCCAGGGGCAATTAGACCCTGCTCCTTCCTAGCAATCAGCCTGCATGATCGGCCATGTGTGTCGATATTACCGGTACTGTTGTCCCGCGGAGTGACTGATGTAGGAGAGCTGCCTGTATTGCACCTTAGCAAGAGATTTTTTTGAGGCACCCAACCTCTCTTCTACAATCCCAAATCCATTGTTAGTAGCCCCAATGGCATCTGTCAAAAAGCATGCAAAAGTATTGAAAGCGTGTCTTTTCTCACTTGCTGCGCCATGCGCCAAAGCTGCGTCAGATTTCCGCTTCCCCATTGCAGTGACAAAAATGTTAAAAGCTCGGTCTATCCTTCTTTCCCACAAGGTCGTGGGTCCCAGGTTCCAAGAGTCAGAGCCAATAGAGGTGGCT
This sequence comes from Calotriton arnoldi, assembly GCA_963921515.1. Lineage (NCBI taxonomy): Eukaryota > Metazoa > Chordata > Amphibia > Caudata > Salamandridae > Calotriton > Calotriton arnoldi. The sequence continues at coordinate 794,958 of CAWUFW010006589.1, forward strand.
CAGCCCAGCAGCGCTGCGGGAGTGCAGAGCTGCCTTTAAGGTGCCTGGAGGACAGGCGCAACCTGCGTCGCCACACACGGAATGCTGGGGGACCGAGTCCCACCCCAGCCAACTGCCCAACAAGGTTTGGTGATGCACACGGGCCTCGGACAGCCCTTCACTGGAATCCCACGCTGCGGGAGTGCAGAGCTTGCCACACACGGAATGCTGGGGGACCGAGTCCCATCCCAGTCAGCTGCCCAACAAGGTTTGGTGATGCACACGGGCCTCGGACGGCCCTTCACCGGAATCCCCTGGTTTTTTGGGCCATGAGCTACCTCCCCTCTATGCTAGCAGCAGGCGGCAGGCCTGGGAGAGGGTGTAACCTGCGGGAGAGTCGGCTGCTTTGGGGGCAAGTATGTTGGTGCATGCGCCACAGCGCAAGGGTTCAGCGTACCACACAGCTGCTGATGCAACGCTGGGTGGACATTATCGATAGGGAACAGGACCAGCTCGACATGTTTGGTGTCGAGGTTGCGGGGCTCTGAGAGTAACTAATATGAATATTTTAGTTTAGTTTTCTAAAAATGCCAATTTTTGTTTCAAATAGCATATTGCTCACACTCAGAGGTAAGTTAAGTTTATGTTATGAAAAATATCTGATCCAGCTTGAGTTAGCCAAGTGCTCGGCTCTACCTACTAGGCGCTCACTCGGGCTGATTATTTAGGAAGTGATACAGACTACTCTGTCCTGTTGCTAAGATAGTAGTATATCAGAAAGTTAGCATTCTCTGTGGCTTTCTTTATGTAGCTCAAACAGTCCCAATCTCCCAGTGATGTTTAGTATGCATTCAAAAGGGAGACTGAGTTGGCCCATTAAAGCTAGTATAGAACCGAGGATCATTAGTTGCAATGCATTAGTAGTTCAAAATGTAGTTTCGGTTATGGAAATTAGGAATAGGGCAATAGGATATCCGATTTAGAAAAATACAATGCTATTGTGTCCGCCTGTCACAATATTCATTTCTTAGAGATTAACTGTACCACTATCCTTTTTTTCTTTATTTCTTACATTAGCACCCAAGGGCAAGAGAACATCAGAGGAGCAGGGCGAAGAGGCTGTCACCACCAGCGCAGTAGCGGGTGGAACCACCATCACCAGTGCTGCAGCAGAAGGTTTTGCTGGCCTGAGAAAGGACTGTTATTATTATTTCCCTATCTTCTACCTCTTCCAATTAGTAAAATAACTTTGCCTTGTGTATTTTTATACAGTCTCCTTTTATTTGCAACTCCTCTATCTAATGTTTTTTAAATTCTTGTTATCCCTGCAATTTCCTTTTTTCTATATTTCCTGTTTCTATCACTGACTTCCTCCAATCTGTAGTTTTCTCTTGCTCTTTTAGTAAGCTTTCCCTCTTCCCTTATATGTCTTGTGGTACTGTAAGACTAAGAGAACAGATTTGTGGTACTGTGAAGATTGCAGGCCCAAGTAAGCTATTATTCACCACAGAAGTTTATCGTGAAGGCTTTCTTGCTTATGCTCAAACAGGGAATTCGAGAGACACGGACACCCCCAATGTTATGTTATCATTCACTGATACAGTATACTAGCAGTTTCCATGACAATGCAGCACGGCAGGAAAGTATTGAGATCCCATTGCATTTGCCAACCAAGATCATATCTCCTTTTTTACTCATTCTACCCATTGCACTTTGATGACTTATCATAGCTCTGCCCCTCCATTACGAGAAAAAAGTTTTTGGTTGTCTTGGTAACTTGGCTTTTCTAACATGTCAACCAACAAACCTCCCAAAGGATTAACATCTTGCATTTCGGGGCGTGGCTAGGAAAGATGGCGACCTAGACGCGAAGCCCGGAAGCAACTGCCGAAAACAATAAATTCCGTCATAATGCTTAAGAGCATCCACCTGATTTATACGCAGCCTGGCTGGGCTGTAGCTGTGGGATGCCGGCTACCCAAAAATGTGGTTTAAAACATCCCTGGTAGAAGGCGGCAGGGACAACGACTGTGAGGCCCGCGGCACGTCCGGGCCTCGGGCTGCGTTGACGTGCTGTTTCCGTGGCGAGGCCAGCGCTGTCGCTCCCGGCTAGAAGCGGGGAGGAGACGCAGTCCCAGAGGAAGAGGTGGGTCGACCGGAACCAGGGCGCGGACGCCGGTCCTACGTGGAGGTGAGGGCCGCCCTGGGACACCTTCCCGAAATAAAGACGGATCAGTATCTGTGGAGGCAAGGCCACGATAGACAGACTGAAGCCCGGGTGCTGTAGGGCTCGGACCACTTCAGCGATCATCCGCAAGGAGGCGGGCCTTCAATGCTGGGCACATTCAATGAGCCTGCGGCCCCCTGAAGCAACTGAAGCAGGTGAGAGGCTCCCCTGCATTGCTTGGCACAGAGAGGGATCGCCGCGAGGCTGCCTGCCCAGGGACAGTGGTAGACGGCCCGGAGTTGCCGCTGATGGGAGGAGGTAGCCACAAAAGGACTGTAGCCGGCTGGTTATGAGGAGGCGGAGCACCCGGTCATGCCGATACTAAAAGTGAGAGACAAGGAGAGTGGCTCTCTGGAGGCCTGGCTAGAGTGTGAAGAGCATGGTGTCTGAATTGTTGGCAGTCACCAGGCCCGAGGGGTTGAAAAGATAAATTAACAGCACACTGCAGTGGAGGGTGTGCAAACCGGGAGGCCTTGACGGGCCTGGGTCGGAGCCCAGGTTGGAGACAGTGGTCGCTGGAACTCCCCCTGTGGCTGGGGCTTTAAAGTGAGGCCACCTGCTGAGAAGTAGAGGGTGGGGGTTGCCGGATATTTGAGACACACCAGGACTGGGGCACTTATGTGAGGTGTGCTGTTATCGCAAAGCTATGGCCAAAGATAAAGGGGGCAAGTCTGTGCAAACTAATAGAATAGACAATTATGCCATGCCATTACCAAAAGAGGGGGCTACAGGGGTGTGGGCCCGCTGACCCTGAATGAGGACCCAGTGGCCCCCATGCTCGCAGAACTATTGGCAGAAATCAAGGGAATTAGCGACCTCACCATAGCCAAGATAGACACTGTCGCACTGGAGATGGGATTGCTTCGCGTGGGTGTCCGGAAGATATCGGACAGGGTCACTACCACGAAGGGTGAAGTGCAAATACTACAATCAGAACTAGCCTCTTTGAAAAAGACAATGACAGAGCTCCGGTCTAAAACCATTCGGTTGGAAGAACAAGTCAAAGATGCGGAGGGGCGGTCAAGGAGGAATAACATCTGTTTAATTGGGATCCCGGAAAAGGCATAGGGACTGTCGATGGAACTATTTCTGGAAGACTGGATCCTGAATATACTGCGACCGACGACAAAAAGTTATCCAACTTCTTCACAATAGAGCGGGTGCATAGAGCTCTAGCACCTCCGCCCAAACTTGGGGCGCCACAGCGCGCAATAATCGCCCGGCTGTTCAATTTAAGGGATCGGGACGTAATACTTCAACATGCTAGAGCGCACGGCACTCCAAAGTTCAACAGTCAAGCTGTCATGATATTTCCTGATTTCACTGGAAGGTACAAGATCAGCGGAAGGACTTATGGGCTGCCATAAAAAGGCTAGGAGATAACGACATGCCATATAGCCTTTTATTCCCTGCAAAACTTAGAATTCAATATAAAGGAAAGGCAAACTTTTTCACAAAGCCAGCCGAAGCCAATGACTTGCTGGATACACTTGGGATCAAAGCACAGAGGAGTGCCAGAGAGAGAAGAGGGAGCAGCTTGAGCAGACTGGAGCGAGGTCCTCGGGCTAGGCGACGCTCGTCCGAGTCATTGCCAAATCATGAGGATCGACGTACTGGCATAATACTGGTCTGCCCAGATGGCACCTTGACGAACTCTGACTCGATCCCAGACACGGATGAGCCCCCACAACCGCGCCATGCACCTGAAGGCAGAGGAACAGATATTTCAGTAGGAGAGAGAGCGGTTACTGTCCTAGTGGGACTGGGAGAGGGTCAATCCTTTGTTGTTCATTGGTTCATTTGCGCATATGTTTTAAGGCACAAGTTTGATCATCGTCCTGATTTTTTTTAACACTGATATATACATGCATAAACTATTTTCCGGTGTGGAAGAGCAGCTTAAGGCCGGGACAGCTACCATGGGGGCACTTACTATTGACACAAGGTACTATGTATTCTGTTCGGCGGGACCCTCCAAGCGGGCCGGGGTCCGACGGGCGGGATGAGTGCTTCGACCTCGCCAGCTTGCTGGTACCCGGGCCCTCTGCTAATAGCGGAAGATGACTTGGAGGCCATTGACTCTACAGGGGGTATGGGGTGGTGTATCCTATGTGAGGGCTAAGTTGGGGAGGGTTCTCCAGTTTGGACGCACTGCCCGAGGGATAGGGGACGTTTTGGGGTTTGTCACGTTTTCATAAGGGAACTGTTGGCTCAGACTGAGTGTCAGGTTAAGACTCCAGTATATGCAAGAAAAGGGGAGGGGAGTAGCGGTGTGGGGGTTGGGAGGGGGGAGCCCAGAGAGGCCTAAAGCTCATCACAGCATTGATGGCCTCTGATTGGAATTGGATGACCTGGAATGTCCGGAGATTAGGTAAATACGTTAAGAGACAGAGAATACGCTCTTACCTGAGTAGATATGGTGTATCAGTAGCATTTCTGCAGGAGACACACATATGGGGTGTGAGCTTGCCCACCTTAAGACGCAGAAGAAGGGGTCAAATTTTCATGACCATGTACTTTAGCTTTGCTCGTGGAGCATTGATCTGGGTGGCACCTAGGGTTCCATTTGTGGCAAGAGAGGTTAAGATAGATCCAGGAGGGCGGTATGTGATTGTGGCTGGTTCACTGGATGCAAGAGATATCTGCTTGGTGAGTGTGTATGCCCTGACCAATGATGACCCATCTTTTTATAGCGATGTCCGAAGAGCAGTTATGGAACACATGCAACCTGCAATAATCCTTGCGGGGACACGAATTGTGTGCTAAATGGCGCTTTGGATCGTTGCCCCCCTAAAATGGCCACGAAACCAGTGATGACAGGTGCATTACTGGAATTGATTAAAGTTCTGGGGCTACATGACATCTGGAGTGTGCGAAACCCCCTGGGAAGGGAGGACTCATGCATGTGCCGGCTGCGGGCACATATAGCCGGATCGATTACTGTTTGGTTACAGAGCCAGCATTAAGGTGGGTTACTGCATCCTTGTATCTGGCTCGCTATCTTTCAGATCATTCCCCTTGTTGGTTTCCTTTCGTATGCAGGTACTGATACCAGCAGTCCCGTTATGGAGAATGAATGTGGAAGCATTATCGGATCAAGTGTTTTGTGCATCAGCTAACTGGGGTATTGGACGGCTATTTTAGCGACAACTGGGGGAGCGCCTCATCTAGGGCAAAAGACTGGGACGCCGTGAAGGTGGTATTGAGAGGGGAGTGCCTAAAGATAACGTATAGCGTTAAGCGACAACTTCTTGGGAATCTTGACAAACTCCAGAAGCGTCTTGGAGCAATTGAGAAAGAATTGATCGAACAACCTCTTAGTCTACAGGCCTGGCAGGAATGTAGGGCTGAAGTACTGGACACTTGGGACAGGCTAGATAAGTTCTCCCGCTCCACATATAGAAAGAGATTACACAGGGAGGGTGATAAAGCGAGACACATGCTCGCAATGCTCATTCGTGGGGAGAATCGGCACCAGCCGACAACGGAGCTCCGAGATAAACAGGGTAGACTAAAATCATCACAACAAGCGATACTGGAAGTGTTTATGGAGCACTTGCAGAGCCTATATGGATTCCCTGAGGTAGCTAGTCCCCCAGAGATCAGGTCCTATCTGGAGAGGATACATTTGCCACAACTGTCTGGGGAGGACAGCCTGCTTTTAGATGCTCCTATCACAAGGCAGGAGATAGCGATGGCTATCAACACCCTAAAGTCTGCAAAGGCCCCGGGCGGGGATGGCCTGCCGGCTGAGTTCTACCGGAGCCAGCGTGAGAAACTAGCTGAGCAACTACTGGAGGTATATCAGGAGGCTTCTGAAAGGGCGCTACTCCTGGAGTCCTTGAGAGAGGCGATAATAGTGTTGCTGCCTAATTCTGATCGTGATAGTAAGGAGGTTTCCTCTTACCGACCATTATCAATGCTAAATGTGGACCTGAAGATTTTAAGTAAGGAGCTGGCCACGAGGTTACTGAGATACCTACCACAATTAATAGCCGAGGACCAATGTGGTTTCATCCCTAATAAGAACACACAATGTAACTTGTGGTGGTTCTCACTGGTGCTTGACTCCCCTACTTTACGTGAAGGGCAATATGCCTTGGCGCTACTAGATATTGAACAAGCGTTCGATTCAATTGCCCGGGAATTCCTATGGGAAGTATTACATAAGATGGGCATTGGGAGAAACTACATAAAATGGGTGCAATTATTGTATAGGGAGCCCTTAGCCAGTGTGCGAGTAGGGAGGTTGGTGTCACAGAGCTTTGCGTTGCATAAGGAGACCCGATGGCTATGGAGCCGCTGGCTAGCCGCCTGCGGAAGGCATTGCACAAGTGGGGAATACAAGGTGGGGGCACCAGGCATGTAGTGTCGCTCCACGCTGATGATGCATTGGTGTACCTTAGGAGCCCTAGTCAATCAGTCCTGATCATGTTGGAAGTTCTGGCGGTGTTCGGAGCGCACACAGGATTGCATGTGAACCGCTCCAAATCTAAACTGTTCCTGCTGGGAACTATGGTGGGGAGGTTGGAGGCGGATATGCCGCTACTGGGCCTACCCTGGGAGATGAAGTACGTACGGTACCTGGGCTTAAGGGTCACACATGATGCCACAGAGTTTGAGGAGGCTAATATTGGGAGAGTCATGGGTGGCCTCAAGCGCTCCATAAAATTTTGGAATACACTCAGGCTGTCATTAATGGGGAAGAGCGCACTGGCAAAAATGGTAGTGCTCCCTAGGTGTTTATACATATTCCAGGGCACTTTGTACGACATACCCAGACGAGTCTTTACGGAACTGGAGAAACTGCTGGTGGAACTACTCTGGCACACAGGGAGATGGCGAGTGAACCTGATGACGTTGAAACGTGAGTGGCATATGGGTGGCCTGGAGGTACCTTGTATGGAATATTATTACCTGACGGCACAGCTCCAGCACGCAGTGCACTGGATGGATGATGAGGATAACTGGGAGAGTAGATTGCTGCGGGGTACTTGTGGGGAGCATTTGCCGCCCAGAGTTCTGATGATGGGGGCTGCTGCCCCTCATTTGGTTGCTGTACGCCGTTCGAATGGTATGTAAGGCTTGGGACAGAAAAGTTTGAACAGTGATAAAACGGGCCCCATTTGCAGAGGGACTGAGTATATGGGCATTGCGCCCTTTTTGCAACATCGAGAGGTCTATGTCATTGCAAAGATGGTGGGGGGCGGCTGCGTGACTCTGGGAGATCTTTGTCCCAACAACATATTTTTAACATTACATGACGCAATGGAGACTTTCCAGTTGGGATCAGGGCAGATTTTGCAATATGCAAAGATTGCGGCTACCGCACGAGAGATCTGGCGTCATTTCCTGATGCGGCACCTACCTCCCGGACGCTAGAAGTTCTCCTACTGATGGCGGGGGCAAGAGGCTGATTTCTCATATATATAGGGCACTGAGGGAGGATGCCCCCAGAAAAACGCTTTCGATACAAGAGCGGTGGGAGGCACAGGTGGAAAGACTCATTACCGAAAGGGATTAGGAAAAGATCCATGAAGGGGTCAAACACACATCCACAAATACGAGGTTCAAGCTTATACAATATAATGTGGTGCATAGGGTGTACCTGACGCCTAGCCGGCTCCAGGCCATGTACACGGAGCGTTCATTAGAGTGTCCGAGATGCGGGGGGCAGCCAGCAGATTTCCTGCATATGCTGTGGAACTGCCCGGACATTGAGGGGTACTAGCAGTTCGTCCTTTCGAAACTTAACACTGTCATGGGGTGGGAGACTCCGAGGGAACCATCACAGTGTTTACTTGGGCTAATGCCGTTTCACAAGAAAAATAAATTGAGAGTCTTGATGTTGGGGCTGCTTTTATCCAAACGCAGGATGTCCCCCAGGTGCCCAAAGATAGAGGATTGGTTGAAGGACATGGCTGAGTGGGTCGATGCAGATGGCGGTCCCATGAGAGCAACTCATAGGGACGAAAAAGTGAGTGAGGATGTGAGGGTATGGTCGGCAATGTTAACGGAGCTATTGACACCGCCGGATGAGCTACCCCCATAGAGTGCAGGGGACAGAAGAAGATCTGAGGTGCATGACGGGTTGCAGAGAGCACACACAGAGATGCATTGAGGGTGTGCGTGGTCATCCAGTAATGCCCCCATACTTAAGGCAATTTGGAGTCACCCATACCAGATCTAGGTTATCTGAGCCTGGGGTGGGGCAGGGAGGGGGGAGTTAATGTACGGCATGTATAAGTACGAAGACGAGATAAGAATCCGTTGTTATTAATGAATGTATACACTGTTTTTTACTATTTTCAACATGCCAATAAAAAACATATTTTTTTTTTTTAAACTCCCAAAGTGATAGCTTCAAAACAAGATACTGCTATTCAAACTGTAGTGAGATATTGCTGTTGTACTTTGTTCAAACTAATAATAATTACTTAGGAAGCAAATCTGGTATCTATTTCTTCTAGCTGCACAGACCACCAGTGCCAGAACCAGTGCCAGCGCCAGAACGACAGAGGAGGCCCAGGAGCTTGGAGGGGGAGGAGTCCCAGCGGTGGCAGGGACGAGTAATGGTAAGTTACATTGCTTGCTTATTGACAAATTAAGTGTGCTGTAATTTTTTAAGTGAGGCAGATATCCCACCCATCATCATCACCTCCCTGCCCATGGCATTTCGCCACCCGTGACCTAACTGCAGCATGGTTCTATTCGGCACTGCAATGTGCGTCTGCTTCAGTGAATGCAGCATTGCTAAGTTTTCAATGCATTACAAAATGAAAACAAGGTGTGTTCTCCCATGCCCACCTAGTCACCTCCTACTGGTACTTCACTCCATTATTCTTTCCTAAGTTCTGTCTCACACTATCAACATTTTTTTAAATCCATTCTTGTCATATGCCACATTTTTCGGACCAAGTGATTTATGTATATATTTTTCAGGGCTTCCATGACAGGTATTTTTTTTAATTAATTTGTGGTGGAGGGCGAGGCCAGGCAGTAAAGTGGGACTAAGTGCCTGATTTAAAGTTTGGAGAATGGGATACTCTGTGACGAACATGTCAGATAAAATATATATCTTGTTCCCTTCCCTATACTGCAGCGCATCATTTTTTCCACTATCTACTTATGGCAGACAGGATATCCGTGCTATACGTGACATATGTGACATAGTATTATTATTATTCATCTGCCTCTTTGGAGAAGAATTGAAAGGCAGTCGGAGAAGAGCAGGGCCATTGGAATTAAAGTAAGTTAATAAACTGTCCATTACAGCTGCCCCAAAAACATGCTGCAGACTGCAGAGTAGCAAACCCGAGGCTAGCATATCTCCATTAATGTTGCACGACAAGAACACTACTATTTGTGCTACATATATGCCTTACTCATTAACGAGAGGTAATTTTTTTTATACAAAAAGACCCTCATTATGATGCTTGGCATCGGTGGCAGTCCACCCGACATCCCGGGCAACAGTCCGACCACCGGATTAAGATAAAGGCGGTCGGAGCGCAGCAGGTGGGGGAAAGGAGAAAGACCGCCGCCTCTGATAGGCTCAAGGAGCCCATCTGGGCGTTGGTCGGATAGTAATCCGTACAATGAAGGAGGTGCCTGAACAGGCACTGGCATAGGGATTACTATATACATTTCCCACAGCCTTTTCATGGCAGTCCCACTGCTATGGAAAGGCTGTTGGAAAGGGTCTTTGGGGGCCCCTAGCAGGGCCCCTGTCTCCCATGGGCCACCGCTATGTGGCCAGGGGGGCACATGTGGTGCCCCCTAAACATCCATGCACCGTGTGCCAGGTACCACATGGTGCCTGGCACACGGTGCATGGATGTTTGCAAGCATTCCTTTATCTACTACTGCTTATGCTGCAGCCCTTTTCCAGACCGCAACACAACCAGCAAATGAAAACTGCATGTTTCCGACCGTCTACATGGCAATCGTATCATAATATGGCAGGTGGAACCGCAGACTACATGTCGGGTGGTTTCCATCCCACAGCGATGGTGGTCGCACGCTCATCAGACCGTCATCATAATGAGGCCAAAAGTGTCTGTTTAGTTTCTACTATGAAATCCTTCAAACAAAAAAAGTCACTTTTATTTTAGTGGTATTCTGGCTTAATTCCTTGTAGTCAGTGCTATTTTTCATGTGATGCATGTGCGAGGAAAACTTGGCCTTGTGACTAGCCACATGAAAATATCCACTGGGGCTAGGGGACCAGCAATGTTCGGCTACTGTGCCACTATATAAACAAGTTTTAGCACTGAACATTACAATTTGTATTTTTTCTTTTTTTTCTTTCTTAATATAGCTATTCCTGCTGGTCCACCATCATAGCAGGAGATAGCCACCTGCCTGCGGCGCAACTAGATGGAGGCCATCGATGGTTGATGGGTTTGGAGGAGAAGGAGGCAGAGCCATGTGCCACTGCCCCAGTCCCTCCGGCCAGCCTGGCCCACTTCCATTATGGCCACACCATCGCCAGTGCCACCGGCAGCCGGGATCTACCACTGCTTCAACCTAGCAGCACACCACCTCCCTCCTCATCATCCACAGACCACCTACTCTGCCACGTCGTACTGGAGCTGGCACTGCTTCGCCAAAAGGTGGCACGCCTTCACACACGCCTAGAAGCCCTCTGAAGCCCTTTTTTTAATATACTTTCTTTGGTGGGAGGGACTTTTGTTTTGGGTGGAGAGGGTGGGATGGGAAGGGCAGTTGGGGCAAGGAGTTTGGAGTTTGACTTACTTTAGACTCTGGGGTGATTTATTTGTTTGGGGAGGGAGTGGGACTTTTGTTAGGTGGAGAATTTTATTAGTTAAAAAAAGGGTAGTTTGTTTCATCATATGATGACAATTCATCTTATGCCTTTGTACTGCTTTTAGCACAGCCTGTTTTTTTTAAATGACAAACAGCTGTCATCTGAACAGTCAAATACTGTACATCAGCTTTTACCCCTAGACTTTTCCCCAGCTGATTATAAAGTCATTTGCCATATAATTGTTTGCTAGGTTACTTATTTTACTTATACCCAAACAATACCCTGGTACCAGAGTGGGAACAATACAAAGTTCCATCTTATTGCTTGAGGATGTTGAATTTTGCTACTTTTCCAGCACACAGCCACTTATCAACGTGCATACTAGTTAGTTATTCCCTTGCCCTACTATTCTCTGTAACTTTATTGACCACTAGGGGATGTGCCTATGCCTATTGCCTACAACATACATAAAAAAATCTTAATCTTCAGCAGAAGTTACTAACTAAATTAGTTCACTTCACTTCATAGTTCTCTTACCTGAATAGATGAACGGATTGTTGCTACCTCTCTCAATCTGCCAAAGTCTTATTGCAGGGTTTCCCAAAGCGGCTTCTTAATGATGTTGGTAGTAGTAGCAGGCTAGCGTGCTATCAGGGAAGATACCACAAGCGAGGTCCCACTCCCACCTAGGTGAACTCCAACTGTAGGATTATTTAGAAGGGTTATCCACCACAGGTAATTAGATTGAAAGAAAACACAGAGTTAGTTGGTTATTTATATCATATTTTATCAAAGACTGAGACCAGTCCACCACCACGACACAAAGACCTGATAGTATTACAAAAACTAGCAGTAGAAACTTCTGAGCAATGTGGAGCTAGTATTTCATTAATTTATTAAAACTAAACTTATGAAATCCTTGAGTCAGGTGGAGTGAACTCAGGAGAAGTTTAAACATGTAAGCAACACATCGCCTGAATGATGATTTTGACTGTGATGTTACATATGGATTCCTTTTATGCGTGGGTGGTTAAGTGGGGATGGCATGGGCTATTGTTCAGGTAAGAGAAGATCGCCCAGTGAGTTGTTGTCACTTTCACCACATCCACCCCATCAAGTGTGTGATCCAGTTCTTTAATCTGTAGGGCACCACCCCCAGTTGGGTCCACAAAGTCCTGGGAAGGGGGCAAGCATTCCTCAGCCTCACTTGTGCCTTTAATCCAAAACGTTTGCTTTCATTTTGGAAAAAGACGACTGTCCTGGGATGGCTAATTTCGATCGAATGCTTCAGCTGAAGTTTCATTAATTGAGTCGCCTGTCCTGTGAAAAGCCTTTGTGCCAGGGTGCCTGCTTGCATGAATGAAATGCAAATGTGCGCTATTAGTTAATCTGCAAGTGTAAAGGGTGCTTGGGAGCCTGTTCATCAAATCACTCCAAGCTTTGTGATGACAAACATTTGGGTTTTTTGAGTGGTAGTGCAAAGAGTTAACAACTGGGCTGTGAAGTGTGTGCTTTTAATCATAATTGTATTTACACAGCCCTTAGTACCCCTAAGGGGTGTTGAAGGCATGGGCGTCTGCAGAAAGTTTTTCAGGGGGGGCAAAATTTTAACATCATCACCAACCTCCGACATGATGTGTGCCAGGTGGGGCACAAGAAAAAAAAGTAACAACATCCTGGAAAACGCAAACCCTCATAGGGAATGCAAGATTAAGTAAAGCATGTGAAATGTAAGCAGAACATGATTACCTTAACACTTTTACACTCATTATTCAGAAATCAATTAGTGTTTTTGCCTGAAACGTTAAGCACATGACTACAGGGCCCAGAAGGGACCCGTTTCAATGTCCATTGCATAAATCCTTACAAAACATAAGTAGTATAGTTTAAAAAGACAACATACCTGAACAAAGAGCAGCAGTACACATTATAAACTAAAATAAGAAAAAGAGCTGACAAGGATCACATTAAAGGTTTTCCACTCCAGTCATCAACCAGGTATTGCAGAACCTCCAGGAATGGTGCACTTCCACACCCGGGAAAACAATGCTGTTCAAAGAATGACGAGAGAAAGAAAGGAGCGCTTCACTGGCAAACTCTGTGAAGTGGCACTAATGTGTTTGGGTGAGAATAAACCCAATCTGGCCACTTTGCGACCACTCTGTAATGATTTATTTAGTTATTTATTTTTCGTATTTTGCACCTATTTTTCTCTTGGTCCCGAGGCTGCACTTTGTAACAGAAAAATGTAATAAAAGAGGACATTTCCAACAAAAGTGTTTCTTTCATCTTTGGAACCATTTCACTGGGGAAGGAATGAAGGAAAGTAGAGGAAACAGAGGGTAAGAGATGTTTATTGAAGCACGGTTTCAGCAAGTGAGGAGCTGCGAGAGAGAGAAAGAGGGAGGAATAAGAGGAAGAAAGAGAGAGGGGGCCGCTGACTGCGGCAGAGCAGGAAAAGTGAACACTTCGACCACTAATCTTACCTTAATACACCTGCTGGCACCTAAGGACTCCCACGCGCAACAGAACACAGAAGCAGGCTGAAGGGTCGGCCAACCAGCCCTTGCCTTGACGTTCCTGACTCCGCGTCTCGAGCTCCAGACCACAGCACTCGGAGTCTACTGCACGCCCGAGCCAAAAGAGGCAAATGCAGGGATTCAAAAGAGATGAAAAAAAAATGATGACAGGCCTGCCCCTCGTGAGATCATTAGTCCATTCTCTCTGGGGGCAGGCCAGAAATAAGAAACAGGGCCGTCATAAGTAGCGCGTTCGCGCTATGAATGATTGACAGCCCTGATTGTTATAGATCATCTGTGGGCGCCGCGGAAACCACGGATTTTGCGCACACATGGGCAAATGTCGTCCAACTTTCCGCAACCCGCCAGGGCCGTTTTTTCCTGCACAAATGGGAAAAATGTCACCCATTTGTGCGGGAAACAGCCCAATCTGGCAACACTGCTAGAGAGGAGCCTGTGCACAGTGTGCACTTGCTGGGGCGGGGGCGGTCGGAGTCGGACCATGATTGGTCCAGACCAGTTCTCAACTTGCATAAGTCAGGCGAAGCGGCAGGCGGCTCTTACTGGTAGCGCTCAGCTACCCAATGACAGTGCTGCCTCACCTGCTTGTAATGACACCTGAGCCTCAGGGTGGCTGTTGAGACCCACCGCTGGGAGCAGTCCAATGTCATTGGTAGCTGAGCGCTATGCTAAGTTTCATTGGTAGTAGCATAGCGCTTAGCTACCAATGACAGGCACAGTGAGGCACCTAGCACCGCCTCTGCACAATGGCGCCTGCACCGCCCAGCAGTAGCCCGTACTAGACACTCTAGTTATGGCCCGTGGTGCGGAAGGGAGCCATTCTTTTTTGTAACATCGCTCGCACTCCAGCAGCCCAGTGAGTCACTGGGATGCTGGAGTGCCAGCATTACAAAAAAGAATGGCACCTGCACCACGGCACTACGACCCGCACTGGCGATCCGGGGGGGGGGGCGCAAGTGCCCCTCCTCGCCCCTCCCTGCGGACGCCCATGGTTGAAGGGACAGTTATGCAAAAAAAATTGCATTACATATGCTCTGGTATTAATAAAATCAACATTTTGGAAGCACCATTTTATCGTAAAACTATTTGCACATTTTGAATCAGTCTGTCTTATACTGTGTGTAACGCAAGAATAAAATAGTGACTTACATATTCACAGTGCTTTCTGTCAAAGGATGTGACCTTATAGCACTAAAAATACACAAGTCGTTATTCTCCACTGCACCATCCAAGATTTAATTATTTGGCTCTCTATATACACCCACACCTCTGCTGTGCTTTAACTAATAGAGGTTTCCTAATGTACTACAGTGTCTTTCCCACTGAGTAACAACTTTTTAAAATTTATTTTACATTTAAGCTGCCCATTATTTTATATGTAGCTACCTGATGGTGAAAAACTTAAAAAACATACAGAATATTTTGGGGCTTATTTATGAGAGGCTTGCGCCACCAGAGCATCACTTGTTTTGATGCTCCAGTGGCGCAAGCGTCTCAACCATACCAATGAGGTGGCGCAAAGTCACCCTGCATGGCTTTGCATGACCTCCTAAATATGGAGTAAGACAAAGCAGTGCAAGTCACTGCATTGCCTTACTCTGCATCAAAGAGGCGTTCCATGGGTGTTGCGTGGGGGTTCCTATGCAACACCCATGGATTTTGATGCTGCCCCAGATTGACAAACTCATGTAAACCTGGGGCGGTGCCAAAACCTTACGCCTCCACAGCGGAGGCGTAATGAGGAAAAATGTATTCATTTCTTCTCGGTTTTTTTCTTTTTGCATGTGTGCTGCATTCTGCAGCTCACATAGAGAGGAAAATGCCTCACGGGATTGTTTTTGTGAAGGAAGGAGCCCCTTTCTGCGTAATAACAATCCTGACTGTGTTGGTGCCGGGCAGTAATTTGTGTGCCAACACAAGGGGAAAGTACAGGAGTGCACTGTATTTCATAAATACAGTGCATTCCTGCCTTTTCACATTGCGGAGGGCAGCACAGCAAGAAGATTTGTGACTGCCCAATGCTAATTCATCATAAATGAGGCCCTTTGTTTTTAGCTACACCTTTGGCTACGCCCCCACGCTCACTGACCTTTGGTTTGCTAAACACTGTTTAATATTATTTACCCACCGTATAAATGATTTGCTGTGGGAATTGGGGGCGTTTATGGTTGTCGATGGTTGTCAATGATGAGGAGTACCAGGTTCTAGAAATGTTTGTCAGGAGGGGGCCCTTACGCCTAAAACATTTTGACAAGAGGGTCTCAGCATCAAAAAGTCTGAAGTCCTCTGATTTATGGTGTAAATTCATGAGTCACACCTCAATATGTCACACAGCCAGTGGGAAGAAGGTTAGGGGATTTGATGAATGGATGGGAACCGGTAGTTGGGTAAAACTGTGACAAAAGTAAACACTACACAACAATAAGATTCATGAGGCCAATGAGCAGCACATCACCATCATTAAATCTATTGTGAACAGAGATGAAGGAATGACTGTTCAATTAAATGCATTGCAAACAGTCCTTCAGCTGCAGGAGACAAAGTTATTGTATATCTAAATGTTCTGTCATCAAGGTTTGCAAAATACAAATTACGGAGGAGTGAACCCACACAGTCTAATAAAATATGATTGTTAAAAGAAATATGATACTGTATATAAAGGCCAAATTGGGCAGTGCATCTGTATTCTTCTCTGAATGTCTGTCTTTGGTGTCTGGCTAAACCGGCCCGGTAAGGGAAGCAGGAGTGTTATGGAGCTTTCGCCTTTTGTGCAGGAAAAGAGAAGGCCTGTAGATTGAAAAACAGTAACAATATTGTAGAGTCAAGGAGAAGAACAGAAGGTAAAATTCATGAGGAGTGGAACAAGAGATAGTGCAAGAGCATAGGCTGCCCCAATCATTCATGATGACTCATGTGCGATTAACTGAGAAGTGAGAGCAATTTTACAAACCATCCCAGACAAGTAGCTGGATGTACCTGGCTGATCAATCTCACAACTATCATAGCATTTAGCTGAGTGGTTCCATCATGTGCTGATGTGACATCACATGTCTTTCTCTAGTCCAGTAGCCCCACCCTGACCACAACCACATAATAGAGGAGTTTAACATTTGAGCCAGCACACTACTTAGCATTTCCCAAATCAACGCGCCTCTCTCTGACGCAATGCTGGGGACAGGTCTGCTTTGTGTAAAGCTGTCACCCTCTTCTTCCTCATCACCTCTCACCGTGATAGGCGCTAATTCCCCTCGCTCAACACCACCACCACCTGCAACAATTTTTTGAAGGTGCTCCTCCCACTGGATTGTGTGATATGTTTTCATATGGGTCATTTGGCCTCCAGTACCATAGTGTGAACCAGGTTTACCTCGATGAACTTTCATGTGGCAAATGGAGCATATTGCAATATTATCCTCCTGCTTGCTAATGGTAAAGAAGTTTCAAACTGGGGAGGAAAACTTTTTAGTGTGCCTTATTCACAGGTTGAATAGGAGGGGTAATGTTGGTGTCCTCTGAGCCAGCTTCCATGACAATGACTGGCTCGTCCTCCTCATCTCCTTCCATAATTCTAAGGCTTTCAGGAAATGTCCTTTTCCCTTGTCTCTCATGGTTGGTCTCGGACTCAGCAAACACAAGGAGATGATGGACGGAGTGCTGAAACTTTTCAAACACTCACCCCCAGTCACAGATCTGGGTTGAATCCATCATCATTCTTTAGCTCACTTTGCCACCCCAGTTCAGACATAGCTATATGCAAATCAGTCTTGACCCTGTGCCTCATGGGAACAGTCCAGACCGAACTGCCAAGCCATGTCTTCCCTGGACCGGAATCAAGCATCTTGGGACCGGTTTCGGGCTAACAGCCCTCATCAGCCAGGCTAGCTTGAATGCAGTGGCAAAGTGAGCAAGGGACCCACGTCTGGGCATACCCTGCCAACTTAGGGCGAACAAAGCAAACAGAAGGAGATGATGGACGGAGTGCTGAAACTTTTCAAACACTCACCCCCAGTCACAGATCTGGGTTGAATCCACCATCATTCTTTAGCTCACTTTGCCACCCCAGTTCAGACATAGCTATATGCAAATCAGTCTTGACCCTGTGCCTCATGGCAACAGTCCGGACCGAACTGCCAAGCCATGTCTTCCCTGGATCGGAATCAAGCATCCTGGGACCGGTTTTGGGCTAACAGCCCTCATCAGCCAGGCTAGCTTGAATCCAGTGGCAAAGTGAGCCAGAGTCCAATCCATGCCCAGATCATCAGAAGGGAAGCTTGGAGAAGGTAGTGTAGGACCTTTTCTTTTTCTTGCTGGGGATCAGGAAGCCAATGGTTCAAGAAGAGGTACATCTTGCTCAGCAGGATGCTCAACCTCCTGTTCTGCTCTTACTCCAGAAAGATCTATTGCAGGCTGCAGCTCCTGTTGTCTAGTTTGCTCAGTTTCCTGCCATGATTGATAAATAGTTTGCGGCTGAGAAAAATCCATTTCAGACTCACTGCTCGTCACCATGATTTCAGTGGCTGCCTCGCTGAGAGACAAGTGCTTGGGCTTAGGTTGGGGTACTGCTGTCATGAATGCAGGAGTGCTGCTCCTGGCTTGCTGCCCGGAGGACGGTGGGCCAGGCACACAAAATCTCCTAAAAAAAGGAGGAGAGCACAAGCCAGTGGTGGCAATCTGTTTCTTCTTCTCTTCCTCACTGGCCAATTTCTTAGCAGCACCTTTCTTTGGGGCCATCGTCAAGCTCTGTCAGTTTCCACTTAGCTGCAGAGAAGGACTTAGGTGGTCACGTCACTTTATGCAGGCCTTCTACCTGTCAGTACTGTGAGTGATATCTCTTGTGCACCTAAAAGCAAACAAGCAAGAAAATCCTTTAGTAAAAAGTGGCTTTTTTGCAATTTGAATTATTAATAGTACAGACAATACAATTTAGTGAGGTTATCCCAAATAATTACTAACAATAGCGTATCCATTCTAAACAACACCATAACATAATATTTCAACCAGGATAGCAACATACAGATGTAACTTATTGCTTTATGTGCATCTAAGGGGAAACACCTCTGGCAAGGGGTGCAGGAAAAAATGGAATAATCCTTTAAAAAGGAATGCTGGTGATTTCCTATGGCAGGCAGGGTCTCCAGAGAAAAAAGAGTAATGACAATCCTTAAAAAATTAATGCTGGTGTGAGACTGTGCCAGGTGCCTATGGCAGGCAGGAGATGGAGGGAAAAACAAGTAATTGCCTGTGTACTAGGGACTATGAGAAATTCATTGGAAGGCAAGAAGTTGTAGGGGACAATGGAAACAAAATGCATACAATATTATATAAACACTTTTCATATTTACATACACTACAATGATTGTCAAGCACATTGAACTGATATCAGGGAAAAAGTAAAAGCAATGAGCGAAAAGCATAGCCCTCTTCCATCAATCTCCCTAGAAAATGGATTTGACAACTTGAAAAAAGGATTTAACACACTGGCTGGCTGCACAAAATGGCCACCGGCCACATGGTCAAACAACAACCACACCTAGCAAGGAGGCATTGACAACAAAGAACACATGCAGGCCTATGGCAAAATCACTCTGACTGGCTACACAAAATGGTTGCCGGCTACATGGTCAAAGAACAACAATAAGCAAGGAGGCATGGACACAACAAAGAACACATGCAGGCCTGTGGCAAAAGCACACTGGCTGCCTCCACAAAATGGCCAACGTCCACATGGTTGAACAACAACAAGCAGGGAGGTATGGACACAACAAAGAACACATGCAGGCCTATTTCAAAAGCACACTGACTAGCTACACAAATGACCACTGGCCACATGGTCAAAACAAGCAAGGAGGTATAGACACAACAAAGAACACATGCGGGCCTATGACAAAAGCACACTGACTAGCTACACAAAATAGCCACTAGCCACATGGTCAAACAACAACAACAATCGAGGGGGTATGGGCACAATAAAGAATAAAGAGCACTGACTGCTACAAAACGTGGCCATTGGCCACATGGTCAAACAGCAACAAGAAGCAAGAAGGCATGGGCACAACAAAGAACACATGCAGGCTTATGGCAAAATCACTCTGACTGGCTACACAAAATGGCTACTGGCTACATGGTCAAAGAACGACAACAAGCAAGGAGGCATGGACACAACAAAGAACACATGCAGGCCTATGCCAAAAGCACACAAACTGGCTACACAAATTACCACTGGCCACGTAGTAAAAACAAGCAAGGAGGCATGGACACAACAAAGAACACATGCAGGCCTATGGCAAACGCACACTGACTGGCTACACAAAATGGCCACAGGCTATATGGTTAAACAACAACAAGAAGCACAGAGGCATGCACACAACAAAGAACACATGCAGGCCTAATGCAAAAGCCCACTTACTGGTTACACAAAATGACCACAGGCTATATGGTCAAACAACAACAAGAAGCAAGGAGGCATGGACAACAAAGAACACATGCAGGCCTATGGAACACTAACTACACAAAATGGCTGCTAGCCACATGGCATTGAGAATGAAGACAAAATGATGGCCCATTACAAACACATACACACACTGGCCAGACAAAGGAGGCATGGTAAACAATGACGAAAACACTACATGGTAAACAATGACAAAGAGAACACTACCATTAATTCAGCAATGCCAAAAACGATTATGAAGTGAGCTATAAAAATGTTACAACAACACACATCCTCCCAGCGCATCAAATATTACCCAACCAAAATAAACTTTTTGCGGAAAAAAATATGAAATAAATAAATACCTATTTTTAATTTAATCCAATGCCATTCCTGTCCTAAATGATGTTTTTGAAACCAAATATACCACAAAATCAGTTGTTTCATGTACCCAATGATTTGCACTGGCTGGATGTCCCATGGGACTAGGCCACATGGTAAAATAAATGAAAAGTGCAAATTTAACAAATATGGAGAACATGTACTGAACTGTGCAACCTTTTTTCCCTTACAAAAGATGAAAAATTAAATGCAATAGAAAATACTAGGCCTTCATTGCAACTCTAGGCCACCCACCACAACCACAATCAAATTTAAAAATGTAATAAAAGCACAAATAAATAATGGTGCATGCCCTCTATCAAACAAACAACACCCTTATACAAACATTTTTTAACTTACTTGTGATGTCACAAAAACAAAGTCCTTGAAGTCCAATAGTATATATTTGCAGCGGGAATTGCAAGACAAAGAGAGTAACCCTTTCACCTTGATATCGAAATCACAAGTGACCAGGAGATGGACAAAGCACTGGGAGGAGCCTTCTGGACAGGAAGAGGAAGTTGGAGCCTCTAGGGCACTTCCTTCTTGTTGAAAAAAAAGTAAAATATGAAAAATGCTTTTCGCACTAAAACAACCTGTTCAAGTAGAATATCAACTCAAAAAGGTATTTTCTGGATATCCATAGCTTCTGTGACAGAGAAATGTATAAGCCAAGCTCTTTTTCCTCTCTTGAACCTAAAAGGGTGATGACTACTTTGGATGTAGGAGAAAAATGAGGACTAGCACAATGTTATTAATAAAGATAAAATCTAGTAAAGTGGTGCACAGCTGCATTCAAGTCAAACCTAAAAAGGCCTTATGTAAGAGGGGAGGAGGCTGAGAGGGAGAATGAAATAAGTGTAAGGATTTATTTTGCTTATGAAGAGTTTCATATGATAAAATTAAATTAAAGAACAGCCACATGAATGAAATGTGGAAGTATTTTAAGAGCAACTACACATGCAGACACTTCTTAATTTGAACTTCCATTTGAAACAAGAACATTGGTTTGTATTTAAACAGGAATTTAAATATCTTCTTTTAAAGGCCTCAATCATTCCACAGTGCCAATTTTAAAGTGGCACCTGTATTATTACATCTTCTAAAATGTAAGATAGACTAATGTGCCGCATAAGTTAGCATTGAAATGTGTAAGCGGCTCTGAATACAATACATAATAATGATGGCGTTGCCTTGAAATGAAGATGTAAATATTCATGTGGAATATTTTACTGTGCTGAAGAATCCACAGTCAGCAGCAAAAAAGAAAAAGAAAATAAATCATCTGTATCATGAGAGTTAAGGTGTAGGTACCTAGAACCATCCTCTTGGGTACCCTTAGAAAAACACATGTGGATTGTTTATGCCAATTATATACGTGCAGCTCAGCTTTGGGGGACTTATTTCTCCTCTGAATTGCCCACTTAAGTACAAATTGAATGTTTTTAATGTAGAGCACGAGGCACAGCAGGCCCTGCGAGTTCTGCTTTGTGGCATGGTTAGTACCACACCTGAGTCTGAAGAAAAGGTACATTTAGGGCCAGATTTATTAAAAAGTCATGCAGAGCAACGCAGCAAGGCAACTTGCTGTGCTGCATTAAATGACAGGGAAGGAATGTGCCACATCTACTGAGATATAACACATTTCTGCTCTCTCTCTTCTTTGGCGCACTGACTATAGCTTAACACTAATGCAGGCACACTTGTACCATGGTGCAAGGGTGCCTGCCTTAAAACCAGGATTTGTTTTTGTACAGAAAGGGGCACATTTCTGCACAAAAACAATCCTCTGAGACGTTTTCCTCTTTCTAAGTGTGCTGCAGAAACTTTGTGGTGATTCTCTTGTGTTATGTTATGTTAAAGGGATTTGTAGAGTGCGCTTTTCACCCGAGGGGTATGCACGTGCTCGAATAGGTGAGTAGGTCAATCGGGCTCCTAGTCGAATAGCCAGGTCTTCAGTTTCTTGCGGAATTCGAGAAGGGATTGGGAGGTCTTGACTTGGTGTGGAAGATCGGTCCAAGATTTTGCAGTGATGCAGGAAAAGGAGCGTCCTCTGTACTTGCTCCTTCGGAGTCTGTTCTGAGGACTGCCACCTGTTCCTTCATTTCTATCAGCCAATCGTCTAATATTTGTTCAGAAAGGACACCACTGGCATAGTTTGTTCCGCCAATAAGTAATGAGGCATTTCCGTGAGCTTGGTATCTCATTTTATGAACCTGTCATTAGCAGAAATATCTGCACTACCATTAAGAAGAAAAGGAGGAATTCAAACACTGTGGGCCATATTATCAAGAACGGCGCAAACATTATCGCCGCTTTAGCAGCAGGAAACTGCAGCTAAAGCGGCGATAAGGGGCTTGATAATATGCCCTAGAGAATTCCAATAGAAGCCCAGGTTTGATGTCCTTGACACCAGAACCTGGGCTTCTATTGGAATTCTCTAGGAGCATATTATCAAGCCCCTTATCGCCGCTTAGCGGCAGTTTCCTGCCGCTAAAGCGGCGATAATGTTTGCGCCGTTCTTGATAATATGGTCCTGTGTTTTTAAATTGTTTCATTTCCATAGCATTGCAGCGATAGAAGGTGTTGGACTGCCAAATTTTGGCTAGAAAAGAGGAGGTAATAAAAGTCCTTTCTCTACTTATTTCTAATTTGCAATGTAGGAAGAGGGGTTTTCAACTGAACGCTGGATGAAACTTATATTAGCAAAAATCAATGTGAGGCATTTTGTACACAGCGTTTGACAGTAGCTCCGTTAAAACAGTCATCGAAGCTGTAGAAAGATCTCACACAGTAGCAAACAATAACTCCGTAAGGCAAAGCCCCAAACAATGTAATAGAGGGGGAGATGACAGGGGCAGGCATGGTTAAAATGGCGAAGACTTATGTGTACATCTCCTCTCATGGCCACAATTTTAGAATTACAAAACAAGCTTGCACACTAATGCTCAAATACACTCATTTTTCATGCACATAATCAAGCATGCAAACATGCACACTGCTTGCCTACTGCAACCTGGGTGAGGCATTGTGCCCTGCAGCCTCCATTTCACATGAGCTGTGGCTAGAACCACCTGCAGATTTATGAGAAGGGGCGTCTCTATTAGGTAATGTGTGGTTTGAATGTCTAGATCCTCATTTGTAGGCGCTAAATTATTCTTTTGAGCGCTTATTTTCGGGATTCGGAGTCTTGTGACCAGACAGGGTTCAAAGTAAAAACCATAAAAGTTTACTTAAAAATCAAAATCATTACAGGAGGCAGAATTGGAAAGTTAATCAGTTCAAATCAATTGTCATCATATTCTCAAAATACAAAAATATGGGAATTAGCATCGGACTCAGTCTCAATTCTAGTTAAATAGCCAAGTTACTAGTCTCATCAGCCAGAAATCTGGGAATCTTGTTTAAAACCAAACTTACATTTGCGTACCCCATTTTTAAGCTTGTCTCTATTTGTTTTTTCAAATTGAAAGTCCAGAAATAGGTTCTTCCTTTTCTCCCTTTTGAGCATCATAGAACAGTCGTCCAAGCCTCTATCAAAGCAAGCCTGGATACAGCATCTTCCTATTTCGCAGTTTACCAAAACTTATTTTCAATCACCTCCAGATTTTTCAAAGCGCATTATCTTGAACATTAACAATGTAGGTAATGCATAATAAGCTCAGGATGAGCCTTATATAGCAAATTACACCCTCATATATTCATTGCAGCTTCTTTGGATGAATCAAATCTTCATATGCTCACACAAAGCCTCGTATTCTAATATCCTACCTCATTTATCGAAAAACAGCCTCATATGCAGATAGCCTCATATTGATAAGTATAACCTCATAATATCAAAGATAGCCATTTATGCCCCAATACAGCCTTGGTTGTCAAAGAACATCTCCATTAACATCAAACCCGCTTCTACTCTGCTGCAGTTTAGAAGTAAATTGAAGACACAGCTCTTCAAAGAGACCACTATGCGGCACTATATCAACTACATAGTAGATGCCTTATTAGAAACTTCTCTGAATCCTTTCTTTGGGTACGCACTTTGGGGCATATCATCAAGGCCCCACGATAAAATTATCGCCGCTTTAGCGTCCCTTTTCGGACGAAAAGCGGCGATAATTTCATCGCACTATCAACAAGGACACGCTAACGTGTGTTTCCATGCCTCAACGCCATTTACCTTAGCGCCCAGCTTTGCATCTCTAATGAGATGCAAAGTGAGCGTACCTGACAAAATAAAGTGAGAAATGTCGCTAACCTGACATTTCTCCAATTATCAAGCTGCACGCTAACCTGCATAGCGATAAGAAAAGTAGCGCTAACCGCGGTTATCGCTACTTTCCTTACGCCTGCTTTCAATCTGACTTAGCCATTATATCCAATGGAAGGTGAATATTATGGCTAAGTCTGCCCTGCCCTGTCAACAAGCTATCGCCTATGTATGTGCGATCATCGCTGGATTTCAGCGATAATCGCACATTACCTGCAGCTAGCTTGGCTTTTTATCGCATTGGAGATAAGCGTTGCTGATAGCACGCTATCTCTGCGATAAAATCCAGCGATAGCCGGCGATAATTATCCTCGCGCTAAGCGCGCTTAGCGATAATTATCGCCGGCTGTTGCTGATATGCCCCAAAGTTCATTCCTGACTAGGTTCAGGCTTTATGAATACATTTAGGTCCTGATTTACAACCTGCATTTTGTAGTACATAAAGTAGTAGTACTACTTACTACAAAATGCAATTCACAAGCCTACAAGTGAAAATCTCCATCTCCAGCTCTCTGATCATTTCTAACGGACGATCCTCACACATACAAGTTTACTACTTATTAGTAAATGTGGAAGGGACCAGAGTGAGTGGCTGGAAAAAGGACAATACTTACTACGTAATGGGAGGTTTCTAGGTGGAGTGAGGAAGGGTTTAGAGAGGGCTAAGCAAGGGTTTAGGGAGAGACAGACATCCACTCACAAAAAGAGTAAGCCCATTGCTATTCATGAGCTGCACTTCTAAAGTTACTATAGCTAAAAAGGACCTACAACAAAAAATGTACTCTAACTCAGACTTGGAGTAAGCCCAGTGTCACTCATGGCCAACCACTGGTACTGTAACTCCATCTCATGGAAAACTTAAAATAGACCCCTATAAGAAATAATGCCAAAATAAATTAATTTAGTTTCACTTTTTAAAAATATATATACTTTTTCATTTTAAGTTAAATATATACATACAAATTAAAAATCTTTTTATAATCAAATATTTTGATAACTTTTTGAACTATGTCTTGATTCTTTCTCTGTCAGTCTTGTTCTTGCAATTCTGTTGGAACAAAAGAAAGCATATGAGGAACTTTCCCTTTTCATGATCAGAGTTTTACATGCAGAAACAAATACATTTTCATTATTGTTGGTAAACTGGAGAGCTTGAATACAAGCAATCCCAGTGTATACTGTGTCTGAGTTCCCAGAAGGCCCAAACAAAGTCAGAATTAGGGGTGGGAGGAATTTGCAGGGTTTTACTCTGCAGAAATCCGCAGTTACGTAAAAACTCAGTGAGATTCCACAGAGTTCCGTGAGCTGTGGAATTCTGGTCTGAGACAGCAGCCTCTCACCCACAGATACAGCGCATGTGCAGATCTGGACAAAAAGCCAGGTGGTGTTTTGATTTACTTACAGTGAGCCATCTAATCACATTGTGAACTACTGAGAATAGGAAACGGTGTTTGAAAAGATCTTGAATGTGAAAATTAAATTTATTGTAGCGTATCGATATAGGACAACACTAATTATTTACAACATTTACGTGAGCTATGCGGTCAGTCACCTGTTTGAAGACAAATCTTTTATGACATACAACATCCAGCATGCAAGTTCCGCACATTACGTACTATATCCGACAACAGTGTTGACATTATTCTTCTATTAATTTCTCTTCTGTTTAATACCTCAGCAGACACTGGGCCAGGGACTCCAGTCACACAGCTCCCTACCGGTTTATATCTGCACTGGGCTACTGTTTCAGGTAATCTCATGACTAATTTAAAACGCATGCCAAGAAATCAAAATACTGGTCTTTGGGACATGCCCAAAGCTGCCGTCTCTTTAGCTCATGCGCAGTGGGAAAGGGACTGGTGCGAGATGAAACCAAGACACAAGCTTTGGACCGAGCATGCCACAGTGAGTGGTGTCTTTCATCTGACCATCATCACCCAATATTCACTCAACTTTGCAACCTACCAACAACAATAGGCCAGGTTTGGTATTACAATAAATAATACTGTTAATAATGAATGAATAGGTGGGTGATAAACTCTGCCATATGGCAGTTGGCGGAGTTTTTGCCAAACTCCGTGCTCCAAGCGGAGTGTGGAGTTGGCAATACTCTGCGAACTCTGCCGGCGGAGCAGAGTTTGGCGCCACCCCTAGTCAAAATGGTTCCAGTGAGGAATTGTTGGCTCATTCGTGGGAGCTTGAAACAAGCAGCATGGCATTCCTCAAAGGAAATACATATGGTTTATTTGCGACAACTAACCAAATAACAGTGCAGTTAGGAGATAAAGAACTTTAAATTAAAACTAATCGAAAAAAGGGTCCTATTTAAAGAAGGGTGGGGTTAGAAAAACCACTGCCTGCTCTTAAAAAATGAATAGAAAACTTTTCATTTTTCTTTTTGTAAAGCATCTCGTTTTCCTTTAAAAAAAAACGGGCTGCTTTACAAAAAAAGATTGCTTTATTTAAAAGCAATCACAGACATGGTGGTCTGCTGATCTCAGCAGGCCACAATCCCTGTGATTTTTGCGATTCCTAGGGGGGACGCAAATTACGACCTACCTTATTAATATTCATGAGGTAGGTCATTTGCGACCCCTTAGGAATCGCAGAAAGTGTACTACACACTTTCATGCATGCCGTTTTGCGATTCCCTAATTGCAAATCGCAAAGATTCACAATTAGGGAATCGCAAATCATTTTTTTGATACATCTGGCCCTTAAAGTTTAGGCCCTGTGAAAAGAGTGCAGTAGGGAATGGGGGTTGAAATGCTGAGGACAAGACCTGATCAAAGACCAGGCTTGGTGCTCAATGAGCATGGCTGAAGGCTGTACGTAGTGTGTAAAAATATCTAAGAGCCCACTTATTGCGATTGAAGGCCATGGCTAGTGGGCTCTTTGGTATGGGTGATGAGAATGTGACCTGGCAAAGGCTTTGGGAATGGCCAAAATTTGTAGCATGGGGAAGGGTGCTAAGCACCTGTAAATAAAGACTGCGATGCAAAACCAAAGATCAAGTCCAGAGGATGGCAATGAAGATTTTATTTGCAGTGCCATTTGCGAAGTAATCTGAGATACTTGGGGGCCGATTCCGATCTCGGCCGGTAGGGCTCCGAATAGGATTCGGCTTTACCGGATCCGATTCGGAGCCCTTGTTCCCGACCGAATCGTACGCGGGTCCGGCCGAGCGAGTACGATGCGAGTCGCCCGACCGACTCGTCCGGGCGACCCGACCGCTCCGACCGACTCGTACCCGGATCGTACCGCTCCGACCGACTCGCTCGGACCCGAGTCGCACCGCGCAATGGAGACGTTTTCCGGCCGGGTAAGTACGATGCGCACCTCGACCGCTCCGACCGACTCGCGCCGTCCGACTCGAACTCGCTGTCGGAGCCGTACTTTGGGGTCCGTGTCGGACCCCTGTCACGATGTACCCGTGCGAGCGCACACAGGGGGACCCATGGGTCCCCCTACCTGTGCGTGTACGCCGCGAGCGCTCGCGGCGTACTCGCTGTAGAGGCGCCCTTGTCTGCCTCGCACCCATTGAGGCAATGGGAGCCCGCGTGCGCGTTGTACGACCGGCTCCCATTGAGTTCAATGGGAGTCCGACCGACTCGTGTCCGGTGGCATACGAATGCATCGGACTCGTTCGGTCGGACTGCACGGGTCCGATTCGGTCGGAAATCTCTCCGGGTCCGGCTCGGTCGGAGAGATTTCCGGCCCGAATCGGAATCGACCCCTATGTGTGAATCATGGTAAATTTCAGTAGTTTTAAATATATGCATATAAATATATGGAGAGCCATTGCAATAAAGATCACAGTTACAGCACAGCCAAACACTTCTCAGAAAGACATGCGGGAGAGTGGACCCAGGCCACATTTTTGGGTCTGGACTCAGTCGTCTTGCACCAGAGGGGTGGTAATCGACTAGCCTCATTATGCAAGTTAGAATCCCGTTTTATTTTACAAGCCGGCACAAAATTTCCTGAGGGGATGAACCTTGATGAGGAGATACATTCTCATTTAAAAAGCAACTGTATTATCACTGAGGATTTTGACAGGTCGAGCCCTCCCTCTCCCTGAGCATTTTTCTAATTTTATTCTTTATTTTTCATATTTATTTTTATTTATTAACTTTATTTGTATATGCTTTGGTTGTGGTATGCCAATGTCATTTCGTATTGTATAGTTTATTTCGATAATAGGGTCGAATATGTTGAGCGTTTGCAGCAACATCAACCAAAACAGAGGATTGGAGCATTAATTTTCTGCTTTTATATTGTCTTTTATAGGAACTGTGTGGCAGCAGATTAGGGATTCAATACACTCACCAGCACTAATATTATGCACACCGGAGTGGACAGATGCTCCAGCGAACAAGCACTACTCCTAGCCACCATAGTCGTGTAGGGACCACTTCTACCTGGGCCATCTGGCTCCTCTTACCGGTTGAATTTTCTCCTCATGTGGCAGTGGATGTTGAGGTTGGATAGTATCTGAGACCCACCATAATGTTTTGGAGATTAATTACGTATCGCAAAGTGAGACCAGGTACTATATCGGTATTGCTGTATACTTTAAACCAACTTTTCATTCTGTGCAATAGAGGGTCCATTCAATGCTATATCACTGTCTTTGACACCATGTCTTGATTTCTCTTGGACATGTAAGTTGTGAGCTGTGGGTACGATACCCTAGATTCATGGTCACACCACGTATATGATGCAATGGAGGGTCCATTCGATGCCATATCAATGTTTGGGTACTAAACCCTTGATTTATAGTCACACCGTTTTTTATAGAGATATCTGCCAGGAAATGCTTGGACTATTCAAGGAAGTCAGGGATGGGGCTGTACCACCAGGCTCCTGGGGTACCGCCAATGTTGTTATTTTTTTAAAGAAAGGCAAAGACCCTATTACCCTGGGCTCCTACAGACCTATTACACTTTTAAATAGCGACGCCAAATTATATTCCAAAATCTTTGCAAATCGATTGAATAATGTAATGCAGCTTCTTGTTTCAGTTAGGCAGCATGGTTTTATTCAGGGTAGGGGAATGGTAGATCATGTTAGGCGGGTAATCTCATTATTTGATGTCACTGAGGTCCTTGCGAAGCCTGTGGAGGTCACTCTTCTTGATGCTGAGAAGGCTTTTGACAGGGTATCGTGGAGCTATCTCTGGAGGGTCTTGGAGGCTAGTGGCCTGGGGCAGCTTTTATTAAGGCAGTACAGGTTTTGTATACTAACCCTACTGGCTGATTACGAATAATGGGGGAAGAGTCTGAGCCATTTTCAATTGGAAGGGGAAGAAGGCCGGGGTGTCCTTCCTCTCCCTTGTTGTTCACACTGTATATAGACCCCCTCATTTGATGGCTGGAAGCCTCTATCGACATTATCCCTGTCAGCCTGCAGGGTTGGGACACTAAGTTATTGGCTTGTGCTGATGATGTGGCTATAATTACTACTGATCCTGATAGAGCGCTGTGTGCTGTGGAAACTATAGCTGAAACATTTGGGACTCAATCAGGTTTTTCATTAAATAGGGCTAAAACACAGGTTCTGATAAACAGATTCACCTCCACTTTCGATAGCAGGATTGTCGATGAAGTGGTCTATTTAGGAATAAACATTACAGCAAAGGTCGAAGTTATAGCTGATCTAAACCTTGCCCCCATAATGGGGAAAATCAAGAAGCATTTCAGTCGATGGAAAATTTGAAGCTCTCAATAATGGGGAGGTGTAATCTAGTCAAAATTATGATTCTGCCAAAACTACTGTATATTTTTCGAACGATCCTCCCGGAGGTACACAATGACTGGTTTAAGCAAATTGAGAGGGCGATCGCTAGATTCATTTGGTCCTATGGTAGGACCAGGAGGGCCAATGCATTTTTGTGCCTCCCTAGGGATCGAGGGGGGTGGGGGCTCCCTAATTGTAGGCTATATTATTTAGCAGTAGTTCTACAATATTATGGGCCTCTATTTGGTAACAAGTCAAGGGAAGGGGATGACCCTAGCTATGTCCCTTCGATATTTGATATCTTGATAGGGGCAAGGACTAACAGCTGTCTGGTGAAATTTTATGAATCAAGCTATTTAAAAAAAAACGCGGTTTAAGACATTAATTACTGCATTTCGGAATTGGGCAGGTGTTCGGAAAAGACTTGGGGTGGGTAGATTCAGAAAGTATACCCCTTGCTTAGGAATAATCAGCTTCCAAGGATTTTACAAGATGACTGTTTGGCAAGGTGGGAAAGGGGTGGCTTTTGTAGGATTGGGGATCTCTTGGCCGGAGACCATATCACGTCTTTTGAAGTGGTCAGGGAAAGATTTAAAATTGGCCCCGGGACTTTTTTACATTTTTACATCTGAGGGATTTTCTTCTGAAAAAAACCGGAGGCGCTACAGGCTTTGCACAAGTTCCCTTAATGGAATTGTTAATAAAGGATACAGGCCCCTCAATTTCACAACTATATGGGTATCTGCTGGAAGGGGTCCCAGATGACCTGGATAGGCATAGGCTGAGGTGGCAGGACAGGCTCGGGCTCCAGGATCCCTGTTTTTTTAAATTGTTCGAAATGGGGGGCTCTATACTCTGTGTCCGCCAATCTGCAGTCACAACATTTTAAAACTATTTTTGATTTATATATAATGCCCGCGAAAATTGCTAAATGGGGAGGTGTGGAGGGGACCCGATCTTTCAGTAAGGCACCTGGTGCGAATCTGGTTCATATGTTTTCCACCTGCCCTTGTATAGAACTAATTGGCCGGGAAATAATTGGCTTTTTGCGGGACGTGTTGAAAGATGATATTCTTCTGTCACCTCAGCTTATGTTACCACATAGCAAAACTGGGGAAGAGCTAATTTTTATAGCGATGTCAGTCCTTAGGCTCTGCGTAGCCTCAGCCTGGCTTGATACTCTACCCCGACCTTCCAGCAATGGAAGGGGTGTTTTTTGCACATTTATAACTTAGAGAGGACACTTTATGAACGGAGAGGCAAAAGGAAGGATTAAAGGAAAAAGGATCTGGGGGCCACTTTCAGCCTGGGCTTCCATGTTTACCCAGAATGAGTGAATCTTGCTTTCCATTGGATATGGATTTATCATGGTCTTGTATTTATGATTAACTTAATTTAATGACATTTGCTTTTTTGTACTGTATTTATGCCTATTAGCCTCTTGCTGCTGTTTCACATGATTTATTTGTATTTATGGTTAATCTAATCAAATGAAATCTGCCTTTTTGTACTATATTTATAAACTTTTAGCTGCTGCTCCTCATCGGATGATGAATTATTATGGTTTTATATTTATCCCTAATTTAGTCAAATGAAATCTGTTCTTCTGTAATGTATTTATGCCTATGATAATTTTTTGCTGCAATTTATGCTTCTTTTGAAAAATAAAAAAAATAAAATTAAAAATATATATATATATAGTCACACCTCTTGTAAGGTGCCAATTACCCCGGATCTTTTTCCTGTGCCACATGTATGTTCACAATCTAACCCGTATGATTTATGTTTGGTAATATTTCTTTGGATATCTTCGATGTACTGCTTATTTAAAAAAAAATTCTAACCTGAGGTCGCTCAAGGAATTAACTATTTTGTCACCTTGATGTGCACAGAAATAAGTTATAAAGTTGGATACATTTGAATGTAACTTTATTGATAGTGCACAAAATAACACTGTGCACAGTGTACTGAGATCAAATATAATATCGATGTGCAAACCTGAAGATCAGGTGACCTGGCTCTTAAACGGTAATCTGTAATAATGATCAACATTTATTTTTCTGTATGTTTTGTGCACAATACCACAACTCTTCTATGTCGATAAAATGTCACATCAGTTTACATTGATGATTGCACCTTTAAGAACTGCATGGCCCACAAAGGGGTCATGTGATCAACACCACGGCTGTGGTCGAAGCGCGTTGTTTTTTGCCAAAATAAACACCTCACTTGAATCAGTGTGCTCGAGAATCATATGTTCCTGAATATTCTTTGTATGATATATGTATGGCAGTCGCCAGTAGGTAGTTATAGATAGGACCTCGTTTCTATTCAAAAAGCGTTTTTTCTTTCCCAATAACTTTGGCGCCGGTTGACAAATCTTTGCTAAATTTTCAAAACTAGTGGGGCGCTCCGGTCAGCTCCTGTCTTGAAAGTTTCAGGGTGATTTGTCAAGCGGGGTGTAGGAGAGTAGGATCTGCCTCTTATGTTGCCCCCACTTTTTTCTATGTTTACACTGGTTTCTGGCTATAGTCAGGCTGGGACACTGCTAATCAGGGCCCCAGCCTCTATGTTCTCTCTAAACGATTTGGAGTGCACTCTAGGTGCACTAGTGATTGGATACTGTGGCACCTTATGAGTCCCTAGTATATGGTACCTTAGGTACCAAGGGCATAGGTACTTCACAGGCCTACCAGGGGCTGCAGCATGTATTATGCCACCCCTGGGAAGCAGACTAAATCTGACACCACAGGCCTGCTACTGCAGCCTGAGTGAGGAAGTGCTAGCACTCCTCACTGAGATATAGGTTCCCTATATCTCTCCTACACACACATATAACCCTATCAGTCACCCCTAAGGCAGGCCCTATCAATCCTGAGGGCAGGGTGCTTGGCTTCTATGTGAGGGGGTGCCTCTGCCTGAGCAGGGCCCCTCTGCAGCTCTCAGAGTCCATTCTCAGGTGCTGTTTGTGGATGCGGTTAAACCATATACTTTTAAGTGCATTATATCCTCGCTGTAAAATGCTAACTTTGGAATGGCTGCATCGAAACATGTCGTGTTTGGTGTCAAACATCTTGGAATACTACCCCCGCCAGTCCTGGCGGCGGGGGTAGCATTCCACCCTTCTAGAGGGATAGACATGTACCTACTGTGGAAACGCGGTAGAATCCTGCAGAGCCCTGGCATCACAAAATGGATGCCACCAGTCACAGACACTGGGCTGCCCTCCTGCTGATGACCAACACTCGCAGTGGAGGAAGCCCAACAATAGATATCCTGTCCCAAGGGGTGTGACCACCTCCCAGACAGGGTTTAGTGTATTGGGGCTGGGTGGGTGCACTCTTAGAGTGCTTTGAAGTCCTGCACTGGGGGAGCAGAAGGCTCCTCTGTGCATATGCCAGTTCAAACCGGCTCAGGGGCTACCTGTCCCTGCTCTGGCGCGAAACTGGACAAAGGGAAGTGGGTGTAGCCGCCCACTCCCCTGACCCTCCCATAGGTAGGGTCATAGAGCGAGTCCCTCCCCTTATTTTAGTATAAGAGGGGGAACCTGTGCATTGCACCCTAGATTTCCCTGGACGACGCTCTACAAGAAGAATCCCGGACCTTCGACATTCCACTACCTTTGGAAGACTGAAGAATCTCCCTTGGAGTCAAGGAGTGACTCCCCTGCTTGGCAGGCACCTAAAACTACAAATGACGATCGCAAACTACGCCGCTCCCGCCGGAGTCCGAAGTCCCTGCAGCCCAAGAAGTAGATTTCTTGACTTCTCAAAGGCCATCGTGAGTCCCCAGTGAAGCTGAGGCCAGTGGACCCCAAGAGTAACGAGAAACCGCGACCCCTGGGTACCGTGCACTATTGTCGAGTGTAACCCTTTCACAACGCTCCACGAACTTGTGCTTTGGATCACGTGTGGTCCCAGCCTCCAGCAGAAATCCCTCCTAAGATCTCAGGCCTACCACGTCCCGAGTGACCGTGGGCCCCTGTCAGAGAATCCTCCCGAGGCATCTTTGCGATCCCTTGCCAGCCGGCTTGTGGGTCCCCAGAAGACTTTCCAAAGAAACCAAAGGGCTCCCCTGGTTGCTCCAGACCTGCCCGGACCTACCCTTGTAGGGTAAGTTCCTCAGACCTTGCTGGTCTGCACCATTGACTTTTCCGTTCCACCATGAGACTTGCTGCTACCAAGGCTTGTTGGCTCCAATCGGGACGCCGACACCGCAGTCAGCTGCAAACTTCATGGGACTTGTTGAATCCAGCTCCTGGCCATCCTTGACGCCTCCTGGACCTCGTGGTTGAAGAGTCAAGACACCAGTGAACGACCTGAATCTGTCAACGACGGTGGGCATTCATCTTCCTTGCCCCGGGTCACTGCCAAGTGCCCTTGAACACTGTCCCCTCTGCTTTCAGGTCTTCCTTCTTCCGAATCCAGGCTTGGATTCCAACGGACACTTCTTCTGTCACCGCAAGCAGCAAGTCTTCACTGGCTCCCATTGAAAATGACGCCGCGACCCGACACCAAAGAACACCTATGCACCCGGCTCCCCTGGGTGAGGTAACTTCAGCACTACGGTGCTCATGTGGGTGTGGGCCCTAGAACTACTTACCCTGTAAGTGACTTGCTTGTAGCTTCCCTCGAAGTGCCCTAAAACTCTAACTTTCCAAGTGCGACTATCGCACTCACTCGTACCTGGTTCGCGTCTGTGTTAGACACACCGCGTCCAACTCCCTTGCAATACCATCTGTAACCGCATCCTTCGACTCGTACAAGGACCGATCGGTGTGTTCGCCTCGAACACGCAAGGGACCTTTAACATTGATAGTTCAATCGCGTCTGAGTGCATAGACTCGTACCGGATTCGCATCGGTGCCAGGTCACCGCGTCCGTCCCCTGTGGGTCTCCTACAACTACTTGGGGTGGTTCTTGGGGTCCCTCGATTCTAGATGCCCTAGACCTAGGTCTAGCAAACTAAGATTGTAACATTCAATTGTGCTAAACTTATCCTGATAATAT
Source organism: Calotriton arnoldi (assembly GCA_963921515.1). Taxonomy (NCBI): domain Eukaryota; kingdom Metazoa; phylum Chordata; class Amphibia; order Caudata; family Salamandridae; genus Calotriton; species Calotriton arnoldi. The sequence goes on from CAWUFW010006589.1 coordinate 830,297, forward strand.
TTGACTTGTACATATGTTCCTGTCCTCTAATCTCATAAAGAGATTAGTAGAGAGTGTTTATTAATAAATACATATATATTTGATATATATACCTGTGTGGTGTCTTTTCATTTGGTGATTCAAGAGATTGTGTGGTAAAACAAGCTGCTTTACATTCCTTCAAGACTTAGCCTGAAGGCTGCTCTCCACAGCTACTACTAGGATAGCTTTCTATAAAGGTTGTCTTAAACCTATCTACCATAAGAGTCGAATTGTTCTGGTGCAAGGTGTCCACTTTAATTAGTGAACAGCATATACCAGGCCAACTTCTCACATTGGTGGGCAGCGTGTGGGATTCCAGCTTGCTATTGTTTTACCAGAAAATCTCTATTTGAATTACTAACTGAAAACCACTATAGGTACTTAAGGTACATATAAAGTCAAGCTTAGTATCGATAAGTTCTACTGAACTTAGAGCTGTGTGCCAAGGGATAGCACACCCTTTCTACAGCTCAAGCTAGTATCAGTAGGCCACAAACTAGTGTAGGTAGTACAACACTGCACAACACTAGAATGTCCTTAAAGGGTGGAACCAGTGGATCCACTCAGCCTCAGTATAAGGACATGGCTTTCTCTGACTTGAGAGCCATGTGTGTTGAGAGACACCTGAGACTAGGACAGAGTCCCTCAACCCTGCACCTGATAGATCTGCTGACAGCAGATGATCTTAGATTGGCTCTAGGAGCTAATGGGTCTGAATCAGTGGTGGGTCAATTACAGTATCTGGGTCAGACGATGAAAATCCGAATGACCAGGACTCTGTGATTGAAGGGCCAGGCCTCAAGGGGCCTGAAAAGGACAGAGGAATTCTCCCTAAGAGAACTGACAGAGTGGATGAGAGGCATAGGTCCCCTTCCAGGGAATCTGAGCACTCTTATCACTCTGGCAGAGAATTTGTCCACCAGAGGAACTCATACTTTCCCATAAGAGAGACCTCCTCTGAAAGAATGTGCAAACTGCTGCAGTATGAGGAAGCAAGAGTTGCCCTCAGAACCAAGCAGTTGGCACTGGATAGAGAAGCCCTGGAGATCCAGAGAGCTTCTCGACGAGAGGGGTTAGAACCCCTTGGTGGCAGCAACAGTGTCCCTAGAGGCAGAGAATATATTCCAGACCATAGGAACCTGAGCAAGGTTGTTCCTCCCTACCAGAGTGGGGATGATATCCACAAGTGGATAACTGCTATGAAGAGGGCCTGTAGAGTACAGCAGGTCCCCCAAAGGCAGTGGGCAGCAATCTTGTGGCTCTCCTTTTCAGATAAAGGTAGAGACAAGCTCCTCGCTGTTAAAGAAGAGGATGCTGATAACTATGAAGTCCTGAAGAGTGCACTAATAGATGGGTTTGGCTTAACCACTGAACAGTACCGGTTAAAGTTCAGAGACACCCAGAAGGCACAGACTCAGGACTGGACTGACTTTGTTGATTGTGCAACCAAGGCTCTGGAGGGTTGGCTGGTTGGCAGTAGGGTTACTGATCTCAAAGGATTGTACAATTTGATCATGAGGGAGCAGATCCTTAATAATTGACAAAACCACCTTTTACACCAGTACCTGGTGGACTCTGATCTGACCTCTCCCCTAGAATTGGGAAAGAAGGCAGACAAATGGGTCAGAACCAGGGTAAGGCCTAAGAATCAGGGAGGTGACCAGAAGAAAGATTCTACCAAGTCCCAAGAGAAAGGTGGGGATAAATCTAAGGATAAGTCCACTACAGGGCCCCAAAAGTCCTCTTCTGGGGGTGGGTCCCAAACTCCTTCCTCTCCTGAAAAGAAACCATATTGCCATGTCTGTAAAAAGCCTGGGCACTGGAAAACTGATCCCAGTTGCCCCAGGGTTGGCAATAGAGAAACTGTTCCTCCAGCTATTACTACCACCCCTCCTGGTACTACCAGTAGTAATCCTCCAGTGGGGAGTAGTGCACCCAAAACGTTAGGTGCTTTTGCAAGGGGAACAGAGGTGGGCCCTAGTTTAGACAGGTCCCCCTCAACAGACTCCTCAGACTCTGATGGTGGTATAGGATTTGCCACCTTTACCATGGGTCCCATTGCATTGGGCAGGTACAGACTGGAGCCAATGATTAATGGTCAGAAGGCTGTGGCATTCAGGGACACAGGGGCTAGTGTCACCATGGTGGCAGGGAAACTAGTCCCCCTCACCAGCTTTTACCTGAGTTTAAATACCAGGTGACCAACATTGATGGTGTCAGGACAGATCACCCCATGGCCATAGTCAATCTCAGCTGGGAGGGGGTCACAGGCCCAAAAGAGTGGCAGTGTCCCCCAACTTGCCTGTAGATTGCCTGATGGGCAATGATCTGGAAATTTCAGCCTGGGCTGAAGTTGAACACCAAACCCATCTGAAGATGCTAGGCGTCCCTGAAAAGCTAGTGGGGCTGTGATGGCCACAGCCCCAGCCCAGGGAAATGCTGGAGAGATGGAGCCTGGAAGAATGGCCCACTCTCCCCAAAGAGAGCACAGGGGTTGAAGAAAAGTCTCCTTCCCCCAGACAGCAGGTAAGGGTCAGCCTCCTCAGGGAACTGATCCTACCCCTAGTGAAGGAACCGCCCCAGAGGTAGTCAGGCCTGGCCTGGCCCCACCCCTGATGGCAGAGGACCCTTCCAAGGTGGTACCCAGTCTGGAGCAGGTAACCTGCCCCTCTCTACCCTGCCTCAGTCAGCCCAGGGCTGCAGAGGTCAGGGAGGTCAGTGGACCCCACAGGGCCCCCTGTCCAGAGGAACCCCCATCAGCAGATTAGGGGCACCCAGTCTAGTAGCCCTAGCCAGGTGAAAATTCCTCCACACACTGAGGGATCCCCCATACCTTTGTGTAGGGACCTTCCCCAGAAGGACTCTGTTAGGCAAGGGCAGACCTGGAACCAAAAGGTTCCAAACCTGCCATGTCCCTCCAGTGTTCCACCCAAAGGGACCCAACCCCCAGCTGTAGGCAGCCAAAGGTTGACCCTTAGAGCAAAGTGCAGCTCAGTCATGGAAAGACAGGCATACATGGTGACCAGTGATCTGAGGAAACTGAGACCAACTTCCCTAGGGTCTCACTTCCCTGCTCAGACACCTCATCAGCCTTGTCCTTTACCAAAACACCCCACAGGTAGTAATTCCCCATGGTGGAGACCCTCTCATACCCTTAGGGTGAGGGATAACTTAGTGGACCATAAGACAGGGGGTAACCATTCTAGTGCAGGTACTTCCTTATATGGCCACTCAGTAAATACAGGCTCACCTGGACAAGGTTAGCCTCATCTCCTTTTGTTTGGGGGGTTATGTAGGAAGGTGGAATCTGACTACATGGTTGCCCCCACTTTTTTCCTGGTGTTTTGTTGGTTTTTGACTTAGTTTGGCTGGGAACCTGCTATTCAGGTCCCCAGCCTATCTGCTTTCTCTTTAAACGATTTGGAGTGCACTCTAGGTGCACTAGTGATTGGATACTGTGGTACCTTATGAGTCCCTAGTATATGGTACCTTAGGTACCAAGGGCATAGGTACTTCACAGGCCTACCAGGGGCTGCAGCATGTATTATGCCACCCCTGGGAAGCAGACTAAATCTGACACCACAGGCCTGCTACTGCAGCCTGAGTGAGGAAGTGCTAGCACTCCTCACTGAGATATAGGTTCCCTATATCTCTCCTACACACACATATAACCCTATCAGTCACCCCTAAGGCAGGCCCTATCAATCCTGAGGGCAGGGTGCTTGGCTTCTATGTGAGGGGGTGCCTCTGCCTGAGCAGGGCCCCTCTGCAGCTCTCAGAGTCCATTCTCTGGTGTTGTTTGTGGATGCGGTTAAACCATATACTTTTAAGTGCATTATATCCTCGCAGTAAAATGCTAACTTTGGAATGGCTGCATCGAAACATGTCGTGTTTGGTGTCAAACATCTTGGAATACTACCCCCCGCCAGTCCTGGCGGCGGGGGTAGCATTCCACCCTTCTAGAGTGATAGACATGTACCTACTGTGGAAACACGGTAGAATCCTGCAGAGCCCTGGCATCACAAAATGGATGCCACCAGTCACAGACACTGGGCTGCCCTCCTGCTGATGACCAACACTCGCAGTGGAGGAAGCCCAACAATAGATATCCTGTCCCAAGGGGGTGTGACCACCTCCCAGACAGGGTTTAGTGTATTGGGGCTGGGTGGGTGCACTCTTAGAGTGCTTTGAAGTCCTGCACTGGGGAGCAGAAGGCTCCTCTGTGCATATGCCAGTTCAAACCGGCTCAGGGGCTACCTGTCCCTGCTCTGGCGCGAAACTGGACAAAGGGAAGTGGGTGTAGCCGCCCACTCCCTGACCCTCCCATAGGTAGGGTCATAGAGCTAGTCCCTCCCCTTCTTTTGGTATAAGAGGGGAACCTGTGCATTGCACCCTAGATTTCCCTGGACGACGCTCTACAAGAAGAATCCCGGACCTTCGACGTTCCACTACCTTTGGAAGACTGAAGAATCTCCCTTGGAGTCAAGGAGTGACTCCCTGCTTGGCAGGCACCAAAAACTACAAACGACGGTCGCAAACTACGCCGCTCCCGCCGGAGTCCGAAGTCCCTGCAGCCCAAGAAGTGGATTTCCTGACTTCTCCAAGGCCATCGTGAGTCCCCAGCGAAGCTGAGGCCAGTGGACCCCAAGAGTAATGAGGAACCGCGACCCCTGGGTACCGTGCACTATTGTCGAGTGCAACCCCTTCACAATGTTCCACGAACTTGTGCTTTGGACCACGTGTGGTCCCAGCCTCCAGCAGGAATCCCTCCTAAGATCAGAGGCCTACCACGTCCCGAGTGACCGTGGGCCCCTGTGAGAGAATCCTCCCGAGGCATCTTCGTGATCCCTTGCCAGCCGGCTTGCGGGTCCCCAGAAGACTTTCAAAAGAAACCAAAGGGTTCCCCTGGTTGCTCCAGACCTGCCCTGACTTACCCTTGCTGGGTGAGTTTCACAGACCTTGCTGGTCTGCGCCATTGTCTCTTCGCACTTTCCCCGAGACTTGCTGTTACCAAGGTTTTTTGGCACCGATCGAGTTGCCGACACCGCAGTAAGCTGCAGACATCGTGGGACACGCCGAATCCAGCTCCTGGTCATCATCGACGCCTCCTGGACCTCGTGGCTGAAGAGTCAAGGCAACCGCGAACGACCTGAATCTTGCGACGACGGTGGGCATCCATCTTCCTTGCCCCGAGTCACTGCCAAGTGACTTTGAACACTGTCCCCTCTGCTTTCAGGTCTTCCATCTTCCGAATCCAGGCTTGGATTCCTCCGGACACTTCTCCTGTCGCCGCAAGCAGCAAGTCTTCACTGGCTCCCATTGAAAACGACGCCGCGACCCGACACCAAAGAACACCTATGCACCCGGCTCCCCTGGGTGAGGTAACTTCAGCACTACGGTGCTCCTGTGGGTGTGGGCCCTAGAACTACTTACCCTGTAAGTGACTTGCTTGTAGCTTCCCTCGAAGTGCCCTAAAACTCTAACTTTCCAAGTGCGACTATCGCACTGACTCGTACCTGGTTCGCGTCTGTGTTAGACACACCGCGTCCAACTCCCTTGCAATACCATCTGTAACCGCGTCCTTCGACTCGTACAAGGACCGATCGGTGTGTTCGCCTCGAACACGCAAGGGACCTTTAACATTGATAGTTCAATCGCGTCTGAGTGCATAGACTCGTACAGGATTCGCATCGGTGCCAGGTCACCGCGTCCGTCCCCTGTGGGTCTCCTACAACTACCTGGGGTGGTTCTTGGGGGTCCCTCGATTCTAGATGCCCTAGACCTAGGTCTAGCAAACTAAGATTGTAACATTCAATTGTGCTAAACTTATCCTGATAATATTTGACTTGTACATATGTTCCTGTCCTCTAATCTCATAAAGAGATTAGTAGAGAGTGTTTATTAATAAATACATATATATTTGATATATATACCTGTGTGGTGTCTTTTCATTTGGTGATTCAAGAGATTGTGTGGTAAAACAAGCTGCTTTACATTCCTTCAAGACTTAGCCTGAAGGCTGCTCTCCACAGCTACCACTAGGATAGCTTTCTATAAAGGTTGTCTTAAACCTATCTACCATAAGAGTCGAATTGTTCTGGTGCAAGGTGTCCACTTTAATTAGTGAACAGCATATACCAGGCCAACTCTCACAGACAACCTTTATAGAAAGCTATCCTAGTGGTAGCTGTGGAGAGCAGCCTTCAGGCTAAGTCTTGAAGGAATGTAAAGCAGCTTGTTTTACCACACAATCTCTTGAATCACCAAATGAAAAGACACCACACAGGTATATATATCAAATATATATGTATTTATTAATAAACACTCTCTACTAATCTCTTTATGAGATTAGAGGTCAGGAACATATGTACAAGTCAAATATTATCAGAATAAGTTTAGCACAATTGAATATCACAATCTTAGTTTGCTAGACCTAGGTCTAGGGCATCTAGAATCGAGGGACCCTCAAGAACCACCCCAGGTAGTTGTAGGAGACCCACAGGGGACGGACGCGGTGACCTGGCACCGGTGCGAGTCCTGTGCGAGTCTATGCGCTCAGACGCGATTGGGATATCAATGTTAGGGTCCCTGCGTGTTCGAGGCGAACACACCGATCGTGTCCTTGTACGAGTCGAAGGACACGGTCACAGATAGAGATGCAAGGGAGATGGACGCGCTGTGTCTAACACAGACGCGAACCTTGTGCGAGTCAGTGCAATGGAGATCTCAGAGTTACAGGCCCTTTGTGTGTTCGAGGCGAACACCGATCGGACTCATTACGAGTCGAAGGATACAGTTTTAGATAGTGTTGCAAAGGAGATGGACGCGGTGTGTCTAACACAGACGCGAACCCTGTACGAGTCAGCGCAATTGTCGCACTTGGAAAGTTAGAGTGTTAGGACACTTCTAGGGACGCTACAAGCAAGTCACTTACAGGGTAAGTAGTTCTAGGGCCCACACCCACAGGAGCACCGTAGTGCTGAAGTTACCTCACCCAGGGAGCCGGGTGCATAGGTGTTCCTTGGTGTCGGATCGCAGCGGCGTTTCAATGGGAGCCAGTGAAGACTTGCTGCTTGCGGCGACAGGAGAAGTGTCCGGAGGAATCCAAGCCTGGATTCGGAAGATGGAGGACCTGAAAGCAGAGGGGACAGTGTTCAAAGTCACTTGGCAGTGACTCGGGCAAGGAAGATGGATGCCCACCGTCGTCGCAAGATTCAGGTTGTTCACGGTTGCCTTGACTCTTCAGCCACGAGGTCCAGGAGGCGTCGACGATGACCAGGAGCTGGATTCGGCGTGTCCCACGATGTCTGCAGCTTACTGCGGTGTCGACGACTCGATTGGAGCCAACAAGCCTTGGTAACAGCAAGTCTCGGGGAAAGTGTGAAGAGGCAATGGCGCAGACCAGCAAGGTCTGTGGGACTCACCCAGCGAAGATAAGTCACGACAGGCCTGGAGCAACCAGGGGAGCCCTTTGGTTTCTTTAGAAAGTCTTCTGGGGACCCACAAGCTGGCTGGCAAGGGATCGTGAAGATGCCTCAGGAGGATTCGCTCACAGGGGCCCACGGTCACTCGGGACGTGGTAGGCCTCTGATCTTAGGAGGGATTCCTGCTGGAGGCTGGGACCACACGTGGTCCAAAGCACAAGTTCGTGAAATGTTGTGAAGGGGTTGCACTCGACAATAGTGCACGGTACCCAGGGGTCGCGGTTCCTCATTACTCTTGGAGTCCACTGGCCTCAGCTTCACTGGGGACTCACGATGGCCTTTGGGAAGTCAGGAAATCTACTTCTTGGGCTGCAGGGACTTCGGACTCCGGCGGGAGCGGCGTAGTTTGCGACCGTCGTTTGTAGTTTTTGGTGCCTGCCAAGCAGGGGAGTCACTCCTTGACTCCAAGGAGATTCTTCAGTCTTCCAAAGGTAGTGGAACGTCGAAGGTCCGGGATTCTTCTTCAGAGCGTCGTCCAGGGAAATCTAGGGTGCAATGCACAGGTTCCCCCTCTTATACTAAAAGGAGGGGAGGGACTAGCTCTATGACCCTACCTATGGGAGGGCCAGGGGAGTGGGTGGCTACACCCACTTCCCTTTGTCAAAGTTTCGCGCCAGAGCAGGTACATATAGCCCCTGAGCCGTTTTGAACTGGCATATGCACAGAGGAGCCTTCTGTTCCCCAGTGCAGGGACTTCAAAGCACTCTAAGAGTGCACCCACCCAGCCCCAATACACTAAACCCTGTCTGGGAGGTGGTCACACCCCTTGGGACAGGATATCTATTGTTGGGCTTCCTCCACTGCAGTGTTGGTCATCAGCAGGAGGGCAGCCCAGTGTCTATGACTGGTGGCATCCATTTTGTGATGCCAGGGCTCTGCAGGATTCTACCGCGTTTCCACAGTAGGTACATGTCTATCCTCTAGAAGGGTGGAATGCTACCCCGCTGCCAGGACTGGCGGGGGGGGTAGTATTCCAAGGTGTTTGACACCAAACACGACATGTTTCGATGCAGCCATTCCAAAGTTAGCATTTTACCGCAAGGATATAATGCACTTAAAAGTATATGGTTTAATCAAGATCCACAAACAGCACCAGAGAATGGACTCTGAGAGCTGCAGAGGGGCCCTGCTCAGGCAGAGGCACCCCCTCACATAGAAGCCAAGCACCCTGCCCTCAGGATTGATAGGGCCTGCCTTAGGGGTGACTGATAGGGTTATATGTGTGTGTAGGAGAGATATAGGGAACCTATATCTCAGTGAGGGGTGCTAGCACTTCTCACTCAGGCTGCAGTAGCAGGCCTGTGGTGTCAGATTTAGTCTGCTTCCCAGGGGTGGCATAATACATGCTTCAGCCCCTGGTAGGCCTGTGAAGTACCTATGCCCTTGGTACCTAAGGTACCATATACTAGGGACTCATAAGGTACCACAGTATCCAATCACTAGTGCACCTAGAGTGCACTCCAAGTCATTTAAATAGAAAGCAGATAGGCTGGGGACCTGAATAGCAGGTTCCCAGCCAAACTAAGTCAAAAACCAACAAAACACCAGGAAAAAAGTGGGGGCAACCATGTTGTGAGAAGTTGGCCTGGTATATGCTGTTCACTAATTAAAGTGGACACCTTGCACCAGGGCAAATCGACTCTTATGGTAGATAGGTTTAAGACAACCTTTTAAAGAAAGCTATCCTAGTGGTAGCTGTGGAGAGCAGCCTTCAGGCTAAGTCTCGGAGGAATGTAAAGCAGCTTGTTTTACCATATAATCTCTTGAATCACCAAATGAAAAGACACCACACAGGTATATATATCAAATATATATGTATTTATTTCTAAATAACTCTCTACTAATCTCTTTATGAGATTAGAAGACAAACATATGCACAAATCAACGTTTCACAATAAGTTAAGCACAAAATATGGCTGGGGCCCTAGGGGCGTACCAGACCATATACTAAGTAAGAGACTTAGAAACAGCGACTTGCAGGGAGACAAGGCCTAGGGCCTTCAGAAGTGCTGGGGCCTCACGAAACCACCCAAGGCAGGTAAGTAAAGGATCCACGGGGGACGCGTGCAGTGTGGATACACAGGCGCGAATCGCCGTTAACTTCAATGGGGCAAGTCGCGGTTGGAAATAAAGAGTTTTAGGATACTTCGGGAGAACCTACAAGCAAGTCACTTACAGGGTAAGTAGTTCTAGGGCCCACACCCACAGGAGCACCGTAGTGCTGGAGTTACCTCACCCAGGGAAGCCGGGTGCACAGGTGTCCTTTGGTGTCGGGTCGCGGCGTCGTTTTCAATGGCGAACAAAGAAGACTTGCTGCTTGCGGGAGCTGAAGAAGTGTCCGGTGGAATCCAAGCCTGGATTCTGAAGAAGGATGACCTGAAAGCAGAGGGGACAGTGTTCAAAGTCACTTGGCAGTGACCCGGGCAAGGAAGATGGATGCCCACCGTCGTCGGTCGCTTCAGGTCGGTTGCAGGTGCCTTGACTCTTCAGCCACGTGGTCCAGGAGGCGTCGACGACGACCAGGAGCTGGATTCGGGTGTCCTCGACGTCTGCAGCTGACTGCGGTGTCGGCAACTCGATCGGAGCCAACAAGCCTTGGCAGCCGCAAGTCTCGGGAGATGAAGAAAAGTTGATGGCGCAGACCAGCAAGGTCTGAGGGACTCACCCAGCGAGGGTAAGTCAGGGCAGGCCTGGAGCAACCAGGGGAGCCCTTTGGTTTCTGTTAAGAAGTCTTCTGGGGACCCACAAGCCAGCGGGCAAGGGATCGCAAAGACACCTCGGGCGGAATCACTCAACAGGGGCCCACGGTCACTCGGGACGGTGTAGGCCTCTGATCTTCGGAGGGATTCCTGTTGGAGGTCGGGACCACACGTGGTCCAAAGCACAAGTTCGTAGAACGTTGTGAAGGGGTTGCACTCGACAATAGTGCACGGTACCCAGGGGTCGCGGTTCCTCGTTACTCGTGGGGTCCACTTGCCTCAGCTTCGCTGGGGACTCACGATGGCCTGGGAGAGGTCAGGAAATCCACTTCTGGGCTGCAGGGACTTCGGACTCCGGCGGGAGCGGCGTAGTTTGCGACCGTCGTTGTCGTTTTTGGTGCCTGCCAAGCAGGGGAGTCACTCCTTGACTCCAAGGGAGATTCTTCTGTCTTCCAAAGGTAGTGGAACGTCGAAGGGCCAGGATTCTTCTGTAGAGCGTCGTCCAGGGGTTATCTGCTTTGCAATGGCAAGGTTCCCCTCTTATACTAAAAAGAGGGGATGGACTAGCTCTATGACCCCACCTATGGGAGGGTCAAGGGAGGGGTGGCTACACCCACTTCCCTTTGTCCAGTTTCGCGCCAGAGCAGGGGCAGGTAGCCCCTGAGCTGGTTTGAACTGGCATATGCACAGAGGAGCCTTCTGCTCCCCCAGTGCAGGACTTCAAAGCACTCTAAGAGTGCACCCACCCAGCCCCAATACACTAAACCCTGTCTGGAAGGTGGTTACACCTCCCTGTGACAGGATGCCTATTGTTGGGCTTCCTCCACTGTGAGTTTCGGTCATCAGCAGGAGGGCAGCCCAGTGTCTGTGACTGGTGGCATCCATTTTGTGATGCCAGGGCTCTTTAGGATTCTACCGCGTTTCCACAGCAGGTACATGTCTTATCCCTCTAGAAGGGTGGAATGCTACTCCCGCCGCCAAGATTGGCGGGGGGGTAGTATTCCAAGATGTTTGACACCAAACACGACATGTTTTGATGCAGCCATTCCAAAGTTAGCATTTACCGCGAGGATATAATGCACTTAAGAGTATATGGTTTAACCGCATCCACAAACAGCACCAGAGAATAGACTCTGAGAGCTGCAGAGGGGCCCTGCTCAGGCAGAGGCACCCCTCACATAGAAGCCAAGCACCCTGCCCTCAGGATTGATAGGGCCTGCCTTAGGGGTGACTGATAGGTTTATATGTGTGTGCAGGAGAGATATAGGAAACCTATATCTCAGTGAGGGGTGCTAGCACCACCTCACCCAGGCTGCAGTAGCAGGCCTGTGGTGTCAGATTTAGACTGCTTCCCAGGGGTGGCATAATATATGCTGCAGCCCCTGGTAGGCCTGTGAAGTACCTATGCCCTTGGCACCTAAGGTACCATATACTAGGGACTCATAAGGCACCACAGTATCCAATCACTAGTGCACCTAGAGTGCACTCCATGTCGTTTAGAGAGAACAGAGAGGCTGGGGCCCTGATTGGCAGGGACCCAGCCAGACTATAGCCAGAAACCAGTGCTAACATCAGAAAAAAAGTGAGGGCAACATAAGAGGCAGATCCTACTCTCCTACACAACCCCCCAAACGTAGGGACACTAAACTAACCTTGACCAGTTGAGTCTTCGTGTTCAAAGTGGAAATACCTTGAGAGTCCATCTGCATTGGCATGTTGGGTCCCAGGCCTATGTTCCACTGTATAGTCCATCCCCTGTAGGGAAATGGACCACCTCAAAAGTTTTGGGTTTTCACCTTTCATCTGCTTTAGCCATAGGAGGGGCTTGTGGTCAGTCTGAACTATGAAGTGAGTGCCAAACAAGTATGGCCTCAGCTTCTTCAGGGCCCAAACCACAGCAAAGGCCTCCTCTCTATAGCTGACCAACGTTTCTCTCTAGGGGTCAGCCTTCTGCTAATAAAAGCTACTGGCTGGTCTTGACCTTCATCATTCAGTTGAGACAGTACAGCTCCCACACCCAGCTCAGAAGCATCTGTTTGGACAATGAACTTTTTGGTGTAGTCTGGACTCTGTAAGATGGGGGCAGTGCACATGGCCTGCTTTAGGTCTTCAAATGCCTTTTGACAGCTAGCTGTCCACTGAACCTTTTTGGCATTTTCTTAGAGGTAAGATCATTCAAGGGGGTCACTATAGATCCATATCCCTTGACAAACCTCCTATAGTACCCAGTCAGGCCTAAGAAGGCTCTCACCTGTGTCTGGGTGGTTGGAGCAACCCATTCCAGTATGGTTTGGATTTTGCTCTGCAAAGGCTGAACCTGGCCTCCACCTACAAGGTGGCCCAGGTACACAACCTGACTCTGCCCTATCTGGCACTTGGTGGCCTTGATAGTGAGGCCTGCTTTCTGCAGGGCCTCCAAAACATTTCTGAGGTGGACCAGGTGATCCTGCCAGGAGGAACTAAAGACAGCAATATCATCTAGATAAGCTGAGCAATAAGTTTCCATCCCTGCCAGAACTTTATTCACCAACCTCTGAAAAGTGGCAGGTGCATTTTTCAATCCAAAGGGCATCACCACAAAGTGGTAGTGCCCACCAGGGGTCGAAAATGCTGTTTTGGCTTTTGCATCATCAGCTAATCTGATTTGCCAGTAGCCAGCTGTTAGGTCAAATGTGCTTAGATACTTGGCTGAGGCCAAAGTATCAATCAGCTCATCTGCCCTTGGTATGGGATAGGCATCAGTCCTAGTGACTGCATTGAGGCCTCTGTAGTCTACACAAAACCTCATTTCTTTCTTACCACCCTGGGTATGAGGTTTGGGTACCAGGACTACTGGGCTAGCCCAAGGGCTATCTGAAGGCTCAATCACGCCTAACTCCAACATTTTCTGGACTTCAGTCCTGATACAGTCCCTGACATGGTCAGGTTGCCTGTAGATTTTATTCTTGACAGGCAGACTGTCCCCAGTGTCCACCTCATGGGTGCACCAGGTAGTCTGACTAGGGGTCAGGCTAAACATATGTCTAAACTGTTGCAGAACTTGTCTGCACTCAGTTTGCTGATGGTCAGTGAGGCTGCTTGCCAAAGCAACACCATCTACTGACCCATCATCAGGGTTCTGAGAGAGCAGGTCAGGGAGAGGGTCACTCTCCTCCTCCTGGTCCTCATCAGTTGCCATGAGCAAGCCCATGTCAGCCCTGTCAACATATGGCTTTAATCTGTTGACATGAAGCACCCTTAGGGGGCTCCTGGGAGTTCCAAGATTCACCAGATAGGTGACTTCTCCCTTCTGTTCAACTATTGTATGGGGGCCACTCCACTTGTCCTGGAGGGCTGCTGGGGCCACAGGCTCCAACACCCACACTTTCTGTCCTGGCTGGTATACAGTCAGCACAGCCTTTGGTCATGCCAAGCTTTTGTAATTCTTGGCTGGCCTCCAGGTTTTTGGTTGCCTTTTTCATGTACTCTGCCATCCGGGAGCGGAGACCAAGTACATAGTCCATCACATCTTGTTTGGGGGCTTGAGAGGTAACTCCCAGCCCTCTTTACCAAACATAGTGGACCTCTCACAGGATGCCCAAACAGAAGCTCAAATGGGCTGTAGCCAACCCCTTCTGTGGAACCTCTCTGTATGCAAACAAAAGGCAAGGAAGAAGAAGGTCCCATTTCCGCCTAAGCTTCTCTGGGAGTCCCTTAATCATTCCTTTCAAGGTCTTGTTGAAGCGTTCAACTAAACCATTGCATTGTGGGTGATAGGGGTGGTGAACTTATAAGTTACACCACACTCCTTCCACATTGCTTTCAGATATCCTGACATGAAGTTGGTACCTCTGTCAGAAATGACCTCCTTTGGAAAACCCACTCTGGAGAAAACTCCAATGAGGGCTCTTGCCACCACAGGTGCTGTGGTGGTCCTCAGGGAATTGCCTCTGGGTACCTGGTGGCATGATCCACTACCACCAGGATAAATCTGTGCCCAGATGCAGTCTGAGGGTCAAGGGGACCAACAATGTCAATCCCTACCCTTTCAAAGGGTACCCCCACCACAGGTAGTGGTATCAGGGGGCCTTTGTTGTGCCACCTGCCTTACCACTGGCTTGGCAAGTGACACAGGAGCGACAAAACTCCTTTGTGTCCTCTGACATATGTGGCCAATGAAAATGTGGAACAAGCCTGTCCCAGGTCTTGTTTTGGCCCAAGTGTCCTGCCAAAGGGATATCATGTGCTAAGGTCAAGAGGAACCCCTAAACTTCTGAGGTATTACCAACCTCCTGGTGGCTCCAGGGGCTGGGTCTCTACCCTCAGAATATAGGAGTCCCTCATCCCAATAAACTTTATGGGACCCACTAGCACTCCCAGCAGCCTCAGCAGCAGCCTGCTGTCTGAGGGGTTCAAGAGAGGGGCAGCACTGTTGCTCCTTGCTCAGATCTTCCCTGGAAGGGCCCCTGCCCCCAAGAACTCAACCTGGTCAGGTTCAAGTTCCTCTGGGGCAGTTCCTTCTTCAGGTTCTGCTTCACCTCCCTCTGGAAGTGAATCCTTGATCTGAGACAGAGGGGAAGGCACTGCCTTAACCCTACTGCTCCTCCTCTTGGGAAGCATCTGGTCCATTGTTCCAGGATCCAGAGCTGGTTCAGTGTCATGCATTCTTGCTTGTGACCTGGTCACAGCAAATACCTCCTGCAGGGATGCCCAACATCTCAGCATGAGTCCATAACTCTACTTCAGACCAGGCTGAAGTCTCTAGATCATTGCCCAACAGACATTCTACAGGGAGGTCTGCACTAACTACAACCTTCTTGAGGCCAGTTACCCCTCCCCAGGAGAAATTCACAACTGCCAGACTATGGTTGGTCTGGACATTGCTTGCATTGGTCACCTGGTACATTTCACCCAGGATGATCTGTCCAGGGTCCACTAGGTCCTCTGCCACCATGGTGACACTAGCACCTGTGTCCCTAAATGCCAAAGCCTGTTTGCCATTTATCAAAGGCTGCTGTTTGTACTTGCCCAGATTACTGGGGCTTACTAGGAAGGACATATCAATGTTTCCCTCACAAATCAGCATTGCCTGAGTGGTCACTCTGACTAGGTCAGAATCCACTTCAGAACCCAGGGTCAACCCTACTACACCCTTATTCTGAGTACCACCTCCACCAGTAGCTGAGCTAGGGGGCACAGTTGCCTTAGGGGCAGGAGTGGTGGTGGTTTGGTCTTTGGACTTGGTACAATCAGAAGTCCAGTGCCCTTTCTGTTTACAGAATTTGCACCAGGGCTTCTTTTGGCCTTTTCCCTTGTTGGACTGTGACTCCCCACCAGATGCAGATTTTTGGGGCCCTTGTGAAGACTTCTGGTCTTTTGACTTATCCCCACCTTTCTCAGGGCCTTTAGGATCTTGCTTCTTAGTGTCACCCCCTTGGTTCTGGGTTTTCTGCCTCACCCTGGTTCTGACCCATTTGTCTGCCTTCTTTCCCAATTCTTGGGGAGAGGTCAGATCAGAGTCCACCAGGTACTGATGCAACAACTGGTTCTGGCAATTATTTAGGATCTGTTCTCTCATCATCAGATTATACAATCCCTTGAAATCAGTAACCCTACTGCCAACCAGCCAACCCTCTAGAGCCTTGGTTGCACAATCAACAAAGTCAGTCCAGTCCTGAGTCTGTGCCTTCTGGGTATCTCTGAACTTTAACCTGTACTGCTCAGTGGTTAAGCCAAACCCATCTATCAGTGCACTCTTCAGGACCTCATAATCATCAGCATCCTCCTCTCTAACAGTGAGGAGCTTGTCTCTTCCTTTATCTGAAAAGGAGAGCCACAAGATTGCTGCCCACTGCTTTTGGGGGACCTGCTGTACTCTACAGGCCCTCTCCATAGCAGTTATCCATTTGTGGATATCATCCCCACTCTGGTAGGGAGGAACAACCTTGCTCAGGTTCCTATGGTCAGGGACATATTCTCTGCCTCTAGGGACACTGTTGCTGCCACCAGGGGGTTCTAAACCCTCTTTTCTAGAAGCTCTCTGGATCTCCAGGGCTTCCTATCCAGTGCCAACTGCTTGGTTCTGAGGGCCACTCTGGCTTCCTCATACTGGAGCAGTTTGCACCTTCTCTCAGAGGAGGTCTCTCTTAAGGGAAAGTATGAGTTCCTCTGCTGGACAAATTCTCTGCCAGAGTGATAAGAGTGGTCAGATTCCCTGGAAGGGGATCTGTGCCTCTCCTCCTCTCTGTCAGTTCTCTTATGGAGAATTCCTCTGTCCTTTTCAGGCCCCTTGGAGCCTGGCCCTTCAATCACAGAGTCTTGGTCATTCTGATTTTCATCATCTGACCCAGATACTATGACTGACCCACCCACTGATTCAAACCCTTTAGCTCCTAGAGCCAATCTAAGGTCATCTGCTGTCAGCAGATCTATCAGGTGGAGTGTTGAGGGACTCTGTCCTATCCTCAGGTGTCTGTCAACACACATGGCTCTCAAGTCAGAGAAAGCCATGTCCTTATACTGAGGCTGAGTGGATCCACTGGGTCCACCCTTTAAGGACATTCTAGTGTTGTGCAGTGTTGTACTACCTACACTAGTTTGTGGCCTACTGATCCTAGCTTGAGCTGTGGAAAGGGTGTGCTATCCCTTGGCACACAGCTCTAAGTTCAGTAGAACTTATTGATACTAAGCTTGACTTTATATGTACCTTGAGTACCTATAATGGTTTTCAGTTAGTAATTCAAATAGAGATTTTCTGGTAAAACAATGGCAAGCTGGAATCCCACACGCTGCCCACCAATGTGAGAAGTTGGCCTGGTATATGCTGTTCACTAATTAAAGTGGACACCTTGCACCAGGGCAAATCGACTCTTATGGTAGATAGGTTTAAGACAACCTTTTAAAGAAAGCTATCCTAGTGGTAGCTGTGGAGAGCAGCCTTCAGGCTAAGTCTCGGAGGAATGTAAAGCAGCTTGTTTTACCATATAATCTCTTGAATCACCAAATGAAAAGACACCACACAGGTATATATATCAAATATATATGTATTTATTTCTAAATAACTCTCTACTAATCTCTTTATGAGATTAGAAGACAAACATATGCACAAATCAACGTTTCACAATAAGTTAAGCACAAAATATGGCTGGGGCCCTAGGGGCGTACTCAGACCATATACTAAGTAAGAGACTTAGAAACAGCGACTTGCAGGGAGACAAGGCCTAGGGCCTTCAGAAGTGCTGGGGCCTCACGAAACCACCCAAGGCAGGTAAGTAAAGGACCCACGGGGACGCGTGCAGTGTGGATACACAGGCGCGAATCGCCGTTAACTTCAATGGGGCAAGTCGCGGTTGGAAATAAAGAGTTTTAGGATACTTCGGGAGAACCTACAAGCAAGTCACTTACAGGGTAAGTAGTTCTAGGGCCCACACCCACAGGAGCACCGTAGTGCTGGAGTTACCTCACCCAGGGAAGCCGGGTGCACAGGTGTCCTTTGGTGTCGGGTCGCGGCGTCGTTTTCAATGGCGAACAAAGAAGACTTGCTGCTTGCGGGAGCTGAAGAAGTGTCCGGTGGAATCCAAGCCTGGATTCTGAAGAAGGATGACCTGAAAGCAGAGGGGACAGTGTTCAAAGTCACTTGGCAGTGACCCGGGGCAAGGAAGATGGATGCCCACCGTCGTCGGTCGCTTCAGGTCGGTTGCAGGTGCCTTGACTCTTCAGCCACGTGGTCCAGGAGGCGTCAACGACGACCAGGAGCTGGATTCGGTGTGTGCCTCGACGTCTGCAGCTGACTGCGGTGTCGGCAACTCGATCGGAGCCAACAAGCCTTGGCAGCCGCAAGTCTCGGGGAGATGAAGAAAAGTCGATGGCGCAGACCAGCAAGGTCTGAGGGACTCACCCAGCGAGGGTAAGTCAGGGCAGGCCTGGAGCAACCAGGGGAGCCCTTTGGTTTCGTTAAGAAGTCTTCTGGGGACCCACAAGCCAGCGGGCAAGGGATCGCGAAGACACCTCGGGCGGAATCACTCAACAGGGGCCTACGGTCACTCGGGACGGTGTAGGCCTCTGATCTTCGGAGGGATTCCTGTTGGAGGTCGGGACCACACGTGGTCCAAAGCACAAGTTCGTAGAACGTTGTGAAGGGGTTGCACTCGACAATAGTGCACGGTACCCAGGGGTCGCGGTTCCTCGTTACTCGTGGGGTCCACTTGCCTCAGCTTCGCTGGGGACTCACGATGGCCTGGGAGAGGTCAGGAAATCCACTTCTTGGGCTGCAGGGACTTCGGACTCCGGCGGGAGCGGTGTAGTTTGCGACCGTCGTTGTCGTTTTTGGTGCCTGCCAAGCAGGGGAGTCACTCCTTGACTCCAAGGGAGATTCTTCTGTCTTCCAAAGGTAGTGGAACGTCCAAGGGCCAGGATTCTTCTGTAGAGCGTTGTCCAGGGGTTATCTGCTTTGCAATGGCAAGGTTCCCCCTCTTATACTAAAAGGAGGGGATGGACTAGCTCTATGACCCCACCTATGGGAGGGTCAAGGGAGGGGTGGCTACACCCACTTCCCTTTGTCCAGTTTCGCGCCAGAGCAGGGGCAGGTAGCCCCTGAGCTGGTTTGAACTGGCATATGCACAGAGGAGCCTTCTGCTCCCCCAGTGCAGGACTTCAAAGCACTCTAAGAGTGCACCCACCCAGCCCCAATACACTAAACCCTGTCTGGAAGGTGGTTACACCTCCCTGTGACAGGATGCCTATTGTTGGGCTTCCTCCACTGTGAGTTTCGGTCATCAGCAGGAGGGCAGCCCAGTGTCTGTGACTGGTGGCATCCATTTTGTGATGCCAGGGCTCTTTAGGATTCTACCGCGTTTCCACAGCAGGTACATGTCTTATCCCTCTAGAAGGGTGGAATGCTACTCCCGCCGCCAAGATTGGCGGGGGGTAGTATTCCAAGATGTTTGACACCAAACACGACATGTTTTGATGCAGCCATTCCAAAGTTAGCATTTACCGCGAGGATATAATGCACTTAAGAGTATATGGTTTAACCGCATCCACAAACAGCACCAGAGAATAGACTCTGAGAGCTGCAGAGGGGCCCTGCTCAGGCAGAGGCACCCCCTCACATAGAAGCCAAGCACCCTGCCCTCAGGATTGATAGGGCCTGCCTTAGGGGTGACTGATTGGTTTATATGTGTGTGCAGGGGAGATATAGGAAACCTATATCTCAGTGAGGGGTGCTAGCACCACCTCACCCAGGCTGCAGTAGCAGGCCTGTGGTGTCAGATTTAGACTGCTTCCCAGGGGTGGCATAATATATGCTGCAGCCCCTGGTAGGCCTGTGAAGTACCTATGCCCTTGGCACCTAAGGTACCATATACTAGGGACTCATAAGGCACCACAGTATCCAATCACTAGTGCACCTAGAGTGCACTCCATGTCGTTTAGAGAGAACAGAGAGGCTGGGGCCCTGATTGGCAGGGACCCAGCCAGACTATAGCCAGAAACCAGTGCTAACATCAGAAAAAAAGTGGGGGCAACATAAGAGGCAGATCCTACTCTCCTACACATGTAGTCAGATTCCACCTTCCTACAACACCCCTGTTGCTTCTTTCAGCAATTCTCTTGCCTCTTTGTGCACTTCTGTTGCCTGTTTCTGCACCTCTCTTGCCTCTTTTTGTACCTCTGTTGGCTCTTTCTGCACCTCACTTGCTCCTTTCTACACTTCTCTTGCCTCTTTCTGCACCCCTGTTGCTTCATTCTGCACTTTCCATGCTTCTTTCTGCGCCTGACTTGCTTCTTTCTGCACCCCTGTTGTCTCTTTATGTACCTCTTTTGCCTCTTTCTGCACTTTTCTTGCCTTTTTTTGCAGTTCTCTTCCCTCTTTCTGCACATCTGTTGCCTATTTCTGCACATCATTTGCTTCTTTCTGCACCCCTGGTGTCTCTTTATGCACTCCTCTTCCCTCTTTCTGTACCTTTCCTGCCTGGTTTTGCATCTCACTTGCTTCTTTCTGCACTTTTCTTGCTTCTTTCTACACCTCTGTTGCTTCTTTCAGCAATTCTCTTGCCTCTTTGTGCACATCTCTTGCCTGTTTCTGCACTTCTCTTGCCTCTTTCTGCACCCCTGTTGCTTCATTCTGCACTTTCCATGCTTCTTTCTGCTCCGGTCTTGCTTATTTCTGCACTCCTGTTGTCTCTTTATGTACCTCTTATGCCTCTTTCTGCACTTTTCTTGCCTTTTTCTGCACCTCTCTTCCTGCAAGTCTGTTTTTTCCTCTTTCTGCACCTCATATGCTTCTTTCTGCACCCCTGTTGTCTCTTTCTGCACTCGTCTTCCCTCTTTCTGTACCTTTCCTGCCTGTTTTTGCATCTCACTTGCCTCTTTCTGCACTTTTCTTGCTTCTTTCTACACCTCTGTTACTTCTTTCAGCAACTCGCTTGCCTCTTTGTGCACTTCTCTTGCCTGTTTCTGCACTTCTCTTGCCTCTTTCTGCACCCCTGTTGCTTCATTCTGCACTTTCCATGCTTCTTTCTGCTCCGGTCGTGCTTATTTCTGCACCCCTGTTGTCTCTTTATGTACCTCTTATGCCTCTTTCTGCACTTTTCTTGCCTTTTTCTGCACCTCTCTTCCCTCTTTCTGCAAGTCTGTTTTTTCCTCTTTCTGCACCTCATATGCTTCTTTCTGCACCCCTGTTGTCTGTTTCTGCACTCGTCTTCCCTCTTTCTGTACCTTTCCTGCCTGTTTCTGCATCTCACTTGCCTCTTTCTGCAATTTTCTTGCTTCTTTGTGCACTTCTCTTTCCTGTTTCTGCACCTCTCTTGCCTCTTTTTGCACCTCTTTGGCTCTTTCTGCACCTCACTTGCTCCTTTCTATACTTCTCTTGCCTCTTTCTGCACCCCTGTTGCTTCATTGTGCACTTTCCATGCTTCTCTCTTCACCTGTCTTGCTTCTTTCTGCACCCCTGTTGTCTCTTTATGTACCTCTTTTGCCTCTTTCTGCACTTTTCTTGCCTTTTTTTGCAGCTCTCTTCCCTCTTTCTGCACGTCTGTTGACTCTTTCTGCACCTCATTTGCTTCTTTCTGCACCCCTGTTGGTTCTTTCTGCACTCCTCTTCCCTCTTTCTGTACCTTTCCTGCCTGTTTTTGCATCTCACTTGCCTCTTTCTGCACTTTTCTTGCTTCTTTCTGTGAGAAGTTGGCCTGGTATATGCTGTCCACTAATTATAGTGGGCACCTTGCACCAGTCCAAACAACCCCTTATTGGAGATAGGTTAAAGACAACCTTTATTGAAAGCTATCCTAGTGGTAGCTATGGAGAGCAGCCTTCAGGCTAAGTCTTGAAGGAATGTAAAGTAGCTTGTTTTACCAGTCTATAATCTCTTGAGTGACCAAATGAAAGAGCACCACACCAGGTATATATTCAAAATATATGTATTTATTGCTAAACACACCCCTCTAGTCTCTTTATGAGGCTAGAGTTCGAAGTACATAAGTTATAAGTTAGTTATCAACAGTAATAGCACAAATACACGTTTGGGCCCTAGGGGCGTACCAAACCATATACCAATAAAGTGGTATAAGAACCACGACTGAGCTAGACACAAGGCCTAGAGCCTGTAGAAGTGCTTGGACCACAAGGAACCACCCAAGGTAGTGACACAGGGGACCCACGGGGGACGCGTGCAGTGTGAGAACACAGCCGCGAATCGCCGTTGACTTCTATGGGGAAAGTCGCGGTTGGAATTTTAAAGAAAAGGGACACTTAGAGGAGGACTTGGAGCAAACCCTTTTAGAACTAGGCTGTTCTAGTGTCAATACCCACGGGAGCACCGGAGTACTCGAGTTACCTCACCCAGGGGAGCCGGGTGCATAGGTGTCTTTCGGGGTCGGGTTTCATCGTCGTTTTCAATGGCGATCTGCTGCAAAG
Organism: Calotriton arnoldi; assembly: GCA_963921515.1. Lineage (NCBI taxonomy): Eukaryota > Metazoa > Chordata > Amphibia > Caudata > Salamandridae > Calotriton > Calotriton arnoldi. Next base: position 852,393 of record CAWUFW010006589.1, read on the forward strand.
TGCCGCTGGCGGCCAAGTCGAAAGTGTTCGGGTGGATCCAAAGGTGGATCGGAAATCTGAAGAACCTGAAAGCAGAGGGGACAGAGTCTGGGTCACTAGCCAGTGACCAGGAAGGCGATGAGCAGATGCCCACCGATGTCGAGTGCTTCAGGTAGGTTGACGGTTGTCTTGACTCTTCAGCCACGAGGTCCAGGAGGCGTGGACGATGACCAGGAGCTAGATTCGAGCTGTCCCACAACGTCTGTTGATTGCAGGGGTATCGGCGACCGGATTGGACCCAACAAGCCTTGGCAACGGCAAGTCTCGTGGAAATAGAAGAAGGACGGTGATGCAGACCAGCAAGGTCTGAGGGACTCACCCAGCAAGGGTAAGTCAGGGCACGCCTGGAGCAACCAGGGGAGCCCAAGAAAAAGAAGAGTTGCCTTCGGGAGGGCCCACTAGCCAATGGACTAGTGACTGCAAAGGAGCCTCGAGTGGACGCACTTGGAGCTGGCTCACAGGACACTCATGGAGTGGAGGCCAGTGATCTTCGGTGCTGTTGGTGCTGGAGGCTGGGGCTACTCGGAACCCAAAGCACAACTTTGTGGGAGACCCAGAAGAGGATGCACTTGCAAAAGTACTCAGTGTCCAGGGGTCACGGTTCCATGTTACCCACGACAGCTACGGGCCTCAGCTTTGCTGGGGACTCAGGGCAGCCTCGGGGAAGTCTGGAAATCTACCTCTGGTGATGCAAAGACTTCGGCATCCGGTGGGAGCTTCAGCGATGCAGACCGGACAATTACTTCTTTGGTGCCTGCCAAGCAGGGGAGTCACTCCTGACCCCAAGGGAGATTCTTCAGTCCTCTAATCTTAAAGTAGAGCATCGAAGGTCCAGGATTCTGTGTCAGAGTTTCGTCCAGGTAAATCTAAAGTCCTAAGGACTGGGGTCCCATACTTATACCAAGTTAGGGGTTGGACATACTCTGGGGACCCACCTATGGGCGGGTCAGGGCAGAGGGGTGGTTACACCCTTTTCCCTTTGTCCAGTTTCGCGCCAGAGCAGGGGCTGGAAGCCCCTGAGCCGGTTTGAACTGGGGTATGCACAGGGACACCAAATGTGCCCCCAGTGCAGGACTTCAAAGCACCAGAGAGTGCTCCCGCCCAGCCCCAATACACACTATCCTGTCTGGGGAGGTGGTTACACCTCCCTGTGACAGGAAACCTATTGTCCAGGCCTCCCCTGCCGGAGTTTCGGTCAGCAGCAGGAGGCCAGACTCGTGTCTGTGGTAGCGGCATCCATTTTGTGATGCCAGGGCTCTGGAAAGAAGTTACCGGGTATGCCGGTGGGTACATGTCTCTCCTCTAGAAGGGTGGAATGCTACCCCCGCCGCCAGAACTGGCGGGGGGTAGTATTCCAAGATGTTTGACACCAAACTCGACATGTTTTGGTGCAGCCAGTCTAAAGTTAGCATTCTACCGCGAGGATATAATGCACTTAAGAGTATATGGTCAGGCTGCACTGCAAACAGCATCAGAGGAGGTACTCCGAATGCTGCAAAGGGGCTCTGCTCATGCAGGGGCACCCTCTCACATAAAAACCAAGCACTCTGCCTTCAGGATTGTCAAGGCCTGCCATAGGAGTGACTTATAGGTTTATAGGTGTGTGCAATGGTAGTGATATAGGTAGCCTATACCACTGTAAGGGGTGCATGCACCACCTTACTCAGGCTGCAGTAGCAGGCCTGTGGTGTCATTTTGGCTGGCCTTCCAGGGGTGGCATAATACATGCTTCAGCCCCTGGCAGGGCTCTGAGGTACCTATGCCCTGGGTACATAGTATACCATGTACTAGGGACTTATAAGGGCACTCCAGATTCCAATCAGAGATGTGCCTAAGGCACATGGAAACCATTTTAGAGAGGAAGCACCTAGGCTGGGGTTCTGATTAGCAGGGCCCCAGCCAGACTAAAGTCGAAAAACAGTGAAGCATCAGCAAAAAGTGGGGGTACCCATGTGAAGCAGATCCTACTCTCCTACACAACCCCCCAAACGTAGGGACATTAAACTAACCTTGCCCAGTTAAGTCTTCATGTTCTAAGTGGAAGTACCTAGAGAGTCCATCTGCATTGGCATGGTTACTCCCAGGTCTATGTTCCACTGTGAAGTCCATCCCCTGTAGGGAAATGGACCACCTAAGCAGTTTGGGGTTTTCACCCTTCATTTGTTTTAGCCATAAGAGGGGCTTATGGTCTGTTTGAACAAGGAAGTGAGTACCAAACAAGTATGGCCTCAAATTCTTCAGAGCCCAGACCACAGCAAAGGCCTCCCTCTCAATGGCTGACCAACGTTTCTCTCTGGGGGTCAGCCTTCTGCTAATAAAAGCTACTGGCTGATCCTGACCTTCATCATTCAATTGTGACAGTACCGCCCCTACCCCCAATTCAGATGCATCTGTTTGGACAATGAACTTCTTGGAGTAATCAGGACTCTGTAGAATGGGAGCAGTGCACATGGCCTGCTTCAGGTCATCAAATGCCTTTTGACAGCTAACTGTCCACTGAACCTTTTTGGGCATTTTCTTGGAAGTTAAGTCATTCAGGGGTGTCACTATTGATCCATACCACCTGACAAATCTCCTATAGTACCCAGTCAAGCCTAAAAAGGCTCTCACCTGAGTCTGGGTAGTTGGAGCAGTCCAGTCCATGATGGTCTGGATTTTGCTCTGCAAGGGTTGAACCTGGCCTCCACCCACAAGGTGGCCCAGGTACACAACCTGACTCTGCCCTATCTGGCACTTTGTAGCCTTGATAGTGAGGCCTGCTTTCTGCAGGGCCTGCAAAACATTTCTGAGGTGGACCAGGTGATCCTCCCAGGTGGAGCTAAAGACAGCAATATCATCTAGATATGCTGCACTTTAGGCTTCCAGACCTGTAAGGACTGTATTCACCAACCTCTGAAAAGTGGCAGGTGCATTCTTCAAACCAAAGGGCATTACCACAAATTGATAATGCCCACTAGGGGTTGAAAATGCTGTTTTTGGCTTTGCATCAACAGCTAGCCTGATCTGCCAGTAGCCAGCTGTTAGGTCAAATGTGCTAAGATACTTGGCTGAGGCCAAAGTGTCTATTAGCTCATCTGCCCTGGGTATTGGATGGACATCAGTCCTAGTGACTGCATTGAGACCCCTGTAGTCCACACAAAACCTCATCTCTCTTTTCCCACCATTGGTGTGAGGTTTTGGCACAAGGACCACTGGACTAGCCCAAGGGCTATCTAAGGGTTCAATAACTCCCAAATCCAACATCTTCTGGACTTCTGTCCTGATACAGTCCCTGACATGGTCAGGTTGCCTATAAATCTTATTTTTAATAGGCAGACTGTCCCCAGTGTCCACTTCATGAGTGCACCAGGTGGTCTGACTGGGTGTCAGAGAGAATATGTGCCTGAACTGATTGAGCACCTGTCTGCAATCAGTTTGCTGCTGGGCAGTGAGGCTGCCTGCCAAGGCTACACCATCCACTGACCCATCATCAGGGTTCTGTGAGAGCAGGTCAGGGAGTGGGTCACTCTCTTCCTCCTGTCCTCATCAGTAGCCATGAGCAAGCCCATGTCTGCCCTGTCCACATATGGTTTTAACCTGTTGACATGGAGAACCCTGTGGGGACTCCTGGGTGTTCCTAGGTCTACTAAATAGGTAACCTCACCCTTCTGTTCAACAATGGTATGGGGTCCACTCCATTTGTCTTGGAGAGCTGCTGGGGCCACTGGCTCCAGCACCCATACCTTCTGTCCTGGCTGGTAAACAGTCAGCACAGCCTTTTGGTCATGCCAGGCTTTTTGCAGTTCCTGGCTAGCCTCAAGGTTTTTAGTTGCCTTTTTCATGTACTCAGCCATCCTGGAGCGGAGACCAAGTACATAGTCCACTATGTCTTGCTTTGGGGGCTTGAGAGGTAACTCCCATCCTTCCTTCACCAAGCACAATGGACCCCTGACAGGGTGACCAAACAAAAGTTCAAAAGGGCTGTAGCCAACCCCCTTTTGAGGCACCTCCCTGTATGCAAATAAAAGGCAGGGCAAGAGTATGTCCCATCTTCGCCTAAGCTTTTCTGGGAGCCCTTTAATCATGCCCTTCAAGGTTTTGTTGAATCTCTCAACTAAACCATTGCATTGTGGGTGATAGGGTGTGTTGAACTTGTAAGTCACTCCACACTCCTTCCACATTGCTTTCAAGTATCCAGACATAAAGTTTGCACCCCTGTCTGATACCACCTCCTTAGGAAGCCCACTCTTGAGAAAATTCCCAGGAGGGCTCTTGCCACCACAGGTGCTGTAGTGGTCCTAAGGGGAATAGCCTCTGGGTACCTGGTGGCATGATCCACTACCACCAGGATAAACCTGTGCCCAGATGCTGTTGGGGGATCCATGGGACCAACAATGTCAATCCCCACCCTTTCAAAGGGAACCCCCACCACAGGTAGTGGTATCAGGGGGCCTTTGTAGTGCCACCTGCCTTGCCACTGGCCTGGCAGGTTTCACAGGAGCGACAAAACTCCTTGGTGTCTTCAGACATGTGGGGCCAGTGAAAGTGAGGGACAATTCTGTCCCAAGTCTTGTTCTGGCCCAGGTGACCTGCTAAGGGAATGTCATGGGCTAGGGTCAATAGGAAGCCCCTGAACTTCAGAGGTATAACCAACCTCCTGGTGGCACCAGGCTTGGGGTCTCTACACTCTGAGTACAAGAGTCCATCATCCCAATACACTGTATGGGGACCACTAGCTTTCCCAGCAGCCTCAGCAGCAGCTTGCTGTCTGAGGGGTTCAAGAGAGGGGCAGCTCTGCTGCTCCTGGCTCAGATCTGCCCTGGAAGGGCCCCCTGTCCCCAAGAACTCAACCTGGTCAGGTTCAAGCTCCTCTGGGACAGTTCCTTCCTCAGGACTGAGATCATCCCCCTCAAGAGACTGATCTTCCTTCTGAGCCAAGGGGAAGGCACTGCCTTTACCCTACTACTCCTCTTCTTGGAGGGCACTTGGTCCATTATTCCAGAATCCAAGGCCTGTTCAGTGTTAGACATTTTGGCTTGTGACCTGGTCACAGCAAACACATCTGCAGGGATGCCCAGCATTTCTGCATGGGTCCTGAGCTCCACTTCTGCCCAAGCTGAAGTTTCCAGATCATTGCCAAGCAAGCATTCAACCGGTAGGTCTGCACTTACCACAATCTTCTTAAGGCCAGTTACCCCTCCCCAGGAGAAGTTAACAACTGCCAGAGTATGGTCTGTTCTGACATTGCTAGCATTGGTCACTTGGTACATTTCACCAAGTATAATCTGCCCAGGATCCACAAGGTCTTGTGTCACCATGGTGACACTTGCCCCTGTGTCCCTAAATGCCAAAGCCTCTTTTCCATTTATCAATGGCTGTTGTCTGTACTTGCCCAGATTACTGGGACTCACAGAGGAGGTCACATCCATGCCTCCATCACAGACTAGAACAGCCTGAGTGAGTTCTCTGACTAGGTCAGAGCTCATCTCTTTACCCAGGGTCAACCCTACTAAACCCTTGGCCTGTGTATTCCCACCACCAACTGTAACTGCACTAGGGGGAACAGGTGCCTTAGGGGCATTGGTGGGGGCTGGAGTAGAGTCTTTGGACTTGGTGCAATCACTGGTCCAGTGGGTCTTTTGCTTACAGACCTTGCACCATGGTTTCTTTTGGCCTTTCCCTTTGTTAGACTGTGAATCCCCACCTGAAGAAGATTTTTGGGGGCCTTGTGAAGACTTCTGGTCTTTACCCTTCTCCCCACCCTTATCAGAGTTTTTAGAATCTTGCTTCTTAGGGTCACCACCTTGGTTCTGTACCTTCTGCCTCACCCTGGTTCTGACCCATTTGTCTGCCTTCTTTCCCAATTCTTGGGGAGAGGTCAGATCAGAGTCCACCAGGTGCTGATGCAACAGCTGATTTTGACAGTTATTAAGAATCTGCTCCCTCATGATAAGATTGTACAATCCTGTGAAGTCACATACCTTACTGCCCAATAACCAACCTTCCAGAGCCTTGGCAGAACAATCAACAAAGTCCACCCAGTCTTGAGTCTGTGCTTTTTGGGTATCTCTGAACTTTAACCTGTATTGTTCAGTGGTTAGGCCAAACCCATCAATCAGAGCACTCTTTAAGACTGTGTAATTATCAGCATCCTCCTCTCTAACAGTGAGGAGCTTATCTCTACCTTTGTCTGCAAAGGAGAGCCACAAGATTGCTGCCCACTGCTCCTGAGGGACCCTCTGTACTTTACAGGCCCTCTCCAGTGCAGTTATCCATTTGTGGATGTCATCCCCACTTTGGTAGGGAGGGACAATCTTGCTCAGGTTTCTATGGTCATAAGACCTTTCCCTATCTCTGGGGAAATTGCTGCCACCATGGGACTCTAGTCCCATCTTTTTTCTCTCTTTGTAGAGATCTAGGGACTCCCTGTCTATAGCCAACTGCTGTTTTCTGAGCTCAAGCTGGGCTTGCTCATACTGAATCAGTCTCTTTCTCCTCTCATGAGAGGATTCTCTCCTATGAGAAGAGACAGAGGTCCCTATTGAGGTGTCAGAGTGGTTAGACTCCTGAGAAGGAGATCTAGCCCTTCTTGGCACACTCTCAACTCTTCCTGGGGGACAAAGGTGAGGTCATCCTGATCCTCCTCTTCATCCACAGGAATAGCTGGGTTTTCCAGGGCAAGGTCATTGTCACCTTCCTGGCCAGTTTCAGAGGGGGGCCTGGGTTTCTTCACCCCTGACCCCTTCCTCCTGTTCTGCCCCACCCTCTCTGCCTACCCCTTCAGACCCTAGGGGTCTGCTGAGATCATCAGACCAGTAGCACCTCCCTGAGGTGTTGGGTGCTGGCACTTTTGCCTGCCTTCAGCTTCCTAGCATTGCATAATGCTCTCAATTCCAAGAATGGGAGATTATCATACTTGGAGGGAAGAAGCCCACTGGCTTCTGGCAAGGACTCACTGGGTCCTGGCTTTGAAGACATTACTAGTGAGGTGTGGTGTATGCACTACCTACTCTAGTGTGGCCTACTAAACTCTCTTGAGTTGTAGAAAGGGTGTGCTATCCCTTAACACACAACTCTAAGTTCAGTAGAACTTACTGTATACTAAGCTTGATTTATATGTACCTAAGGTACCCTTAGTGGTTTTCAGTTGATCAATTCAATTGAGATTATCTGGTAAAACAATAGCAAGCTGGAATCCCACACGCTGCACACCAATGTGAGAAGTTGGCCTGGTATATGCTGTCCACTAATTATAGTGGGCACCTTGCACCAGTCCAAACAACCCCTTATTGGAGATAGGTTAAAGACAACCTTTATTGAAAGCTATCCTAGTGGTAGCTATGGAGAGCAGCCTTCAGGCTAAGTCTTGAAGGAATGTAAAGCAGCTTGTTTTACCAGTCTATAATCTCTTGAGTGACCAAATGAAAGAGGACCACACCAGGTATATATTCAAAATATATGTATTTATTGCTAAACACACCCCTCTAGTCTCTTTATGAGGCTAGAGTTCGAAGTACATAAGTTATAAGTTAGTTATCAACAGTAATAGCACAAATACACGTTTGGGCCCTAGGGGCGTACCAAACCATATACCAATAAAGTGGTATAAGAACCACGACTGAGCTAGACACAAGGCCTAGAGCCTGTAGAAGTGCTTGGACCACAAGGAACCACCCAAGGTAGTGACACAGGGGACCCACGGGGACGCGTGCAGTGTGAGAACACAGCCGCGAATCGCCGTTGACTTCTATGGGGAAAGTCGCGGTTGGAATTTTAAAGAAAAGGGACACTTAGAGGAGGACTTGGAGCAAACCCTTTTAGAACTAGGCTGTTCTAGTGTCAATACCCACGGGAGCACCGGAGTACTCGAGTTACCTCACCCAGGGGAGCCGGGTGCATAGGTGTCTTTCGGGGTCGGGTTTCGTCGTCGTTTTCAATGGCGATCTGCTGCAAAGTGCTGCTGGCGGCCAAGTCGAAAGTGTTCGGGTGGATCCAAAGGTGGATCGGAGATCTGAAGAACCTGAAAGCAGAGGGGACAGAGTCTGGGTCACTAGCCAGTGACCAGGAAGGCGATGAGCAGATGCCCACCGATGTCGAGTGCTTCAGGTAGGTTGATGGTTGTCTTGACTCTTCAGCCACGAGGTCCAAGAGGCGTCGACAACAACCAGGAGCTGGATTCGAGCTGTCCCACGATGTCTGTCGATTGCAGGGGTGTCGGCGACCGGATTGGACCCAACAAGCCTTGGCAACGGCAAGTCTTGTGGAAATAGAAGAAGGACAGTGGTGCAGACCAGCAAGGTCTGAGGGACTCACCCAGCAAGGGTAAGTCAGGGCACGCCTGGAGCAACTAGAAAAGCCCAAGAAAAAGAAGAGTTGCCTTCGGGAGGGCCCACTAGCCAACGGACTAGCGACTGCAAAGGAGCCTCAAGTGGACGCACTTGGAGCTGGCTCACAGGACACTCGTGGAGTGGAGGCCAGTGATCTTCGGTGCAGTCGGTGCTGGAGGCTGGGGCTACTCGGAGCCCAAAGCACAACTTCGTGGGAGACCCAGAAGAGGATGCACTTGCAAAAGTACTCAGTGTCCAGGGGTCACGGTTCCACGTTACCCACGACAGCTACGGGCCTCAGCTTTGCTGGGGACTCAGGGCAGCCTCGGGGAAGTCTGAAAATCTACCTCTGGTGATGCAAAGACTTCGGCGTCCGGCGGGAGCTTCAGCGATGCAGACCGGACAATTGCTTCTTTGGTGCCTGCCAAGCAGGGGAGTCACTCCTTGACCCCAAGGGAGATTCTTCAGTCCTCTAATCTTAAAGTAGAGCGTCGAAGGTCCAGGATTCTGTGTCAGAGTTTCGTCCAGGTAAATCTAAAGTCCTAAGGACTGGGGTCCCATACTTATACCAAGTTAGGGGGTTGGACATACTCTGGGGACCCACCTATGGGAGGGTCAGGGCAGAGGGGTGGTTACACCCCTTTCCCTTTGTCCAGTTTCGCGCCAGAGCAGGGGCTGGAAGCCCCTGAGCCGGTTTGAACTGGGGTATGCACAGGGACACCAAATGTGCCCCCAGTGCAGGACTTCAAAGCACCAGAGAGTGCTCCCGCCCAGCCCCAATACACACTATCCTGTCTGGGGAGGTGGTTACACCTCCCTGGGACAGGAAACCTATTGTCCAGGCCTCCCCTGCCGGAGTTTCGGTCAGCAGCAGGAGGCCAGACTCGTGTCTGTGGCAGCGGCATCCATTTTGTGATGCCAGGGCTCTGGAAAGAAGTTACCGGGTATGCCGGTGGGTACATGTCTCTCCCTCTAGAAGGGTGGAATGCTACCCCCGCCGCCAGAACTGGCGGGGGGTAGTATTCCAAGATGTTTGACACCAAACTCGACATGTTTTGGTGCAGCCAGTCCAAAGTTAGCATTCTACCGCGAGGATATAATGCACTTAAGAGTATATGGTCAGGCTGCACTGCAAACAGCATCAGAGGAGGTACTCCGAATGCTGCAGAGGGGCTCTGCTCATGCAGGGGCACCCTCTCACATAAAAACCAAGCACTCTGCCTTCAGGATTGTCAAGGCCTGCCATAGGAGTGACTTATAGGTTTATAGGTGTGTGCAATGGTAGTGATATAGGTAGCCTATACCACTGTAAGGGGTGCATGCACCACCTTACTCAGGCTGCAGTAGCAGGCCTGTGGTGTCATTTTGGCTGGCCTTCCAGGGGTGGCATAATACATGCTTCAGCCCCTGGCAGGCCTCTGAGGTACCTATGCCCTGGGTACATAGTATACCATATACTAGGGACTTATAAGGGCACTCCAGATTCCAATCAGAGATGTGCCTAAGGCACATGGAAACCATTTTAGAGAGGAAGCAGCTAGGCTGGGGTTCTGATTAGCAGGGCCCCAGCCAGACTAAAGTCGAAAAACAGTGAAGCATCAGCAAAAAGTGGGGGTACCCATGTGAAGCAGATCCTACTCTCCTACACTTTCTACACCTATGTTGCTTCTTTCAGCAATTCTCTTGCCTCTTTGTGCACATCTCTTGCCTGTTTCTGCACTTCTCTTGCCTCTTTCTGCACCCCTGTTGCTTCATTCTGCACTTTCCATGCTTCTTTCTGCACCCGTCTTGCTTATTTCTGCACCCCTGTTGTCTCTTTATGTACCTCTTTTGCCTCTTTCTGCACTTTTCTTGCCTTTTTCTGCACCTCTCTTCCCTCTCTCTGCACGTCTGTTGCCTCTTTCTGCACCTCATTTGCTTCTTTCTGCACCCCTGTTGTATCTTTCTGCACTCGTCTTCCCTGTTTCTGTACCTTTCCTGCCTGTTTTTGCATCTCACTTGCTTCTTTCTGCACTTTTCTTGCTTCTTTCTACACCTCTGTTGCTTCTTTCAGCAATTCTCTTGCCTCTTTGTGCACTTCTCTTGCCTGTTTCTGCACTTCCCTTGCCTCTTTCTGCACCCCTGTTGCTTCATTCTGCACTTTCCATGCTTCTTTCTGCACCTGTCTTGCTTCTTTCTGCACCCCTGTTGTCTCTTTATGTACCTCTTTTGCCTCTTTCTGCACTTTTCTTGCCTTTTTCTGCACCCCTCTTCCCTCTTTCTGCACGTCTGTTGCCTCTTTCTGCACCTCATTTGCTTCTTTCTGCACCCCTGTTGTCTCTTTATGTACTCGTCTCCCCTCTTTCTGTACCTTTCCTGCCTGTTTTTGCATCTCACTTGCCTATTTCTGCACTTTTCTTGCTTCTTTCTACACCTCTGTTGCTTCTTTCAGCAATTGTCTTGCCTCTTTGTGCACTTCTCTTGCTCCTTTCTACACTTCTCTTGCCTCTTTCTGCACCCCTGTTGCTTCATTCTGCAGTTTCCATGCTTCTTTCTGCACCTGTCTTGCTTCTTTCTGCACCCCTGTTGTCTCTTTATGTACCTCTTTTGCCTCTTTCTGCACTTTTCTTGCCTTTTTCTGCCCCTCTCTTCCCTCTTTCTGCACGTCTGTTGCCTCTTTCTGCACCTCATTTGCTTCTTTCTGCACCCCTGTTGTCTCTTTCTGCACTCGTCTTCCCTCTTTCTGTACCTTTCCTGCCTGTTTTTGCATCTCACTTGCCTCTTTCTGCACTTTTCTTGCTTCTTTCTACACCCCTGTTCCTTCTTTCAGCAATTCTCTTGACTCTTTGTGCACTTCTCTTGACTGTTTCTGCACCTCTCTTGCCTCTCTTTGCACCTCTGTTGGCTCTTTCTGTACCTCACTTGCTCCTTTCTACACATCTCTTGCCTCTTTCTGCACCCCTGTTGCTTCATTCTGCACTTTCCATGCTTCTTTCTGCACCTGTCTTGATTCTTTCCGCACCCTTGTTGTCTCTTTATGTACCTCTTTTGCCTCTTTCTGCACTTTTCTTGCATTTTTCTGCACCTCACTTGCCTCTTTCTGCACGTCTGTTGCCTCTTTCTGCACCTCATTTGCTTCTTTGTGCACCCCTGTTGTCTCTTTCTGCACTCGTGCTCCCTCTTTCTGTACCTTTCCCGCCTGTTTTTGCATCTCACTTGCCTCTTTAAGCACTTTTCTTGCTTCTTTCTACACCTCTGTTGCTTCTTTCAGCAATTCTCTTGTCCGTTTGTGCACTTCTCTTGCCTGTTTCTGCACTTCTCTTGCCTCTTTCTGCACCCCTGTTGCTTCATTCTGCACTTTCCATGCTTCTTTCTGCACCTGTCTTGCTTCTTTCTGCACCCCTGTTGTCTCATTATGTACCTCTTTTGCCTCTTTATGCACTCTTCTTGCCTTTTTCTACACCTCTCTTCCCTCTTTCTGCATGTCTGTTGCCTCTTTCTGCACCTCATTTGCTTCTTTCTGCACCCCTGTTGTCTCTTTCTGCACTCGTCTTCCCTCTTTCTGTACCTTTCCTGCCTGTTTTTGCATCTCACTTGCCTCTTTCTGCACTTTTCTTGCTTCTTTCTACACCTCTGTTGCTTCTTTCAGCAATTCTCTTGCCTCTTTGTGCACTTCTCTTGCCTATTTCTGCACCTCTCTTGCCTCTTTTTGCACCTCTGTTGGCTCTTTCTGCACCTCACTTGCTCCTTTCTACACTTCTCTTGCCTCTTTCTGCACCCCTGTTGCTTCATTCTGCACTTTCCATGCTTCTTTCTGCACCTGTCTTGCTCCTTTCTGCACCTCTGTTGTCTCTTTATGTACCTCTTTTGCCTCTTTCTGCACTTTTCTTGGCTTTTTCTGCACCTCTCTTCCCTGTTTCTGCACGTCTGTTGCCTCCTACTGCACCTCATTTGCTTCTTTCTGCAACCCAGTTGTCTTTTTCTGCACTCGTCTGCCCTCTATCTGTACCGTTCCTGCCTGTTTTCGCATCTCACTTGCCTCTTTCTGCACTTTTCCTGATTCTTTCTACACCTCTGTTGCTTCTTTCAGCAATTCTCTTGCCTCTTTGTGCACTTCCCTTGCCTGTTTCTGCACTTCTCTTGCCTCTTTCTGCACCCCTGTTGCTTCATTCTGTACTTTCCATGCTTCTTTCTGCACCTGTCTTGCTTCTTTCTGCACCCCTGTTGTCTCTTTATGTACCTCTTTTGCCTCTTTCTGCACTTTTCTTGCCTTTTTCTGCACCTCTCTTCCCTCTTTCTGCACGTCTGTTGCCTCTTTCTGCACCTCATTTGCTTCTTTCTGCACCCCTGTTGTCTCTTTCTGTACTCGTCTTCCCTCTTTCTGTACCTTTCCCGCCTGTTTTTGCATCTCACTTGCCTCTTTAAGCACTTTTCTTGCTTCTTTCTACACCTCTGTTGCTTCTTTCAGCAATTCTCTTGCCTCTTTGTGCACTTCTCTTGCCTGTTTCTGCACTTCCCTTGCCCCTTTCTGCACCCCTGTTGCTTCATTCTGCACTTTCCAGGCTTCTTTCTGGATCTGTCTTGCTTCTTTCTGCACCCCTGTTGTCTCTTTATGTACCTCTTTTGCCTCTTTCTGCACTTTTCTTGGCTTTTTCTGCACCTCTCTTCCCTCTTTCTGCACGTCTGTTGCCTCTTTCTGCACCTCATTTGCTTCTTTCTGCACCCCTGTTGTCTCTTTATGTACTCGTCTTCCCTCTTTCTGTACCTTTCCTGCCTGTTTTTGCATCTCACTTGCCTCTTTCTGCACTTTTCTTGCTTCTTTCTACACCTCTGTTGCTTCTTTCAGCAATTGTCTTGCCTCTTTCTGCACTTCTCTTGCTCCTTTCTACAATTCTCTTGCCTCTTTCTGCACCCCTGTTGCTTCATTCTGCACTTTCCATGCTTCTTTCTGCACCTGTATTGCTTCTTTCCGCACCCCTGTTGTCTCTTTATGTACCTCTTTTGCCTCTTTCTGCACTTTTCTTGCCTTTTTCTGCCCCTCTCTTCCCTCTTTCTGCACGTCTGTTGCCTCTTTCTGCACCTCATTTGCTTCTTTCTGCACCCCTGTTGTCTCTTTCTGCACTCGTCTTCCCTCTTTCTGTACCTTTCCTGCCTGTTTTTGCATCTCACTTGCCTCTTTCTGCACTTTTCTTTGCTTCTTTCTACACCTCTGTTGCTTCTTTCAGCAATTCTCTTGACTCTTTGTGCACTTCTCTTGCCTGTTTCTGCACCTCTCTTGCCTCTTTTGCACCTCTGTTGGCTCTTTCTGTACCTCACTTGCTCCTTTCTACACTTCTCTTGCCTCTTTCTGCACCCCTGTTGCTTCATTCTGCACTTTCCATGCTTCTTTCTGCACCTGTCTTGCTTCTTTCCTGCACCCCTGTTGTCTCTTTATGTACCTCTTTTGCCTCTTTCTGCACTTTTCTTGCCTTTTTCTGCACCTCTCTTGCCTCTTTCTGCACGTCTGTTGCCTCTTTCTGCACCTCATTTGCTTCTTTCTGCACCCCTGTTGTCTCTTTCTGCACTCGTGCTTCCCTCTTTCTGTACCTTTCCTGCCTGTTTTTGCATCTCACTTGCCTCTTTCTGCACTTTTCTTGCTTCTTTCTACACCTCTGTTGCTTCTTTCAGCAATTCTCTTGCCTCTTTGTGCACTTCTCTTGCCTGTTTCTGCACTTCTCTTGCCTCTTTCTGCACCCCTGTTGCTTCATTCTGCACTTTCCATGCTTCTATCTGCACCTGTCTTGCTTCTTTCTGCACCCCTGTTGTCTCATTATGTACCTCTTTTGCCTCTTTATGCACTTTTCTTGCCTTTTTCTGCACCTCTCTTCCCTCTTTCTGCATGTCTGTTGCCTATTTCTGCACCTCATTTGCTTCTTTGTGCACTCCTGTTGTCTCTTTCTGCACTCGTCTTCCCTCTTTCTGTACCTTTCCTGCCTGTTTTTGCATCTCACTTGCCTCTTTCTGCACTTTTCTTGCTTCTTTCTACACCTCTGTTGCTTCTTTCAGCAATTCTCTTGCCTCTTTGTGCACTTCTCTTGCCTGTTTCTGCACCTCTCTTGCCTCTTTTTGCACCTCTGTTGGCTCTTTCTGCACCTCACTTGCTCCTTTCTACACTTCTCTTGCCTCTTTCTGCACCCCTGTTGCTTCATTCTGCACTTTCCATGCTTCTTTCTGCACCTGTCTTGCTTCTTTCTGCACCTCTGTTGTCTCTTTATGTACCTCTTTTGCCTCTTTCTGCACTTTTCTTGCCTTTTTCTGCACCTCTCTTCCCTCTTTCTGCACGTCTGTTGCCTCTTACTGCACCTCATTTGCTTCTTTCTGCACCCTGTTGTCTCTTTCTGCACTCGTCTTCCCTCTTTCTGTACCTTTCCTGCCTGTTTTCGCATCTCACTTGCCTCTTTCTGCACTTTTCTTGCTTCTTTCTACACCTCTGTTGCTTCTTTCAGCAATTCTCTTGCCTCTTTGTGCACTTCCCTTGCCTGTTTCTGCACTTCTCTTGCCTCTTTCTGCACCCTGTTGCTTCATTCTGCACTTTCCATGCTTCTTTCTGCACCTGTCTTGCTTCTTTCTGCACCCCTGTTGTCTCTTTATGTACCTCTTTTGCCTCTTTCTGCACTTTTCTTGGTTTTTCTGCACCTCTCTTCCCTCTTTCTGCACGTCTGTTGCCTCTTTCTGCACCTCATTTGCTTCTTTCTGCACCCCTGTTGTCTCTTTCTGCACTCGTCTTCCCTCTTTCTGTACCTTTCCAGCCTGTTTCTGCATCTCACTTGCCTCTTTCTGCACTTTTCTTGCTTCTTTCTACACCTCTGTTGCTTCTTTCAGCAATTCTCTTGCCTCTTTGTGCACTTCTCATGCCTGTTTCTGCACCTCTCTTGCCTCTTTTTGCACCTCTTTTGGCTCTTTCTGCACCTCACTTGCTCCTTTCTATACTTCTCTTGCCTCTTTCTGCACCCCTGTTGCTTCATTCTGCACTTTCCATGCTTCTCTCTGCACCTGTCTTGCTTCTTTCTGCACCCCTGTTGTCTCTTTATGTACCTCTTTTGCCTCTTTCTGCACTTTTCTTGCTTTTTCTGCACCTCTCTTCCCTCTTTCTGCACGTCTGTTGACTCTTTCTGCACCTCATTTGCTTCTTTCTGCACCCCTGTTGGTTCTTTATGCACTCCTCTTCCCTCTTTCTGTACCTTTCCTGCCAGTTTTTGCATCTCACTTGCCTCTTTCTGCACTTTTCTTGCTTCTTTCTACACCTCTGTTGCTTCTTTCAGCAATTCTCTTGCCTCTTTGTGCACATCTCTTACCTGTTTCTGCACTTCTCTTGGCTCTTACTGCACCCCTGTTGCTTCATTCTGCACCTCACTTGTTCCTTTCTACACTTCTCTTGCCTCTTTCTGCACCCCTGTTGCTTCATTCTGCACTTTCCATGCTTCTTTCTGCACCTGTCTTGCTTCTTTCTGCACCCCTGTTGTCTCATTATGTACCTCTTTTGCCTCTTTCTGCACTTTTCTTGCATTTTTCTGCACCTCTCTTCCCTCTTTCTGCACGTCTGTTGCCTCTTTCTGCACCTCATTTGCTTCTTTCTGCACCCCTGTTGTCTCTTTCTGCACTCATCTTCCCTCTTTCTGTACCTTTCCTGCCTGTTTTTGCATCTCACTTGCCTCTTTCTGCACTTTTCTTGCTTCTTTCTACACCTCTGTTGCTTCTTTCAGCAATTCTCTTGCCTCTTTGTGCACTTCTGTTGCCTGTTTCTGCACTTCTCTTGCCTCTTTCTGCACCCCTGTTGCTTCATTCTGCACTTTCCATGCTTCTTTCTGCACCTGTCTTGCTTCTTTCTGCACCCCTGTTGTCTCTTTATGTACCTCTTTTGCCTCTTTCTGCACTTTTCTTGGCTTTTTCTGCACCTCTTTTCCCTCTTTCTGCACATCTGTTGCCTCTTTCTGCACCTCATTTGCTTCTTTCTGCACCCCTGTTGTCTCTTTCTGTACTCGTCTTCCCTCTTTCTGTACCTTTCCTGCCTGTTTTTGCATCTCACTTGAATCTTTCTGCACTTTTCTTGCTTCTATCTACACCCCTGTTGCTTCTTTCAGCAGATTTCTTGCCTCTTTGTACACTTCTCTTGCCTGTTTCTGCACCTCTCTTGCCTCTTTTTGTACCTCTGTTGGCTCTTTCTGCACCTCACTTGCTCCTTTCTACACTTCTCTTGCCTCTTTCTGCACCCCTGTTGCTTCATTCTGCACTTTCCATGCTTCTTTCTGCACCTGTCTTGCTTCTTTCTGCACCCCTGTTGTCTCTTTAGGTACCTCTTTTGCCTCTTTCTGCACTTTTCTTGCCTTTTTTTGCAGTTCTCTTCCGTCTTTCTGCACGTCTGTTGCCTATTTCTGCACATCATTTGCTTCTTTCTGCACCCCTGTTGTCTCTTTATGCACTCCTCTTCCCTCTTTCTGTACCTTTCCTGCCTGTTTTTGCATCTCACTTGCCTCTTTCTGCACTTTTCTTGCTTCTTTCTACACCTCTGTTGCTTCTTTCAGCAATTCTCTTGCCTCTTTGTGCACATCTCTTGCCTGTTTCTGCACTTCTCTTGCCTGTTTCTGCACCTCTCTTGCCTCTTTTTGCACCTCTGTTGGCTCTTTCTGTACCTCACTTGCTCCTTTCTACACTTCTCTTGCCTCTTTCTCACCCCTGTTGCTTCATTCTGCACTTTCCATGCTTCTTTCTGCACCTGTCTTGCTTCTTTCTGCACCCCTGTTGCCTCTTTATGTACCTCTTTTGCCTCTTTCTCCACTTTTCTTGCATTTATCTGCACCTCTCTTCCCTCTTTCTGCACGTCTGTTGCCTCTTTCTGCACCTCATTTGCTTCTTTCTGCACCCCTGTTGTCTCTTTATGCACTCGTCTTCCCTCTTTCTGTACCTTTCCTGCCTGTTTTTGCATCTCACTTGCCTCTTTCTGCACTTTTGTTGCTTCTTTCTACACCTCTGTTGCTTCTTTCAGCAATTGTCTTGCCTCTTTGTGCACTTCTCTTGCCTGTTTCTGCACTTCTCTTGCCTCTTTCTGCACCCCTATTGCTTCATTCTGCACTTTCCATGCTTCTTTCTGCACCTGTCTTGCTTATTTCTGCACCCCTGTTGTCTCTTTATGTACCTCTTTTGCCTCTTTCTGCACTTTTCTTGGCTTTTTCTGCACCTCTCTTCACTCTTTCTGCACGTCTGTTGTCTCTTTCTGCACCTCATTTGCTTCTTTCTGCACCCCTGTTGTCTCTTTCTGCACTCGTCTTCCGTCTTTCTGTACCTTTCCTGCCTGTTTTTGCATCTCAATTGCCTCTTTCTGCACTTTTCTTTCTTCTTTCTACACCTCTATTGCTTCTTTCAGCAATTCTCTTGCCTCTTTGTGGACTTCTCTTGCCTGTTTCTGCACCTCTCTTGCCTCTTTTTGCACCTCTGTTGGCTCTTTCTGTACCTCACTTGCTCCTCTCTGCACCTGTCTTGCTTCTTTCTGCACCCCTGTTGTCTCTTTATGTACCTCTTTTGCCTCTTTTTGTACTTTTCTTGGCTTTTTCTGCACTTCTCTTCCTACTTTCTGCACCCCTCCTGCCTTTTTCTGTACCTCTCTTGCCCCTTTGTGCACCCATCCTACCTTTTTCTACACCCCTCTTGCCTATCTCTCCACCCCTCTTCCCTCTTTCTGCACCTCTGTTGGTTCTTTATGCACTGCTCTTGCTTCTATCTGCACCTTACTTGCCTCTTTCTGCACTTCTCTTGCTTCTTTCTACACCTCTGTTGCTTCTTTCAGCAATTCTCTTGCCTCTTTCTGTACTTCTCTTCCTACTTTCTGCACCCCTCCTGCCTCTTTCTGTACTTATCTTGCCTCTTTGTGCACCTCTCCTACCCCTTTCTGCACCCCTTTTGCCTCTTTTTACACCTCTGTTGGTTCTTTCTGCACTGCTCTCGCTTCTTTCGGCACCTCATTTGCCTCTTTCTGCACTTCACTTGCTTTTTTCTTCACTTCTCTTGCCTCTTTCGGCACCTGTGTTGCTTCTTTCTGTACTTCTCTTGCCTCCTTCTGCACCTCTTAGTTAGAGGTAGTTTTGATCCCCTTGCCCTATTATGTACTAGGGCCATACAGGGAAGGTCATGCCAATCACAGGGGTATCCCAACCCATAGTGTACCCTAGTGTATGTAGGTGTTTTCACTGGATTCTGAGTGTCTTTCAGCATAGCACTGGCTCCGGGCCTGGTTAGTCAGAGTCAGTTACCACCAGTACCAGTCAGCAAATAGTTGGGGGCACAGGATGACTTTGCAACAAGGCCTCTTTCTGCTCCTCTGTTGGTTCTTTGTGCACATCTCTTGCTTCTTTCTGTACCTTTCTTCGACTTTCTGGACTTCTGTTGCCTCTTTCTGCATTTCTCTTGCTTCTTTCTGCACCTTTCTTCCTCTTTCTGCACATGTCCTACCTTTGTAGGCATAGTTAGAAATTAGCATTTAAAAATCCTTCGAAATTCACTGAAAAAACCATAGGTTTCAGGGACTTTATATTTAGAAATTAGCATTTAAAAAACCTTAGAAATTCACTGAAAAAAACACAGGTTTCAGGTACGTTATAGTTAGTTGGACATTTCACTCGTACAAAACCAGAGAAATTCGGCCATTATAGTTAGTTCAGCTAACTATAACTCGCGCCCCGCAATGCACTGCTGATGACGTCACATATTACATCATTCATGACATGGTCAGTGACATCACTGATGACATCACTGATGACATCATCCACGTGATAATCTGATGCACCTCCTCATACCCTAATATAACCTTTGATACACCCACTCTAAAAATACAGACTACCATTTTTGAAACCATAGACACACCAATACCAGTTAGTACAAACCCACTCACTAATTCCTAGGTCTTCACACACATCCACTCATTCACCCATACAGTCACTCATACATGCAGTCAACCATCAATACGGCACTATCATATGCACTCACATATCTATACAGACACTCACACACCACCACTCATCCATAGAGTTACTCACACACCTAGTCAGTCATGCAAAGAATCAATCACACTCCCATTTACTGACCTATACAGTTATACACACACCACCTCACTTATTCAAACATAACTAATACAAGCACACACTCATCCATACAGCCACTCTTCAATGACTCACTCTCACATATAGTCATTTATATACTCCAACACTCACATATACTGCCTTTCACATATGCAGTTACTCACACATGTACCACTGAGGCATCCATTCACTCACCAACACACCCATACACACACTCACCCACCCATACAGCCCTTCACAGATGCACTCTTGAACCCATACACCCAGTGAATCACCCACTCACACATCTATGCACAGAGTCACCCCCCACCCACCCACACAGACACTCAGGCACCCATACAGATACTCAGACAACCAATCAATAACCCATATAGACCCTCATTTAGCTACTCACCAACCCATGCAACCGCTTACACACCAACTGACAAACTAAGCTGTGTGAATGTCTGTATCAGTCACTAACCCATGCATTCAGTAAGACACATTTAATCACTCACTTATACAGTCAGTCACGCACCTACTAAATCATCCTTTCAGACACTTATACACCCACTCATTCTTCAATACACCTTGGCCTATATAGATATATAAAACATATTTAAACTTTACAGAAACACACAGTCACTGGATGATGCCATCAGTGATGTCATCAGTGATGTCATTTGAGATGTCATCAGTGATGTCATCAGTGATGTCACTGACCATGTCATGAATGATGTAATATGTGACATCATCAGCAGTGCATTGCGGGGACACGAGTTATAGTTAGCTGAACTAACTATAACGGCCGAATTTCTCTGGTTTTGTACGAGTGAAATGTCCAACTAACTATAACATCCCTGAAACCTGTGGTTTTTTCAGTGAATATATACATATATATACAAAAACAATCCAACTTCCACAAAGAAGAGGCACGCACTCCGGTCTGTAAGTATGGGGCTGATTTAATGTTGTTTCAGGTCACCCACGACCCTGCAGTAAAGAGAGAGACGCGTTTCGCCTGCGCAGCAGGCTTTATCAATCTCAATATATATATAAACCCCAGCCCCAGTTTCCTTAGTACGAAACGGACACCGACACAGGGGCAAGATTTCCGATAAGTTCCTTGTTTATTAAATTACGATCACATGGTGCTTGCTTCTCATCAGCATAGAAAACAGACTCATTGTCGGTAGTATTGTGATTGAACAGATTCTCACAGTTGCGACCAAAATCATAGCACATTTTAAACATCGTTCTGGTTCTGTTTACATTTTTTACCAAACGTGTTGACAATTAGAATTCATTATCAATCACCCATCGCTGATGACAAATAGGGAAATCACCAATTACTAAAAGAGAGACTTCTTTTCTTAGCTCCCTCGGATTTTAAAGAAAGTGCAAGTGCTCGCTGTTTTAATGGCAATACTTGAAAGTACAGTTACATGAAAAATAAATATGGCCTTAAATAATAAATATGAACAAACCTTAATTTATATGAGGGTATAATTTCCTTCTCATCATATATGACTTGCATCATCATTTCCTGTACATAACATTCTGTACATAAAATTGGGTTTCACATTTCAATTCCTCTGAATTTTGAAAAACATTTACAAAATGGTTCACTTTATGCAATGACTCGCATCTAAGTAAATAAATAAATAAAGTGCAAGTGCCTCAGTACTAAAAGTTGAATTCCCAAAGTGCAAGTGCCTTCATAGAACTTACTCGTCATAATTGATATTGCCTCATGAGGGAGTAAACTTTCAAAAGTGTCAGTGCTAAATATGTTCAACCTAATGAACGTTAAAGTACAAGTGCTTTCATAACAATTGTTCTCCTCTGACTGTCCTCAAGGATGGGAACCTCTTCTCAAAAGTGTAAGTTTATCATATGCCAATCATAGTGATCACCTATCACACATATACATGAATGAAACTCATCCTTGTAGACTCTTCATCTGAGATGCACATACCTATTTACACTTCATTGACAAATCAAGAAACAACCTTATTGTGCATCTAATGTACACCCACTAACAGATAGTACTGTGTGATGCATCTAAAAACCCATAACAAAATATATTCCATAAATATTATACATAAAACTTCTACAAAATATAAATATCTAAATGCCACTTCTTCAAACAATAGGCTCACTCTCTGTCTTAATTGGTGATGGTCCCCTAAAATAATTTAATGTACCAATACTTCTTAAATCACCTCTGGATAGTAACACCCTGCAGCTTCTTAAAACCCTGATTCTGGATACCACTAACAACCCAAATGGATGTGCAAATCTTCTTCTGAATTTAACCCAAATGGGATTTTGGTGTTAAACAACAGTATATATCGGGATTCCAACTGACGCAGTCTTAACTCTCGGTTTCCTCCCCTCCTTAGTTTAGTTACCTGATCTATTGCAAAGTACGAAAGATCATTTGCATTGCCCTTATGCATTTCATTAATGTGGCGTGCAACTGGATAGTTTTTGTCGTTGTTCTTGACTGCCCTCAAGTGCTGTAGTATTCGAACATGCACCATATGGATGGTGCTGCCCACGTATAATTTGGGGCAAGTGCACTGCAATATATATACTACAAAATCACTCCTGCAGTTAAAAAAACTTCTAATTTTCCAGGGGCTTCTCATCAAAGGTGATACTACCTGCTTCTCATTGCGTGCAATTTTACAAGCCTTACATTTAAGGCATTTATGGAAGCCGGGACTTGCTTTTAACCACCCCTCCATATTACCAATTTCCGGACTGCTGTTACCAAGTCTTGCCTCATAGACCTAGCTTTTTGAACGTGATTAATGGTCTACGTGGCATCATCGCACTCAAAATGGGGTCCCTTTTTACCAGATACCAGTGCTTACTCAAACAGTCTCTCACCCTTGAATGGTAAGCACTGTATCCAGTAATCATCCTAATTTGCTCACTAATGGTCTTCTTTTTGGTGCTGTTTGAATCATTAGATCGAAGTAGGGTGTCCCTATCAATTTTATTCACTTTATGTGGTGCTTGGAACAAGACTTGTGTGCTGTAGCCTCTTTGGATGAATCTCTTGGTTAAGCATTCCTGGGCATCTGACAGGGCGGATCCCTCACTACAATTGTGTTTCATTCTAAGGTGCTCTGCATAAGGAATACTCATCTTTAATTTCTGTGGGTGAAAGCTCCTTGCGTGAAGAATGGAATTGCCGGCCGTTGGTTTCCTGACAGTGCGAAATGTGTAATGCATTCTCTCTGACATATACTTTTAGACAAAGGAAGGAGACTTGAGACCTGCTGATTGTGTCTGTGAATCTGAGATTCAATTGGTTATTGTATAACTCCAAGACAAAGGGCCTGATTCTGATGCGGGTTGGAAAGCTTCCCGACCAAATTGGTTTGGAAATGGTTTCCGACCCACTCGGATCGGGAGAGTCCGACCGACGGAGTACGATGCATCCGGATGCTTCCAGATACGATTTGGTTGGACTCCCATTGACTTCAATGGGAGCATATGTTCCTAACCGCATCATAATTGGGCCCTGGGTCGGGAAGACACGTTCCCGATCCGATTTGGAAGGAGCAAATGCCATTAGGAGGCCTTCCTAACCGCATCAGAATCAGGCCCAAAGTGTCGTGCTGATTCCCATGAACCCTCCCACACTACAAACAGGTCATCGATGAATCGCAACCATATAATTATGTTTTCCTACCATTCTCTAGCATGTTCGACTTTGAGCACCTGCTCCTCCCACCAGCCCATATGCAAATTAGCATAGCTGGGGGCGAAGCAGGTGCCCATTGCCGTCCCTCGCATCTGCTTGAATGTGTCACTACCAAACATAAAGTAGTTGTTATTCAGACACAGTCTGCACATTTCTATCAGCATTCCAGAATGCTGATATAATGAAATTGGTCGTGTATTCAGGAAATGCCATACGGCCCGTAGCCCATCCTCATGGGCTATGCTCATATAGAGGCTTGTCACGTCTAATGTTATTAGCAAGTATGAGTCCTTCCACACCACATTGGCGATCTTATTCAAAAAGTCCCTTGTATCTTGGATGTACGCAGGAAGTTTTTTTACGAACGCCTGCAGGAAATAATCCAAGTACCTGGAGGTGGGTTCAAATCGGCTGCCTATAGCAGCAATTATTGGCCTGCCAAGTGGGACCTCTTTATTCTTATGGACCTTTGGAATAAGATAAAAAATTGGTGTGACTGGATTTTCCACCTTTAAGAACAGATTTTTGCCCTGAGATAACATGCCCAAACCTCGCCATCTCGCAAGATCTTTTAAGTATTTGTTTTTCACCTCTGTTAAGTTACTCAGTGGTACTTTTAGGTAACATTTGTTGTCCTTCAATTGTGTCTTGGCTTCATCATTGTACAAATCTAGTGGCCAAAGGACCACTTTTCCTCCTTTGTCCGACTGTCGCACTACTATGTCTGTTCTATTTTTGATCTTCTCAACAAGCATGGAGTATTTCTTATCATACTGACTACCACTCTTCATAAAGGTCTTACTGGATGTTATGATAACTCTTTCAGATCATTAATTACCAACTCAGAAAAGACATCAATTCCGTCCTTTGGAGTATTAGGAGTGAAGACAGATTTCGGCTTAAACACGGTTTTAATATTTTCATAGATATCTAGACCAAAAGCACAAGCAGTTTCACTCAGAGTCCCAGGTATTGGCAGCCCCTCGCATTCCTTCTCAAGTTGATTTAAATCATGTAATAACTCCAGGTCACCATCTTCTAGATCCAGAGTTTCTTCTGCATCTGCCTGTGTCTTCCCAAATTGCTCTCTTTTATTGGAGAAGAATTTTTTAAGCTTCAGCTTCCTTACAAACTTGTAGAAGTCAATGCGGGTTTGGGCATAATTGAAGTTTGTCCTTGTACAGTATGATAAACCCAATTATAGTATTTGGTTTTCTTCTTCTGTGAGACTCAGATTAGACAAATTGATTATTGTTGCCGGATCACCCATTATTTGCGTGGGAAGTGTTCCTTCACCTTGGCTCCGGATCGCAGCTCCATTCCAGCCCCTTCTGGCCTTACGCCTCCTTGGTACTCTTTTCTTTTTCGTTGCGGTTTCTGTCTGATATTTTGAGTCCTGTCCAGGCGTAAAAAACGCAACTCATCAATTACAGATGGGGGCTCTTGTTGATCCCTGCTGCGGTTGTTGCTCCTGTTCCCATCCTCTGAGCCAGTGTCCACATCTTAGCTTATCATTGAGCTTGCTTCTGAGCTGCTTTCAGCTCCTGTTTGTCGCTCTTCCTGTTTCCTTTTATCCGAACCCATAGTATTGGACAGTCTTTGTCGGCGAATGTTATCAAAGCGACGGGCAAACGTATAGATTTGCCCTCGCTGATAATCCAGCCTGTCTCTCAGAAATGTGGTTGCTGTTCGATCCTTTATCGTCGGTTCATGCTTCTTAAGCCTGGTATGTAGATCGGATTCAAATTTCTCTAGAGTGTCATCTTTGGCAAGCTTCTTCAATTCAGCTTTCACCTCTTTAATCTCCTCTAATATTCGATCACAATCTTTTCTTGCATACTTGACTAGTGTCCTCATCATATTCTGGGATGAGACTGCACTATTTGTGGCCCACTCCTGCAACATTTCCGGGTCAGGGTTCTCAAAAGTGGGGGCAATAAGCACTCTTAATCCACGAGGGATTCTTCCAACATCCAAGTATTTCTCTAATGAGTTTACCTCCTACCGTTTAGAGACTTCAGTGCGTTTAAGTTTCTCAAGTTTACACATCAGGGACTGTATATTAAATTCACTCGTGAGGGTCTCTACCCCTCGATCGCAAACAGCCGGATCCATAGCTTCTTCATCAAACACTGTGTTTGCTGCTTCCTCCCTCTCTCTAATCCGGGTATCCATTTCGAATCCCTCAAATCGGAAACGTTTGCTTCACAAAAAACACTTTTAGCTGTATAAACGTAGGAACAACAATCTTGCCCCGCCAGGTAACCTCCCTGGCTCCTCTCCCCATCAGTCAATTACAGGATTCCTCACTATCCGGCGATTCACCTCCCAGATTACAGGCGTCCTCCGACCCACTGTCCCCGGGCGCTCCTCACCTTGCGGTAATCTTCAATGTTGTTTTTTATACTGCTGGGGGGGGGGGGCTTCTCGCTATGTACCGCATACTTCCATTTATGCCGGATTCCTAGAAGCGCCATACCGAGGGCGCGTCGGTGTTGCCGCTTTTCCAGCAGTTAGCGGCTCAACACAAACTCCAGCTCCAGTTTCCTTAGTACGAAACGGACACCGACACAGGGGCAAGATTTCCGATAAGTTCCTTGTTTATTAAATTACGCTGTAACGCGTTTTGGCACTTCCTGCCTTGCTCACACAACAAAACGTCATCGTCAATCCTCCATTAAAAATACAGGGCTTACGATCACATGGTGCTTGCTTCTCATCAGCATAGAAAACAGACTCATTGTTGGTAGTACTGTGATTGAACAGATTCTCACAATTGCGACCGAAATCATAGCACATTTTAAACATCGTTCTGGTTCTGTTTACATTTTTTACCAAACGTGTTGACAATTAAAATTCATTATCAATCACCCATCACTGATGACAAATAGGGGAAATCATCAATTACTAAAAGGAGACTTCTTTCTTAGCTCCCTCGGATTTTAAAAGAAAGTGCAAGTGCTCGCTGTTTTAATGGTAATACTTAAAAGTACAGTTACATGAAAAATAAATATGGCCTTAAATAATGAATATGAACAAACCTTAATTCATATGAGGGTATAATTTCCCTCTCATCACATATGACTTGCATCATCCTTTCCTGTACATAACATTCTGTACATAAAATCGGGTTTCACAATTCAGTCCCTCTGAATTTTGAAAAAATGTACAAAATGGTTCACTTTGTGCAAAGGCTCGCATCTAAGTAAATAAATAAATAAAGTGCAAGTGCCTCAGTACTAAAAGTTGAATTCCCAAAGTGCAAGTGCCTTCATAGAACTTACTCGCATAATTGATAGTGCATCATGAGGGAGTAAACTTTCAAAAGTGTCAGTGCTAAATATGTTCAACCTAATGAACGTATACTATATAATATATATATAGTATATATATATTATCTACTGGCGGTCGCCAGTAGATAGTTATAGTTACAACCTATTATCCATAGGAAATCCGCGACATTCTATTTGAAATAACTCTCTTGCCGGTTGACGTATCTTCGCAAAATTTTCAAACTTTGTGGCCCGCTCCGGTCCGCTCCTACCCTGAAAGTCTCGGGGATTCGTCAAGCGGGGGCCGAGAAAAAGGGGGTCCCAAAACGCGTTTTCCCCATGCATTTTTCCATAGGAAACTTTAGACATGGCTACAGCTCGAACTGCTGAACGGAATTACACCAAATTTGGCAAACAGGTAGTTCTTGGTTCAGAAAGAACCCTTTTGTTAAATGGTGTAAATCCGTTCAGTAGTTGCTGAGAAAATGAAAAGTAAAAAGTTAGTGATATCTATGGCCGAGTAGGGTCCGCGTACCCTCAGCGCACTCCTGCGCGCACCGTCCCGATCACGAGCTGCATGTTAATTGGCTGTCAACATTCCGATTCAGGAAATGTTGGCAGCCATTTTGTCCCTCGGTAGAACCGAGGGACAGAAACAAGTGCGCAAAGCGCACAAAGGGGGCAGGGTAGAAACACCCTGACCCCCTAGGTTTGCTCAGGGGTCCCACAAGGACCCCCTGGGCAAAAAAAAAAAATGTTTTTTAAAATCGGCAGGATGCGCTCAGGGTGCACGAATCCTGCCGAAAAAAAAATCGAAGCGCGGGCTCCCGCGCTTCGATGTTAATTGGCCCCGGGTGGGCCAAGTCCCGGGGGCATGGTGGGGGGATAATTTAATGTGTGGGGGCCTCAAAGGCCCCCAAGCCCCAGGGACCGCCACCCCCGGGGCTTTTTGTAAAATGGTGCGGGAGGGCTCTGAGCCCTCCCGCAGCCCCGGGGACCACCACCTCCCCGGGGCTTTTTTTATACATTATAAAACCTGTGTGGGGGGCTCCAGCCCCCACAACCCCCAGGGACCGCCACCTCCCGGGGCACTAAACATTTTAATATGGGGGTCCGTTACGGACCCCAGAGCCCCGGGACCACCACCTCCCCGGGGCTGTGTACTGAATGGGAGGGGGCTGCACGGCCCCTCCTGGAGCCCTTGATGGCCCTGGGGACCACCACCCCCAGGGCCGGCTCCTGCAGTGTCCCGGGTGCCTACCCTCGGGACACTGTAGTTTGCTATGGCAGGACGGGAGCCTCGCGGCTCCCGTCCTGCCATAGCAAACTGCTTTGGATATTGGAAGAGAGAGCAGGGAAACCTGCTCTCTCTTCCAATATCCAGCAGCATTGCTTTCCACATGGGGAGCTGCATCTTAGCAGCTCCCCATGTGGAAAGCAATGCCGGCTCCCAAGGGACGCGGGGAGCCGGCGGGACTGTGGGGGATTGGGGACCCCCACAGTCCCCAACGGAGAGGGCCAGCCCCGGGGATGGGGTCCCCGGGGCAAGTAGTGGCTCGGAGAGGGCCACGCGGCCCCCTCCCCAAAAAGAGAAAACATTTTTTTTTTTAAAAATGGAAAGGCCGGCCCCGGGGGATGGGGTCCCCGGGGCCTTAAAATGGCCAGAGGAGGGGGCCACGCTGCCCCCTCAAAATAATAAATATAGAGGCCATGCCCCGGGGGATGGGGTCCCCGGGCCAATACAGGCCCACGCGGCCCCTTCCCGTTTTTTGTTTTTTTTGTAATTTAAAAAAAGGGGTAAGGCCCTGGGGAATGGGGTCCCCAGGGCCCAAAAGAGAAAAAAGGAAGGGGGCTACACAGCCCCCTTCAGGGGACAAATTTTTTTTTTTTTTTAAACGATGGGCCCGCAGGCCCCGCCCCTTCCTTCACCACTCTGCAAACGCGCCCTGGCGCGTTTGCAGAGGGGAACCAATCCCCTTGAATACTGGGGGTCCCTGGGGCCAACTAGCCCACCAGGAACCTCCAGTATGCGCCAGGGGGCTGCCTTGCAGAGAGGTGTACAGAGGCCACGCCCCTTTTTACACCTCTCTGCAACGCAGCTCTGTGGCGCTTTTTGGAGGTATATGGTGGGCTAGTTGGACTCCGGGGACCCAAAGGATTCAAGGGGACTTAATCCCCCAACTTAAAACGCGCCACGGGGCGCGTTTGCACAGTGGTGAAGGGAGGGGGCGGGGCTTCAGGTGACATGTGTGCAAACAGGCCCCGTGGCGCGCTTTTAAGATGGGAATTAAATCCCCTTCAATCCTGAGTGTCCTGGGGGCCAACTAGCCCAACAGGTACATCCAGAAAGCGCCACAGAGCTGCGTTGCAGAGAGGTGTAAAAGGGGTGTGGCCTCTCTACACGTCTCTGCAACGCAGCCCCTGGCGCATATTGGAGGTTCCTGGTGGGCTAGTTGGCGCTTAGGGACCCTCAGGATTCAAGGGGACTTAATCCCCCAACTTAAAACGCGCCACGGGGCTCGTTTGCACAGATGTCACCTCAGGCCCCGCCCCCTCCCTTCACCATTGTGCAAATATTCTTCTAAAATCCTCCGAAATACGAATTCCGATTTACTCACCTGTTATAAGGAGAGACCTCAGTGCTGTATCTTTTAGCCCAGTACTGGTCCTGAAAAGTAATTTTAACCGTACTTACCAGTAACTTGAATTTCCTTCCATAGGATATCATTGCCTTCTTTTTGCTGAAAAAGTTTCTAAGTGTTGATTTTTGAAACATACAAATATTCCTCTAAAATCAGCCGAAATACGAATTCCGATTTACTCACCTGTTATAAGGAGAGACCTCAGTGCTGTATCTTTTAGCCCAGTACTGGTCCTGAAAAGTAATTTTAACCGTACTTACCAGTAACTTGAATTTCCTTCCATAGGCTAACATTGACTGGTTTCACTTGGAAATTCTTCTAAGTGTGGAGTTTTGGAACTTTAAAATAGTCCTCTAAAATCAGCCGAAATACGAATTCCGATTTACTCACCTGTTATCAGGAGAGACCTCAGTGCTGCATCTTTCAGCCCAGTACTGGTCCTGAAAAGTAATTTTAACCGTACTTACCGGTAACTTGAATTTCCTTCTCAGGCTAACATTGACTGGTTTCACTTGGAAATTCTTCTAAGTGTGGAGTTTTGGAACTTTAAAATATTCCTCTAAAATCAGCCGAAATACGAATTCCGATTTACTCACCTGTTATCAGGAGAGACCTCAGTGCTGCATCTTTCAGCCCAGTACTGACCCTCAAAAGTAATTTTAACCGTACTTACCAGTAACTTGAATTTCCTTCCATAGGATATCATTGCCTGCTTTTTGCTGAAAAAGTTTCTAAGTGTTGATTTTTGGAACTTTAAAATATTCCTCTAAAATCAGCCGAAATCCGAATTCTGATTTACTCACCTGTTATCAGGAGAGACCTCAGTGCTGCATCTTTCAGCCCAGTACTGATCCTCAAAATTAATTTTAACCGTACTTACCGGTAACTTGAATTTCCTTCATAGGCTAACATTGACTGGTTTCACTTGGAAATTCTTCTAAGTGTGGAGTTTTGGAACTTTAAAATATTCCTCTAAAATCAGCCGAAATACGAATTCCGATTTACTCACCTGTTATCAGGAGAGACCTCAGTGCTGCATCTTTCAGCCCAGTACTGACCCTGAAAAGTAATTTTAACCGTACTTACCAGTAACTTATATTTTCTTCCATAGGAATCCATTGTCTGGTTTTCAGCAGAAAAGTTTCAAAGTGTCGATTTTCACAAACTACAAATATTCCTTAAAAATCGCCTGTATGACTTAAACGCATTCTTTCAACTGTTTACAGGAGATGCACCAGTGCTGGAACCAGGATCCAACACTGAGTAACAAAAAGTAACGATAACAGTTTTTACCTCCTAAGTGAATTTCCTTCCATAGGATAACATTGGTCATTCTATGAGAAAAAGTTTCTAAGTGTCAACTTTTAAAATACAATAATATTCCTTAAAAATCACGAGTGTAACCAAAACGCTTTTACTCAACTGTTTACAGGAGATGTGCCAGGACTGAATCTAGGATCCAGTCCTGTGGTTAGAAAAGTAATCCATAAAGTAACTAATTGCATTTAACTAGAAATTCACATTGAGCTGAATGTTGCATTGTGTTTGAAAATGTGTTGCCCATTGCAACAACTGTAACTACTGTACTTAAAAGTCTATTGCCTATGTGCAAAGTATTTAAACTAAAGTAATTCATTCTGAGGAAGTATTTTTTGTAATGTAATGTATAATGTAATTACAATGTAATTTAAAAAATAAAATATGTTATATAAAATTGTTTCTAAAAATGTAGTAAATCAGTATTAAAAAAATTTATATAACAATTAATACATTTAAAAATTGTCATTTACAAAACCTTTGAAATTCACTGAAAAACCGTAGGTTTCAGACATGTTATAGTTACAAATTAGCATTTAAAAAACTTTTGAAATTCACTGAAAAAACCATAGGTTTCAGGGACGTTATAGTTACAAATTAGCATTTAAAAACCTTTGAAATTCACTGAAAAAACCATAGGTTTTAGGGACAGTTATAGTTAGTTGGACATTGCACTCGTACAAAACCCGTGAAATTCCCCGTTATAGTTAGTCCAGCTAACTATAACTCGCGCCCGCAATGCACTGCTGATGACGTCACATATTACATCACTCATGACATGGTCAGTGACATCACTGATGACATCACTGATGACATCTCAAATGACATCACTGATGACATCACTGATGACATCATCCGTGTGATAATTTCATGCATCTTCTCACACCCTAATATAACCTTTGATACACCCACTCTAAATTAAAGAATGCCATTCGCAAAACCATAGACACTCCAACACCAATAACTACATACCCACACACTGATTCTTAGGTCTACGCACACATCCACTCACTCACCCATACAGTCACTCATACTTACGGTCACTCAGTACAGGACTATCATATGCACTCATACTCCTATATAGACACTCAAACACCGCCACTCATCCATAGAGGTACTCACACACCTAGTCAGTCATGCAAATAATTAAACACACTACCATTTACTCACCTATACAGTTATACACACACCAGCTCACTTACTCATACAAATACTAGCACATTCTTACGCTCTTATACAATCACTGATACAAGCACACACTCATCCATACAGCCACTATCACAATCAGTCACTCTCGCTTATAGCTATTTATATACTCCAACACACATATATACTGCCTTTCACATATGTAGTTACTCACACATGTACCACTGGGACATACATTCACTCACTAACACACTCTTACACACACTTACCCACCCATACAGTCTATCACAGATGCACTCTTGAAACCATCCACCCAGTGAATCACCCACTCACACATCTATGCACAGAGTCGCACACACCCTCCCACACAAACACTCAGGCACCCATACAGATACTCACACAAGCATTCAATAACTCAAATAGACACTCATGTAGCTATTCACAAACACATGCAGCCACTTACACAGCAACAGACAGACGGATACAGACATTCACCCAGTTTAGTCACTAACCCATGCATTCAGTAAGATACGTTAAATCACTCACTTATACAGTCAGTCACGCACCTACTAAATCATCCATACAGACACTTACACACCCACTCATTCTTCAATACGTCTTTTCATATATATATTAAAAATATTTAAACTTTAGAGAAACACACAGTCACTGGATGATGTCATCAGTGATGTCATCAGTGATGTCATTTGAGATGTCATCAGTGATGTCATCAGTGATGTCACTGACTATGTCATGAGTGATGTAATATGTGACGTCATCAGCAGTGCATTGCGGGGCGCGAGTTATAGTTAGCTGGACTAACTATAACGGGGGAATTTCACGGGTTTTGTACGAGTGCAATGTCCAACTAACTATAACTGTCCCTAAAACCTATGGTTTTTTCAGTGAATTTCAAAGGTTTTTTAAATGCTAATTTGTAACTATAACGTCCCTGAAACCTATGGTTTTTTCAGTGAATATATATATACACATACATACATGCATATACATATATATAGTATAAAGCAGGTCCACAAGCGTATACTCCAGCACATGAGAGCGATCAGTAACAATGATGCAACATATCCAGTTGCTAGGCACTTTAAAGAAATTCATGATAGTTGCCTAGATCACTTGAGTTACTTCGTGGTGGACATGGTGCCTCCTCTGCGTCGGGGGGTGACCGTGAAGCCCTGTTAAGAAAGCTTGAGACGAGGTATATCCTCGAGCTCGATACGAAGAACCCAAATGGGCTAAACTCAAGTGAGGATTTTTTTACTTGTCTCTGACTGTCATTTCTTCCCCCTACTGTGTATTTAGCTTAGTGACAGCTGCTAGTACTATGTTTCAGATATTGACCTGATCCCCGAGTACAATGATCTTTAGCATACGGGAGACACTAGTACTAGCTTTTTAATATTTTACGATTTCTGTATTTTTTTCTTTTCACTTCACTCCTCTTGTTTGATAATGATGTTTAAACGTGACTAAACAGGGCAGATTAGATATAGTGGCCCAGTAGGGGTTTCCCCCCTTTTTTTAGTTGACTCAGGAAACATAAGTTGTGATGCCCTATCCCTACAGGCTATTTTAGATTTGAAACGGGTTCCCCTAATTGCCACATAACTCTAATAGGGCCCTTCAGCACCAAGTCATCAGGGAGCTGAGGTCTAGGATACTATTTTAGATATTTATGATGTAATAAATATTTCTTTTATATATTTTAGAGTGGTACTATAGATCGGTTGTATTTGTAAAATGAATGTAGATTTTAATCAGATTAAATGATTTTTTAATTCTTTTCAAATGCATAATGTCTAGGGGGTATGTACTCATGAGGATTATCTTGATAATAAGGGACGGCATTAGCTCTATGGTTCATCATGGGTATAAAACAGCATAAGGTTGTGTATTTCACATACTTGAATGAGCATTGCTTATTTTTATATATTTCAATCATGTTTTATATATTTGTATTTGGTGGGTTTTTGATGTGATTCATTTTACTATTGAGTATTTAGACCTGCTAAAGATGGAACTTTCCATGAAAATTTCTTGCAATAAGATCTATGCATATCTGCATTAAGCCGCATCATTTTTGCACTATTGCTTGTATTTTGCATATTGCTTTAGAGGTAGTATGTTGGGCATAGGCCTCTGCTGTCTGGATTTTAGGATTATAGATATTTTTTTTAAATATGCACTTTGCACTTTATACAGCTAATCCGATCTAGTCGTGCCCTTGCCCCACTAGGGGGAGGTATTGTTAAATGTTGCGTACTTTGCACATAAGCTCCTATGCACTATTGCAGGTTTTGCACGTCTATTTAAATCCTAAATTGTATATCAATCCCGAGCCACCAGGTATATGATCAATTAACTTTGTGATATGCTCATGCTATACTGGGTCAGTATGTGTTTTCTATGTCTATTGGCCCTATGGTCACGTGATGCTCATGTTTTGCACTATAAATTTGGTGGCTTCCCCTGACAGCGTCATGTGATCAAGGCCCTTCTTGGGTCGAAACGCGTCATGGCGGTGCGTGGTGCCGATATGGAACTAAATAAATAACCTTTTTGCACGAAACAATTTTGGGTCCGTGTCCGTTTTTCCTGATGATTTGGATGCTGTTGGACGGAGTTCTTTGCATATATATATATATATCTCTCTCTATATATATATATATATATATATATATATATATCTGTGTGTGTGCAAGAAAAGAACACATATATGCACATAATATTGATTATGTATCCATAACAGAACATACCTATATATATGTTTATATGCCTACATTTATATATATAAAATATCAATTGTTACAACGATAATGCATTGAAAATATTACGTTGTAAAACTCGCTGTAAAAATTGAGTAAATTAATGCATTGTAATCGTCATGTGTGACGACTGAGATTTTCTCACACCTAACTTCAGTGTTCTTGGCTATACCAGTTTTAGATTCCACAGAAAGCTCTGATATTGCTTCCATACTCGGCCCCATAATCTCTCATGTTCAGGGGCGTAGCTACCAGTGGTGTAGCCGGTTCAATGCAGTAGGGCACAGAGGTGTGAGGGGGTCCAACCACAGCAGCCCCTTGAGCCCTGAGAGGACACCTAAATAATGATGCTGGAGTTCCACAGGTGAACGAGCAATGAAGAAAACTTTACATTTTATTTTTATCCAACCATATTTGCTGTGCATTGTTGTGCATTTAAAAGCAGAGGTCAAATGTCAATCTAGGCTTCTGACAAATTGCTGCTTACTCTTTAACATGGAGACTGGTGTTTAATTTCCTTTCGCTTATGGCAAAGTTTGAGGATTTTTGAAAGTGAGCTAAGTGACAATCTTGCTGGTGTGAAAGGAAAGGCTGTATGATGTCGATTTCTTCTAACATAGAACATTTAAATACCTATAAATGAACAGTACAAATCTTTTTTTTTTTTTTTTTAAATAAACATTTAGGATAGCACAAATTAAATGCTTTTTTTTCTAATTCTGTAGTGTAATGGAAACAAAGATTTTAATAGGATCAAGACACTTTACTTGGTGATGCACAAATGACAAATATTTCCTGAAACCATATTTTCACACGTTATTGTTTGTGTGATATATAGTTTTATCATTAAAACTGTATGTCTGTGAAAATTTAGGGGCATATTAGCAATGCCTGGCGATAATTATCGCAAAGCGCAATTAGCGCTTGGATAATTATCGCCAGGCATCGCCGGTTTCTATCGCGGAGTTAGCGTGCAATCAGCAATGCTAATCTCCAAAGCGATAGAAACCTTGGAGAACAGTGTGAATATCGCCTGAAAACAGGCAATATTCACACTGTTCCCCAGTTCTGCTTGCTGATAGTGCGAGGGGACTTAGCCATGTAATCCACCTCTCATTGGATTACATGGCTAAGTCAGGGTGGGACCAGGTGTTAGCAAACCAGCGCTAAACGTGTTTAGCGCTGGTTCGCTAATCACCGCCCCTGCCTCGCTGATAGGCGTTAGCGACCTCAGCGACTGTTTCCAGTCGCTGTTAGGTGGGGAACGCCTACTTTGCATGCCATTAGCGATAAATATCGCTGGCATGCAAAGCGGCACCCAACCCGGTCGCTATCGCCTACAAGCTGTCGCTAACAACAGTTAGCGACAGCTTGTTGATAAGGCGATAATATTATCGCCACTTTAGCGGGAAAAAGTCCAGCTAAAGTGGCGATAATCGCCTTGCTAATATGCCCCTTAGTGGTCATCTCAAAGGAAAATGTGCTATTTGTTAATGACAGTGGCTACCACACCATGCTTTAGTGATATATTTGTGACAGTGTGGTCGTCAATGCAACACCAGTTACATACTGCATCTTTACCACTTTCCTGCTGGATGATCATGGTACATTTGTGACACTTGTTCTTTGTGTGTTGCTTGTATTTTTCAGAATCCTTATGAGTTTACTGCTTACAAGGGCCACAGGAGTTCTTACAGCATGGGGAGCTTGCTGTTAGTTCTATTTGATTCCCTCAGCTGTAGGAGTCAGACTCTGAGCAGCAGAATCTACTGAAACACCTGTGGGGGCACTTCAAAGGCCTCATTGCATGCATACTGAATGGCCGAGCAGTGCACATGCTCCCTTTTGTAAACTCAGAGTGCATCATTTGGCCCTGGCTGCCTCATGCCGGATATGTGCCATTACCCCGCATGCCATTGCAATGCAAACTTTACCCCGACTTGCTGTCGGGGTGCGCTGGAAGTTTGACTAGTTTAATTTACTATTCCAACTCTAGTGTGTGCAACAGTAGGGAAGGTGTTGGAGTTAAATATAACACCTTCTACCCACTGCTACACACCTTTTGTGTTGCAACGACATGCGGGGTAATGGCATGTGTTGTACCGCTTGCGGTGTAACTGCTGTTTCCCCTCATGCCAGCAGAGGTCAAAGCACAAGTTATGGCATGCTGCTCCGTGGCTTCTGAAGACAAAACAGTCACAGTAATCACTGTGTTTAGCCTGACAGTGGCGGCAAACATTGGCAGTTAGTAAAATAACATAGACTTATCTAGGACAGAGTGCTGGAACTGGGAAAATGAATGACTTGTGAGTTTCATTTTATTGTACAAAATGCACAGGTAACTTTAAAACAACTTTTTGGATTTCATTAATGCAGAATTTGTCCTTATTAAAACCAGAAGTAGGAATAGTTATCCTTCTGAGACCTACTGAAACTGGCCAGAGTCACAGAAAACAAGATGTTGCTCCCCACAGCGAGCTACTGAGAGAGGAGAAACTAGAGTAACTGTTATAAACAGTACTGTTTTGGAAATGGGCGAGCCAAAAAATTAACAGGGAGAGGCCAGCCAAGGGCCTCTCTTGGCTCTAAGAGTCCCGGCACAAGCTGAGCGTTGGGAACATTTGGCATGAAAATCATGCAACAGATATTTCTATGACAAGTGTTTCACCTTAGTGCATCAGATTATGTCACTCCATTCTGAGGTATTTGCTAAACGTGATAGTTTTTAAACATGAACTTAAAAACATTAATGCCACCCCCACCCACTCCAATGACAATATTATTAGTGAAGTAAGAGGCAAGTTATTTGTCATGTGTACCCTTCACATGGGCTATATTCTTATGTTACAATGACCAACATTACAGTCCATTAATTCAAACACAAGAGAGATTTTTGTACAGCACACATGCTCACCTATTTATATGTTTTCTCAAATGCAGCAATAAAAAAATAGAAGTCAAAATAAAATAAAATAAAATAATTGCCTAGGATCCTACAAATTGATCAAGTGGCCAAGCCAAGATTGATCCCAGGCTTTCTGGTGTCACACTGTGTAATTCGGCCACTAGATTGGTATCCCTTTCCTGCTCCTGTTTGACCTCAAGGTTTAATGGTTTGCCTTTCATTATTGGTGCATTAGGTTAGAGCATTGGGTAGCAGCAGAAACAAACAGAAAGCTTAGCTCATTTTGCGCTTGAGTGCTCAAGAGGACATGGAGCTGAACCAAAGTCTAGCATCTAGGGACGACACCTGGTGGCCCCCCGTCCTCGGAAACCCCGCCACCCAGACAGACCATGCACGAAACCTCAGCATCATACTACACTCATCGCTCACAAAGAACCGCTAGATCAACGCCGTCTCCTAACCCTGCTTCAAAACCCTCCGCATACTCCGAAAAACGTTCAGATGGATCCCCTCCGAATCCAGAAAAATGGTCACGCACACCCTCATCACTAACAGACTGGACTACAGCAACACCCTCTACGCCGGAATCAACAAAAAACTCCTCCACAAGCTCCAGACCGTCCAGAACGCCGCAGCCAGACTGGTCCTAGACATCCCCTGTCACTACCACATCACCCAACACCTCGCAATCTCCACTGGCTCCCCATCGAAAGAAGAATAACCTTCAAGCTCCTCACACACGCATACAAGGCACTCCACAACATCGGACATGCATACCTAAACAACCGCCTCTTCTTCCACGCCCCCAAGAGAAACCTCTGATCAGCCGACCTCTTCATGGCCACTATCCCATGCATCTACAAGTCCTTCTCCTACCTCACAGCCAAGACCTGGAACGGCCTCCCCCTCCACCTCTGGCAAAGCCCTACACTGCTCCAGCTCAGGAAGGACCTCAAGACCTGGCTTTTCAGATGATCCTAGCACCCAACGGAGCTGCCCCCTCCCATAGCGCCTTGAGACCCTCAGGGTGAGAAGCTGCGCTTTACAAACCCCTGATTTATTGATTGATTGACCGCATTTGGCGATGCAGCGCGAGAAACGAAATTCGTTTTATTTATTTATATGTATACTTACCTGTAATCGGCCGTAATCCGTAGTTTACTACCCCCCCACCCTGCCGTTACCCCGCCCCACGTCAGCGCCCGGCAGCACTCCCACCACCGACTGCTACTGCTCACCAGTTTAGACAAATCTTTATCTAAACTCAACAAGACCAAAACGACAAACAAATCCAACATACAGGTAATAATATATGACTTTAGAACATTTATTGCAATAATAAAGGTTGTAGAAAACAAATTGCTCCAACTGGGGCTATTCCGACAGTGTGACAGCAATAAATCCAAAGTACAGCACTGACCACGAGGAGCACGGCATTGGGCACAGAGTCACATGGACCCCCAAACAGACAGGACCTTGGAAATGAAAACTATGACAATGCACGGCGTCGTGGAGGTGAAGCGTCGGTGCCGATGCCCGCTCCCTGGCTGCAACGAGGGAGGGGAGGTATCGTGTCCGCGAGGAGGCGACGTGTCATGTCCAGGACAGGGGAAGACGGTTGTGTCGGCGGTGAGGCGTCAGTTTCGGCGACGATGCAAAGTCGGCGAGTTCGTGGAGTCACCCTCTGCGGTTATCGGCGCCGCGATAAGAGGATGCAGGCGCTGGTGATGATGGAGTCGGTGCGAGCGCTGGCGTCGGGCACAGCCGATAACTGCAGGCGTCGAAGGGCATCGGAGCTGCGGTGCATGCCGGGCGGTGCCTCGTTCACTCCAGAAGAGGTGCCCCGGGCCTCGGTGCAGATTGCGGCATCACAGCGGCATTGCTGATGGCGTCGGAAACAGGTTTTCTTGCTTCTTTCAAG
Source organism: Calotriton arnoldi (assembly GCA_963921515.1). NCBI lineage: Eukaryota > Metazoa > Chordata > Amphibia > Caudata > Salamandridae > Calotriton > Calotriton arnoldi. The sequence goes on from CAWUFW010006589.1 coordinate 891,511, forward strand.
TTGCTTCCAGCTCCCAACAGCAGGAACAACCTCCTGAGGCCCAAAACTGGAATAGGCACCTCCTGGCAGGTCAGAACTCTCAGCAATAGAGTTCAGGGGAGCTGGGGGTGAATTATTTGTGGACCTGAGACTTCAGAACAGGAGACCATCACACACAGGTCCTTGGAGATCTTCTACAAGCAGGTTCAAAGCAAAGTTCCAGTCTTTGTCCTCTCCTTGGCAGAAACAGCAACTGCAGGCCAACACCACACAACACACAGCAAAGGGCAGTACTCCTCCCCACAGCTCTCCAGCTTTTCTTCTTGGCAGAGGTTCCTCTTGAGTCCAGAAGTAATCTAAAGTTATGGGGTTTTAGGTCTAATACTTATACCCCAAAATGTCTTTGTTCTCTTTGTGCAAGGGGCTCTGAGCCCAGTCCAAACCAGTTCTGTCCTCACTGGTGCAGTATGACCACAGGGGGTGGAAACAGCATTGTGCAAGGGAGACATGCCCTATTTAGGTTCAAGAAAATCTCCTCCCACTACTTTAAATTCAACCAAGGTCTATTCAGCTCAGCTCTGAGTCATCTAGGAAGGACCAGGCACACCTCAACACCCCCAAGTGTCTGTCTACTGTGAATGCACATCCCCAGCCTCTGTCACTCCAAAACCAGACAGTCAATACACAAACAGGCAGAGGCACACAGAATGGTTAAACAAGAAAATGCCTGCTTTTTAAAAGTGGCGTTTTCACGAACACAATTTAAAAATCATCTTTACTAAAAGATGTGTGATTAAATTCTGACTTCAGAGAGCCTAAACGTTATTTCTCTATCTTGTCTCACTGAAAAGTTATACTTGTAAGATGTTACAAAGCATTTCCCATTCTATCCTATGGGGCAAGATAGCCTTTCAATAGTGAAAAACGAAATTGGCAGTATTTCACTATCAGGACATGTCACACACACACCAGTACATGTCCTACCTTTCACATACACTGCACCCTGCCCAGGGGGGTACCTTGGCCCTACCATAGGGGTGCCTTACATGTAAGAAAAGGGAAGGTTATGGCCTGGCAAGTGGGTGCACTTGCCAAGTTGACATGGCAGTTAACAACTTCGCACAGACACTGCAGTGGCAGGTCTGAGATACCTTTTCAGCGCTACTCATGTGGGTGGTACAATCAGTACTGCAGGCCCACTAGGAGCATTTGATTTACAGGCCCTGGTACACTTCAGTGCTCTTTAATAGGGACTTACTAGTAAATCAAATATGCCAATAAGGGAGAACCAAATTGTGTCTTTTGCTCATAAGATGTTAACTTATATTTAAAAATCACACTGAAACATCATACAGAATTCTGAAAAGCCACCAAGTACTACATGAAATAAAGGACTGTAGTAAAATATTTACCTAGCATTAACATAAAGACCCTTTGGATAAGAAATAGTACACTAAGCATTTTGCATAAAGTCATCTATTGGCTCCTTTCTTCAACCAAATCACTGTATAAAGAGCTACTCCCTCAGTTTCTCATGTAAAGAATTTGTTTCTTTTCACCACTTTTCTGTTTTTCTCATGTAATTGTCTTCTTTGTTTTAAGGTGTTGTAACCACCGTTTAATCACACATACTCTTCGGTTTGGTTTTTGTCTTCCATTGTGATCATATAATTGCTTCTTATTCTAATCCTCGAAGAGCTCTGTGTGGAGGGTCCTCTGGGAATTATTTAAATATAACATTTAATGTAAATATGACGTATATAATAATTACCCTTCCCACAACGCCAATACGTGCTGCTTTTTTAATTAATGATTCAGTGTGTTGGTTTTTCAGGCTCGTCTAAAGAATTCATATTTGAAAGACAAGCTCTAATTTGAGGAATTAATGTTCTTCTTTGTCAAGCTTGTGATTTGCCTTTGAAAGGTGAGTGAATAGGTTGGTAGTCATACTTTTGAATTGGTTCAAGTTCTTGTTGTTTGAATGCTTTCGGGAGAAGGCGTCAGTCCAAATGAAGCTCTGAAGGGGATCTGATCGGATTATGTTTGCACTACAATAAAATAAAGGAAAACAGCACTGAAAACCAGGTTCATTCAGCAGTGATGTGGGCAGTGTCACTCCTGAGCTGTGGAGCTCATGTGATCATGTGCAGGGCTTGGGAAACAATGATGACACCTATGTTACCTCCTTAAAAATGCTTATTGCAAATCAGTAATTGCATCATCGTTCAAATCCAATAGCCACCTTTCTCTCTACCTCCACCCTTGATCCACTTCCCTATTTTCTCACTCCTCCACCTCGCAGCTGCCCAAACCCTCAAATGAAATCAAGGACCGCTCCATCAGCTGAGAGACTTTGGGCCATATTATCAAGAAGGGCGTTAAAATTATCGCAGGAAACTGCCGCTAAAGCGGCGATAATGGGCTTGATAATATGCCCTTGTGAATTCCCATAGAAGCCCATGTTCTGGTGTGAACATGGGCTTCTATGGGAATTCACAAGGGCATATTATCAAGCCCATTATCGCCGCTTTAGCGGCAGTTTTCTGCCGCTAAAGCGGCGATAATGATAACGCCCTCCTTGATAATATGGCCCTTTGTTAGTATTACCTGTGTTTATCCACTGTGGTACTTGCATTTGGTACAGATGTGTGGTCATGTTCTGGGTTGTTTGATATGGATGGTGGGCGGTAGTGATGTCACCCAAATACTACCGTATATATGTGCAAATCAAATAATAAAATTAAGAACCCTCCAAACTCACTCAGTTACCTCTTCGCCCATCCCCTTTCCTCAAAAGAGTCCTTATTTTATACTCCTCAACGTTTGTATTCACATGGCAAATGTAGGACTAATTTCACATCCATGGCATGCTGCTTCAGTGATAAACAGAACTCTCTCCATAGGTACATATTTATGGCCATAATTCCATCTTCTGCACTCCTTTGGTAGACATGCAATTCAAATGCTTTATTTCCACCTTAAGAAACACCCTGTCAGGAAGGATTTCTTCTTGCTTGGGTTGGTTGTTCCACTGCAGGGCATCTGGGAAACCATTGCTCTCCTTTTGTTTGAAAATCATACACTGCCAAGAGTTGAAAAAGTCAAATTACTGGGTTTTGGTCAGGACAATAATCTTTCATTTCTGAGTCACTTCAAAAAAGACAGTCCATCTGGCATCTGCCCTGGGAGCTGTTGGGGCTGCAGATCTAGCATTATTCTGCAGAATTGCTCACTGCTTTTCTTTTCAACACAGTGCTTTCATCATTTTAATTATGCCTTCATTTCAGCTCGAATTTGCTTGGTCTGATCAAAATATGTTTGTTCTGCCTGTAATCTAACATGACAATTTCATAGTTTTTGAACAGCAATTGAATGCCGTGTTTCCGGTTCTGGTATTCTGCAAGTGAGTAGGATATTTTTTACCTTACTCAAAGTAATCAAATCACATTAAGGAATTAAAGAAGTAGCGAGAGATTAAGAGAAAAAGATATGGGAAGACTGGACAAAGCTACAGGGAGAGGGTGGATACACAATGAATAAACACTAGCACATACTAGGTTGCCCTGGGCCTTAGTGCAAGCCAAGTAGCTGGGCCCCCTCACTAGGGTGACATCGCCGTCTGTCAGCTGGGCCTGACACTCCTCAACCTCCCTTGACAGAGTCTGTATCTTTCACATCAAAACTCACTACTGTTCTCATACACAAATTATTGTATTTGGACTCTCAGCACTGTATTTCTTCAAGTCAAGGCCATATCCCTAAAGTCAATAGGTTTGGCCCTTGTAAAGTGCATGCACACAAAGACATACTATACAGGGAACCCACACTCATACTGCTACCCTCACATAGGCACATCCCTCACGCTGCACACACACAGGCATATGCCTCCCTCTGCACTTACACAGGCACAACGTTCAACTTGTAGACCACTTACCCTGCGCTATCTAAAGGCAATGTAAATCCTGCATCCTCACAGGTACACCCCTCACAATGCACTCAATAAATATGGTGGCTATCCTGCACTCATACAAGTACACTGCTCACACACAGTTACACCGCTCAAAAGGAAGGAGCAGAGTTTGGATAGATGGTGCCTTAGGAGGAATAGGTTGAGTATCTGGTGCATCGGGCCACTAGTACAATTCAAAGCTGTTGAGGTGCTAGAAATGGAATCTATACCTAGGGCACCCTCCACTCAAACCGACCAATTACAACAAAGCTCTTGATAGGTAAACACACTCTATTTTTCTTTTAGGGGGTACCCCCAACACATTGAATTACTTAAAGGACTGCCACTCTGAAGGCGCTGCTGCCTTGCTGTGCTGACCTGCTGCCCTCTTGCCTGGGGCGGGAGAATTGGACCTGGAACCCATCTTGAGCCCAGAACCTCAGAGTGACTCAAAGGGCTCGTCTGCTGGTCTGATTTGAGCCTCAGGGACATAACAGGCTCTCCACACATTCTAGACCCATCTTTAATGGGTTCCTGACCCCAAGAGACGCCTCTTAGTTCCTGAGTCCTTGGTGTGATTCTTGAGCTCTTAAAGTCAAGCTTTTGGGCTCTTGCCGACTGCAAATGGGCTTGTTCGCACTGGAACCAAGTCGCTTGCACCGGAAATCAGTGTGCACCGCCGCAAGTACATCTATTCGCACAGCAAACATCGTCCTCTCTCGTGGGTCGCCACCATGAGGCTCCAGCCCAGTAGTCCCCGATGTCTGGACTACTCTTAGCACCCCACGACCATCACCAGCTACGCTCTCCTTGCTCCCAGTGAACGTTTCCCCCTCAAGTGGGACTTACTTTACACATTGTCTATAAGTTAAACCTGACTGCTTTCTGCCAAGCTACCAGAGGGTGAGTATAGGTTAACTTAGGGTTTACCTGCCTCTTACCCTGACTAGGATTGTGGTTGCTACTTCACCAGGGCCCATACCCCAGTCAAGCAGTAACCCAACTTCTAACATTGCTCAGTGTCAAATATGAATATAGCCCACATAAAGGGTGCACATGACAACTAACGTGCCTCTTAATTCACTAATGGTATTGTCTATGGAGTGGGGGAGCATGAATGTTTCCAAGTTCATTTAAAAAAACTAACAAACGCCTCCACAAATGTGCCATGCCCATTCAGCACCCTCCAACCTCCCTTTTACTTATCCCAAGCCTCCTCCTACTGCTACATTCTCCAAAACAAACAAGCAAAGCACTTCAACATATCATCAGGGGTACCAAGAGCTATATAAATGCAAACCTTTTTTCCCTTCTCTATCCCTCCACTATCCTTCTCAATCCAAATAACTGACTAACATATCCACCTCTCAAATTACTTTCATAATTTCACTATACTAATTCACCACTAATACTTTATGAGTTCCGAAGTAGCGTGCTACTCACCAAAAAAGCACTTAAACACCCCATCAAGGGTAGCAAGCGCTATATAAATGCAAACCTTTGCCCCTCTTCTATTCCTCCACTATCCTTCTCAATTCAAATAACTGACTAATATATCCACCATTCAAATTACTTTCATATTTTCCCAATACTAATTCACCACTAATCCTTTATGGGTTCCGGAGTAGCGTGCTACTCGCCGAAAAAGCGCTTTAACGCCTCGTCAGGGGTATTAAGCGCTATATAAATGCAATTTCAATACAATACAATACAATACAAATATATTACTAAAGCATGGTGTGATTGCCACTGTCATTAACAGACAGCACATTTTCCATTGAAATGACTACTAAATTTGCACAGGCATACAGTTTTACTGATAAAATTATATAGCGCACAAATGGTAATGTGTGAAAATTTGGGTTCAGCAAATATTTGTCATTTGTGCATCACTATTTGTGCATCACCAAGCAAAGTGCCTTCATTTGTTTTGATCCTATTAAAATCTTTGTTTACATTACACTATAGAATTATAAAAAAAAGCACTTTATTTGTGCTTTCCTAAATGTTTTTCCTTTCACGCCATCAAGATTGTCACATAGTTCACTTTACCAAATCCTCAAACTATGCCATAAGCGAAAGAATGGTAAACACGAGTCTCCATGTTAAAAGAATAAGCAGCAATTTGTCAGAAGACTAGACTGACATTTGATCTCTGCCTTTGAATGCACAGCAAATGTGACCGGATAAAAACAAAATGTGAAGTCTTCTTTATTGCTCGTTCACCTTCAGAACTCCAGCATCATTATATAGGTGCCTTCTCAGGGCTCAAGGTGCTGCTGTAGTTGTACCCCTCACAACTCTGGGCCCCAGTGCATTGCACCGGCTGAACCATTGGTAGCTACGCCCCTGATCAGGGTACACAAATTTAGTGGTACCATGCCATGATAACATTTGAAAACAATACAGAGGAAACAAAATTTACTCTGTAGAGGAGATGGAATCCAGTGAAGCTGGTTCAGGTAGAAAGATATCAAAGATTGGGGTGGAATAGAATATAGAAGACAAACAAGCATTTTTGTTTTAGTTGAAGCAGGGTCAATAAATATTTGGGGAGACTAACTAGCCATAATTTAAGCAAGACGGAATCATTGTTTGTAAGAGAAGCTTCAAAGAAGAAAAAAAGAAACAAAAGGTTTTAGTTTGCGCACATTGTAGAGCATAAAGCAACATATTTTACCACACAGGCAATCTGGTATAGAAGTTCAACGACGAATTAAATTGGAAGCCTAGGTTACAAGCTATAGCAAAGGAGTGGAAAAATGGGGGAAAGAGAGCAACAACAGTGTAGGGCAGGCAGCTCGAAAAAGTTGAACTTCAGTTTTATTAAAGTTGATTTCTAGAAGATGAGCAGTCATCCAGGATTTGACTAGAGGAAATATGGCCCTGAATAGAAAAGAGAACAAAGAAAAAGTCTAATCGACCAATCTGTGAAAAAATCATGTGCAGAGATAATTCATGACAGAGGTGTAGTATACAGAGAAAACAGTAAAGGGCAAAAGAGCTGACCCCGTGGAACACCATGGCTTAAAGGATAACATAAGGAGGTCACAGAAAAGGAGTGAACATAGAGGTAGGAAGACCCATTAGGGAAAAAAAAGATAGTAAAATAGTGTGATCCACCATTTTGAAAGCTGCATAGCATGGGCAATACACAAAGATGTTGTGATGAGACTGGAGAAGAGAATTAGAGAATGAGAGCGGAATTATGTATGTAGACAAAACAGGGAGAAAATCTGATTGAATAGGGGAGAGAAGATTATGGGCTTGAAGAACGTTTGAGAATTGGGAGAAAAAGCTTGAGAGTTGGGAGAAGGATTTTAGACAGAAATGAAAGGAAAGAAAAAGGGTGCTATTTTGAAAAGTTATTAAGGTCCATGTATGATTTTTTTAAAGAGGATAAAGTTTAGTAGTAGTTTTGAGTTTGTCAGGAAAAATACCAGACTATGGAGATGGATTAAAAGGTAAGGAAAAGGAATAAAAGAGAGTACCTCAGCTTTGCTAAAGCAGCAGGGAGAGAGTAAGGCTGCGAGGTAACCAGAACTTCAGATGCAGTTACCAAGGAGAATGTTTGGAGATAGTTAGATGTAGCGAGTTGAGGGCCTAAGAAAGCACCCAGATGAATTGTTAGAGGATTGAGAACCAGGCGAAAATTGAAAAGAAGTTAAAAATCACATATTGGGAGTGAAGAAGACAAAGTCTTCAGGAGAACAGGAAGCTGAGAGAGAAGGATCTGGTAGTGTAGAAAATAGATGGCTAAGTGTGAAAACTAAGCCCTCTGAATCATTAGCTTGGTCCTGAAAAAAGTTCATAATGCAGCTATTGTCTCCAGAGAGAAGAGTATCAAAGCCGTGACTTGAACTGCAACAGTCAATATCAGCATACGCTAGAATTGTAAGTTTTACAGGTCTCTAACAACTACCATATACAGCTCCTTGGAGTGCTTTGCTTATTAATCCTTGTAGGCACACATTCGTCAAAAGTATTACCCTTCTATTGCACCTGCAAAAGTATGTCGAACCACAGAGTATTCACAGCACCGTACTAATAGGTATTGTGTGCCTGATAAAGTATGGTTGTTAATGTATGTCCTCAGCTAGAAGTCAGGAAAAATCGGATCTGGTGTCCTGAAGAAAGCCTGGGACTCGCTAAAGGGCCGGTTCATAGGCTGAAACATGTCGACCCCTGCAGATACAGGCATACTAGCTATTCCCAAGTTTCCGTACTGTTTTCAATCAACACCTAGATCTACCCACATTAAAGGACAATCCTTGCGATTAGATACAGGGATGTTTATAGAGTCTAGATCCTGCTTCCATATTTACCTACCTTCTCAAAAGTACTCCTCATCATTGTGAGGAGCCCATTCACACTTGGAAGGTTCTTTGGCGAATGAGGTGTGGCCAAAGATGAAGCATGACCACCGGGGGGGGTATGTGAGGCCACACCTATAATTTCTTTTTATATTCTGTGTGCCCTACACATTTCTGGAGATGTCAAAATATGGACCCTGCATTGAAAGGAAAATACCCACTAATTGAGCAGGTTTGCTCTAAATTTCGTCACTTTTTTTACTTTGTTTACTTGTAGTTCAAGTAAGGAGGATGCAATCAAGTGACCAGCCTTTATCCTCTCATTCTCTAGGGCTTTATCCTTCATTGGATTTTATGGTCCACCCATTTGTGCTCTGAACAGGATGCCAGCAAACTAGTCCTTGTAGTTACTCTGGGAGTCCTGGGTTCAGATGCAGGTTAAATCCCTCAGACTCAGGTAGGAGGGCAGTAGGGCAGCAATCCGGCAAGACAGCAGTCCAGCAAGGAAGTAGTCCGGCAGTGCAGCAAACCAGCAGAGTGGCAGTCCTTTCGCCAGCACAGCAGTCTTTCTTCCTGGCAGTTTCCACAGTGTACTGAAAAGTTGGTTTGAGATCCAATATTTATACCAGGTGCCTCCTATGAAGTGGGAGAAGCTTCTAGAGGTTTCACTTTGAAGTGCACAGGTTTCCGGCCTCCCATGCACTGGTGGTAGACTAACTACAGGGGGTTTGCAGTCTTTTGTGTGGAGGCAGGAAACAGTTATTCAAGTGTAGGTAGGGCTGTGCCAAGCTCCACCCTCCCATTCAGCCAGTGATGGCCCATCCAGGCATACCTAAGTTATCTATTCTGTGTGGCTGTCTAGGAGGAATACACAAAGCCCAACTGTCAGCTACACCCAGTCATGTGACCCAGAGACAGACTGCAGGCACTAAATGGCTAAGGCTGGATAAAGGCAACTGCCTAAAAGTGGCATTTTCAAAATTGCTACTTAAAATCTGGCTTTACCATAAGAGAGGATTTGTCAATACAATTCAAAAGACACCAAACATGAACTGGGTCCCTGCTCTCATTTGGAAGTTACAGGTTATTAAATGTAATGAGGTATCTCAAATGTTATCCTGTGGGAGAGGTAGGCCTTGCAGTAGTGAAAAAAAATGGAAGGGTTTTTCACTATCAGGACATGTAAAACTAAAAGGTACATGTCCAATTATTTCTATACACTGCAACCTGCCCCATGGGCTGTCCAGGGCCTACCAAAGGGGTGACTTGTATATAATAAAAAGGAAGGTTTGGGCCTGGCAAAAGGTTGATTTTGCCAATTCGAAATGGTAGTGTAAAACTGCACACAAAGGCTGCAAAGGCAGACCTGAGGAATGTTTAAAGGTCAACTTTAGTGGGTGGCACAATCAGGGCTGCAGATCCACTGGTAGCATTTCATTTACAGGCCCTTGGAACAGGTAGTATCTCTTTACTAGGGACTTACAAGTAAATTGTATATACCAATTGGGTATAAGCCAATTCTACCATATTTTAGGGAGAGAGCACAAGAACGTTAGTGCTGGTCGGCAGTCTTAAAGTGTGCAGAATCCTAAAGCCATCCAAAAAAAAGTGAAACCATGCCAAGGATGCCAGGTCTAACATGAATGTTCCTCCTTTCCTGAGTGAGTGTTACCGAGGCAGTTAAAACTTAAAGGTTGAGCAAGATGCACACTGGCTCATGGTGGGACATATTCTGGCAATCACCTATAACCCATATCTGAAGTAAAGGTATTGACGCAAACTGTGTCTACGTGGTGTTCCTGCACTGCCTGGTAACCTGGTAATTGCTTAAAATGTAGCATATTTAGTGGTGGTACTATGAAAAGAGCTGTTGTTGTGTGCTAGTGAATTGTGTATTCTGTTCTCTGAGTGAAAGTGGTGTGAGCTAGGTTCTTTCTCTAGTTATCAATTATGTGCGTGCTCCTATTGGCTATGAGGAGAAGGAGACGGTTGCTGACATTAGACAGGGAAATAAGAGATCATGTACTGTCTTCTGCCATATTTAGCTTAGTGTTGCTATACAAATATTACATGCATACATACATACATACATACACGGTAAGGAAGAGGCGGGGGTCTATAAAAAACTTGGATGCCTGACCCTAAAATGGCGGCTCCTTGAGTTCATTTACCTCTGACGCGTGATCCTTAATTACTGCGCGAGGAGCGGTACTTTGATACTTTACACTTTGCACCCTAAGCAGGACTGTAAACAGCTTATTCTAAGAAACACTCGCGGCCCTGAAAACACCGGGGTGCCTGGCACTTAGATGGTCGCTCATCAAGACACAAATGCCTGACCCCAAGATGGTGGCGCATCGAGTCCTCATACCTCCGAAGCGCTTACCGCAATAACAGCGCGAGGAGCAATACTCGAAATAAATAAACCCAAACGGGGAAATGGAAGACAAGTGGAGAGGAGTTGCAAAGAGTTTGAATGTGAGGGGTACTCGCGTCCCCTGTAATCTTAGGGACCCGACCAATCAGGAAGCAGATCTGGAAATTACAAAGACTTTGTAGAAATGCCGGAAGAGCTTGGCAAAGTACTAGTATAGTCAGATCTCTGTCGGAGCACACCGAGAAAGAGTACCAGTTAGGGGCTACAGTGTATATATACCCACACTCAGGACTGAAGAAACGACAAAAACCTTCTCAGGTTGATGGCCGATTGGAACACATATGGAAGAATGAGGTGATGATGCGGGAAGCATGGCATTTGATGATACTTACTCTAATATACTTTGATTTTGAGTCTGTCCTGGAAAAATCATCCTGCCTCACAACTCCCGTAGATGGTGGTTCATCAGGTCACTAAGGGAGGGGGAGCGAAGATGAACTCGACACCTCTTCACGAAAGCAACGGCTCCACAGCACAAAGACAGTTCTTGGCCTGACCTCTCTTAGAGAACAATCCTGTACTAGACAGAGAAAACGATCAAAACTCCCACCCACTGGAATAACCACATGACTAATCCAATTGAGAGGTTCAGCCCCTCATTAGCTCGATTAACAATAGAAGAGCGAGATTCAACCCCACTTCCCAGTCTAACCCTTCTAAGACCAATAGACTAGGGAAAGACCTGGGTGGCAACCTACCCTGCTAACTGAGACAAAATGATACCTATCACCTCAACTTCCCTCCACGCCCCTGCAACAAAGTGCCTGAAACCCCATGGCCCAAACTCTTTTTCCATCATCTTTCCCCCTAATCTCTCACTCAAAGCGAAAAGAAACTTCAAACACAGGCTGATTAGACAACACCCGGAAACATTATTCGCTGATAATTACCATTGCTCCTCCAAAGGCCAGCAGAAAATGGATCTAATTTTTCACACCCAGAGCCCTACAGATTGGAATACCATTCTTAGTACCTACCTTCACATTTCCAAAACAACAAGCACCCCTCTCAGCTGCAAACTGATGATCTCAATCTCAAACCGCCAGAAGCGCAGCGGCAACACCTCTGCGACCATTTACAGCAATGGTACAGTACTGATCCAAGCCAACAATGACAACCTAGACTCATTTGACGCCCTCTTCCCCACGTTACGTAACGCCCTCACACATTTACACTATGCCCACTCGAACAACCCCCTGGTCACCAACAGACATACCCCCCTGGAGAATTCACAAATCAATTCCAGGTCACTCCTCACCAACCCCAACTTACCCCCTCGGATGCCACCCCCTTCCCCCCTCCAGCTCCCATGACTCGCACAACCCATACCTCTCATCCAGAACCAATCTGGATTACGTCTCAGCCAAGACTCTCCAACCCCTTGATGAACAACTCCACCTCTCCCCTCCCCCCCACAATACTATTCCCAACAAGCAACCAGCGTAACTGACCTTAAGTCATCGTCTTCTAACTGTCACCTATCACCGGCACTCAAGAAGATGACGCTTGAATCAAGACGTGACTTTCCACGCCCCAAGTCCACGACCACCCTCATGGGCAACACTGACAAGCTCTCTTCATCCCCGGACAGCTCCACTCGGGACAGCCTGAACCTTAACTCCACTACCCCCTCCTCTTCGAGTATGACCCAAAGACTGGTGATACTGGAAAACCAACTAGAGATTGTTATACAGGGCATCAACAATATCCTATCGGACCTCTCCTCACCGCTGGAGCCTACCCAATGCCCTCACCCCACACCCACAGCTACCAACAAGAAACTCCCAAGGCCTCCCAAGGCTCAATGGCATAGCTGGATCACAACCCCCCTCCTGAACGATCCTCTGAGACCCAAAAGAACAAGTGCAGCAATGTCCATGAGAGGCGAGTGATTTTGCCAACTCCTACGACTCTTCCTCAACGGCCAACCCCTGCTCCAAAATCCAAGTTATCACGGGATTTGGAAGAGACTACGCCCACCGAGAACATTGAGGCCACCAGCCTTCCTCACTAACATCCCCATGGCTCCCCCAATGAAGAAACTCAACAACAAGGGGACGACCAACTGCATGCTAAGAAATTGTAGATCGGCCACCAAGCATGCAACTGAACTGGCAGAAACCATCCTCACCTATGACATTGACATCACGTTCATTACAGAAACTTGGTTAAATGAGTCCTCCTCCCCAATCATGGACATGCTCGTCCGCCCGGGATTATCAATCATCAATAAAGACAGAACGACCCACCGAGGCGGGGGTATTGCAATCATCCACAAGAGCAACATCTCTGTTATGGAATCTGACTCCTTCAAATATAACACATTTGAATATCTAACCGCCACCATTAAGACGAGTGACAATAAAACGCTATTCTGCCATCTCCTCTACCATCCTCCAGGCAACACCCCTTCATTCGGAGAACACCTTTCCGACCTAATAACCCACTGCTCTCTCTTAGACTCCAACAATATAATACTAGGTGACCTCAACCTACACTGGAATGATGAAAACAACTCTCTGATCCAATCCCTGAATGTACTTTTACGCAACAACAATCTTACCCAATACTGCACCGAGCAAACACATAACAAGGGCTCAATTCTAGATGCCATCATAGCTCACGAAGATACAATCACTATGGACCACATCCTTCCTGTTGACTGGTCAGACCACCATATCATTCTATTCCACATCAACCAGACGATCCAGCGCCTACCCCGTACACAGGAACCCCCCCATTGGATGAGAAATCTTAGACAGATTCCCCTTGCTGATCTAGAAGAAAGGGTAAGTTCACTCCTTCCCACCACCGCATGCAACCTTTCGACAACTGAACTTACAGCGCACTACAATGCAACAATGACCTCCATTCTTGACCAAATAGCCCCCTTGAAACAAAAAAAAGTCAGGACCATTCCCTCGAGATCTTGGTTCAACACAGACCTTAACTCGGAAAGAAGACAATTAAGAGCTGCAGAAAGACTCTGGCGGAACAACCCGACCACAATCCACCTCGACCAACTCAAATCTGAACTCAGGGAATATACAAAACACATCAAGAAGGAAAAAACCTCATTCTTCTGTGATGCACTAAACAACGCCAAAAATCGGCCCAAAGAACTCTTCAATCTCATTAGACAACAAACTTCCAAACCCCCCTCTTCCTCAGTGAAGGCCTCCAAAGACCTATGTGACAACTTTGCCAATTTCTTTAATGAGAAAATCACCAAGATTAAGCTCTCCTTGGACGACAACCGTCGGTCGCCCAACGCAAGCCCGCCCCCTGCAAAGAAGATAACAACCCACCCAGGCACCCCCCCAATAAATGGAGTTCTTTTGATCCCATCTCTGAAGCAGAGATCATTAAATTGATTACCAGTTCCAAACCCTCATCCCATTTCTCAGACCCTATTCCTGCTCAACTGGCGAAGAAGCTCAAACTCACCCTAGCCCCGCTCTGGGCCAAGATTATAAATAGCTCCCTAAGTACCGGAGTCATGCCAGACTGTCTCAAAATTGGCCAAGTCACGCCTCTACTAAAAAAAACGGGCTTTGACCCCAACGATCTTAATAACTTTAGACCTGTCTCCAATCTCCCATTCTTAGTCAAAATCCTGGAAAGATGTTTTCTCCTGCAACTCACCCAACACATGGACAGCAACAACATCCTGGACCCCCTCCAATCGGGCTTCAGAAAAGGTTGTAGCACTGAGACAGCGATCTTAAATGTCATAGATGATGTTCACAATTCACTAGACACCAACCGATGCTGTCTAATCATACTCCTGGACCTATCGGCAGCGTTCGACACGGTAGACCACAAACTGCTCATCAATGTACTGCGAGAAGGGTCGGAGCAGATGAGGTTGTCTTACAGTGGTTTACCTCCTTTCTGCAGAACCGCACCCAAAGAATAAAAATTAAAAACTGCACGTCCGACCTACTCCCCGTAAGCAGGGGTGTTCCGCAAGGATCAGTTCTCTCACCATCACTGTTCAACATCTACATGGAGCCCCTCACCAATATACTCAAAAAAGACAACATCCCCTTCCACCTATATGCGGACGACACCCAGATCTACCTAGAAACTGCCTCCATTGGTGACATTCAAAGACTAAACACCACCCTAAAAGAAGTCCAACACTGGCTATCCTGCAACCACCTGAAACTAAACCAAGACAAGACGGAAATCCTTATCATCTCCAACAAAGAGCAAACCCCCCCAAATCACAGAATGGCTAAAAACCATCGATGCTCTCAACTGCAGTCTCACCCCGGCAGACTCAGTAAAATCACTGGGAATCACTCTGGACCCAAACTTAGACATGGTTAAACACATCAAGAACAACGCCAAGAGCGCTTTTCTTAACATAAAACTGCTGAACAAAATAAAACCCTTCATCCCGCCCAATGACCTCAAACAAGCTACTCAATCCCTGGTATTGTCCAGATTGGATTATGGGAACGCAACCCTCACAGGCACAGCAAAATCTCACTTAGCCCCCCTCAGAACAACTCTAAATGCAGCAGCTACGATGGTCACTGGAGTAAAGAAATACGAACACATCTCTCCTGCTTTAAGAGAGCTAAAATGGCTCCCAATCGAAATGCGCGCCAGCTTCAGAACCGCCTGTCTCTCACACAAAGCCATGCATACTGGTAAACCTGCATACCTGGCCTCCAAACTCATCAAAGCTGGTCAGACAAGGAACCTCAGGAGTACCAACACTCTACTTCTTATCCCTCCGAAAACCCGCAAACAAAAAACCTTATCACGCTCCTTCTCTGGCAACACGCCCAAAATTTGGAACTCCATCCCAGTCCATATCAGGACTAACCCATCCTTTCCAAAATTCAAAAGCCAGCTCAAAGACTTATTTCTCAACCGATCTCTTCCAGATGGATAGCTGGCGCTCAACATTGAATCTCGCCCATTGCAGCACACAATCACTTTGACAAGAAGGCCTCTACTTCACCAACCTCTGGTCTCACTCCTTTGGCCCCCCTCCCGAACTGGATTCGTCACGAATCAATGTGTGTATTATTGTCGCTTTTTGTGTTTCAACTGGATTCATCACAAATCAACGTGTTTATTATTGTTATTTTTGGAATTTGATTGCACTATGATACATGCTGTAAAGCGCTTTGATACCCTCGGGTCTGGCTAGCGCTATATAAAACTCTTAAATAAATAAAATACATACATACACACATACATACATACATACATACATATGTGCCCTTATATCTTGCTGAACTTAGGATTTTTGTGAGTCTGGCCTTTGCACACACGGACTGGTTCTTGCTTCCTGTTCTCCATTCTCCCTTTGCTGGTTTCCTCGGGGTCCTTGGTGGTGTATTGGGCTATACTGTCATGGCCTTCTTGTTGGTGCCTCGCTCTTCTGCCCTCCATTACCTTGCCTTTCATGTTGATGTTCTTTTCTATTGGGGTGTGCAAGCATGACTGGGGTATTGTACCGTATGTGTGGCCTCACACTGCTCCAGCAGAGTTCTGAGGTTGTGGAGCTGGTACCTTGTGAGATAGTCCTGTCCTTTCAGTCTGCTGCCCTTGCTTGGATTTCGCTACAGGAGTTTGCTTTCCTTTCTAGTACATTCTCGTGATCTTAAATTGAGTCCTTAACCTGTGCCTTCTGGTGATTCTTGTGTATTTCTCAGGTCCTGGTTACCTGTCTGGTCTTGACGCTTGGGATATTGAGTGCCCTGGTTATGAATTCTGTAGTTGGAACACCTTTCCTTGTTGGGCCTTTTTGCTTCTTCTCATCCCCAACACCTTGTTTTGGTGTGGCCCATGGTTATAGATTCTTCTGAGCTCTTTGCTGGGCTTGAAGTCTGGTCCACCATGGGCATTCTTTTCCTGCTGTTGTGTACATTTATTTTGGGGTTTAAGTTCTCTCTCTCTCACATTTATATGGAGTGCGGCCTAGTCACAAGCTCTTTCCTGAGCTCCCTGCTCAGCAGGAGCCAGGTGCTGAACCTACTTCTGGCTAAGGTTGTTTTGTTCCATTCTTCAAATTCTCTTTGAAACCGGTCCTAGGATGCTTGTTTCCGGTCCAGGGAAGACATGGCTTGGCAGTTCGGGCTGGACTGTTCCCATGAGGCACAGGGTCAGACTGATTTGCATATGGCCATGTCTGAACTGGGGTGGTGGAGTGAGCTAAAGAATGATGATGGATTAAACCCAGATCAGTTGACTGGGGGTGAGTGTTTGATTGGCTCAAGCGTTCCGTCCATCATCCCCTTTTGTATCGCTTTGGTCGCCCTAAGTTGGCGGGGGTATGCCCAGACGTGGGTCCCTTGCTCACTTTGCCACTGGATTCAAGCAAGCCTGGCTGATGACGGCTGAAATGCCAGAAACCGGTCCTAGGATGCTTGTTTCCGGTCCAGGGAAGACATGGCTTGGCAGTTCGGGCTGGACTGTTCCCATGAGGCACAGGGTCAGACTGATTTGCATATGGCCATGTCTGAACTGGGGTGGTGGAGTGAGCTAAAGAATGATGATGGATTAAACCCAGATCAGTTGACTGGGGGTGAGTGTTTGATTGGCTCAAGCGTTCCGTCCATCATCCCCTTTTGTATCGCTTTGGTCGCCCTAAGTTGGCGGGGGTATGCCCAGACGTGGGTCCCTTGCTCACTTTGCCACTGGATTCAAGCAAGCCTGGCTGATGACGGCTGAAATGCCAGAAACCGGTCCTAGGATGCTTGTTTCCGGTCCAGGAAGACATGGCTTGGCAGTTCGGGCTGGACTGTTCCCATGAGGCACAGGGTCAGACTGATTTGCATATGGCCATGTCTGAACTGGGAGTGGTGGAGTGAGCTAAAGAATGATGATGGATTAAACCCAGATCAGTTGACTGGGGGTGAGTGTTTGATTGGCTCAAGCGTTCCGTCCATCATCCCCTTTTGTATCGCTTTGAGTCGCCCCTAAGTTGGCGGGGTATGCCCAGACGTGGGTCCCTTGCTCACTTTGCCACTGGATTCAAGCAAGCCTGGCTGATGACGGCTGAAATGCCAGAAACCGGTCCTAGGATGCTTGTTTCCGGTCCAGGGAAGACATGGCTTGGCAGTTCGGGCTGGACTGTTCCCATGAGGCACAGGGTCAGACTGATTTGCATATGGCCATGTCTGAACTGGGGTGGTGGAGTGAGCTAAAGAATGATGATGGATTAAACCCAGATCAGTTGACTGGGGGTGAGTGTTTGATTGGCTCAAGCGTTCCGTCCATCATCCCCTTTTGTATCGCTTTGGTCGCCCTAAGTTGGCGGGGGTATGCCCAGACGTGGGTCCCTTGCTCACTTTGCCACTGGATTCAAGCAAGCCTGGCTGATGACGGCTGAAATGCCAGAAACCGGTCCTAGGATGCTTGTTTCCGGTCCAGGGAAGACATGGCTTGGCAGTTCGGGCTGGACTGTTCCCATGAGGCACAGGGTCAGACTGATTTGCATATGGCCATGTCTGAACTGGGGTGGTGGAGTGAGCTAAAGAATGATGATGGATTAAACCCAGATCAGTTGACTGGGGGTGAGTGTTTGATTGGCTCAAACGTTCCGTCCATCATCCCCTTTTGTATCGTATTGGGCTATACTGTCATGGCCTTCTTGTTGGTGCCTCGCTCTTCTGCCCTCCATTACCTTGCCTTTCATGTTGATGTTCTTTTCTATTGGGGTGTGCAAGCATGACTGGGGTATTGTACCGTATGTGTGGCCTCACACTGCTCCAGCAGAGTTCTGAGGTTGTGGAGCTGGTACCTTGTGAGATAGTCCTGTCCTTTCAGTCTGCTGCCCTTGCTTGGATTTCGCTACAGGAGTTTGCTTTCCTTTCTAGTACATTCTCGTGATCTTAAATTGAGTCCTTAACCTGTGCCTTCTGGTGATTCTTGTGTATTTCTCAGGTCCTGGTTACCTGTCTGGTCTTGACGCTTGGGATATTGAGTGCCCTGGTTATGAATTCTGTAGTTGGAACACCTTTCCTTGTTGGGCCTTTTTGCTTCTTCTCATCCCCAACACCTTGTTTTGGTGTGGCCCATGGTTATAGATTCTTCTGAGCTCTTTGCTGGGCTTGAAGTCTGGTCCACCATGGGCATTCTTTTCCTGCTGTTGTGTACATTTATTTTGGGGTTTAAGTTCTCTCTCACATTTATATGGAGTGCGGCCTAGTCACAAGCTCTTTCCTGAGCTCCCTGCTCAGCAGGAGCCAGGTGCTGAACCTACTTCTGGCTAAGGTTGTTTTGTTCCATTCTTCAAATTCTCTTGTTTTGGGCTTGTATTCTGAGATCTTGCACTTTACTAGCTTGATATGTGCTCTGCTTTAGTGGGTTCATGCACGTCTGTTGCCACATGGGTTCGTCTCCATCGATGGTTTGCTGGGACCTGGCCTTTGTATGGGCAAGTGCTTCTCCTAGGGGGCCTTGATGAACTTTTATTTGCCTGGTTTCAATTTCATGCTAAGCTGGGTCTCCCCTTTTGTGAGATCTGAACTGTTTCTACTGCTTCGTGAGTGACTACTGTCCTTGCTTTTGTGTTCTCCTCTGGTTGTCCTTTGTTGCCAAGTTTAGGCTGGTGTGATCTTCCCTCAGCTGTGGGTGTGGTTATGTGCCTGTTCAGAGTAGGGGTGGGCGAACATTCCGCTCCGCTGGCAGAGTTCGCTGAGTTTTGCCCACTCGTAACACAGAGATTCAGCAAAACTCTGCCAGCCGCTGAGTGGTGGAGTTTTCGTCTCATGCGCAGCTTGTCAACAATAAGTTGGCGAGCATGAGTGAGAATTTGTGTCCCCTTATGCGAGTGTGGGTGCTAGAATGCCTCCGGTGAGATTTCTCAACGCGGGCAGTCGCAGCTGAGAATATCTACTTGAGCAGCAGAAAGAAGCAGCACCCTCTGGCTTGCTGCAGGGTACTGTTTGTGCTGATTTTACAGCGGAACAAGCTCCCAGTGCTAAAAATCAGCACAAGCATTGTGGCATGCCGAATTCCGTGCTCTCTCAGAACTCTGCAGAATCTCCCGGAGTTTTTATGTAACTCAGCAGAATTCTGCAGAATGAAACTCTGCGAGTTCCACCCACCCCTATTCGTAACATGCCTATTTGTGACACTCCCTGTCCCCCTCAGGGTGCTTGGAGTTACGTTTGTTTAGTAGGCATTGGTCTCACGTCTTGTGCAGCCTCCATGCTCTCTCATCTGTTGTTCCTGTCATTGATCCACCAACTGCAGATTGGGGTTCATTGGTGATCTATCCTTGGTGGTCTCATTTTTACTTGGGTTATGATGTGTTTGCTTTCCCTAGTTGCTTGTGCAGCTGTCTTGTGGCCCCTCCTGGCTTTCTTTGCCCATGTTCCTGGCTCTACAGAAAGGCTAGCTTTGGCTTCTTTGGATCTCTTGTTACCTTGTGGGGATTAGTTGCTGCTAAAGTCCACTGGATTGGGGCAGGCTTCTCTGGGCACACTAACTGTGCCTTCGAGCTTTTGAGCTTGACGTTCATGTCTACTTGCTTTCTCACTGAAGGCTGGGGCTTTGTTGGACTTCTGGGTTGGGTCTTTCTCTTTCGTGATTAGATTTTGCCATTTTTGAATGGCTGGATGGATGATTGGAGCAGTTCACATCTGCTTTGATAGATCCTCATAATGTTAGAACTGAATATATGTAAATTACAATTTTTTTCATAAAATGAATGACACATATTGCACGCAATGTACTTGATCAGGATTTTGTGTAAAATTTTAATGCAACGGCATAGCCCACATCCAAACATTACTCATAATTTATCAAAGCATTCAGTCTTATGGTGATTGCAAAAAGAAGTCAAAATGCACTGAATTGATGTATAACTTTAAATCTGTGCCGAATTAGAGTTGGTGATCTCTGGTGGGCACCACAGGCACTCATTGTACAGCACATAGATTTATGCAACAGCATGAGCAAAACTGAGGGTGAGAGCGGTGGCAGGCCGAAGTGGTCACAAAAGGGCTGCAGGTAGCCAGTGCACATGCACACCCCACAGCGCGGTCACACTCCTTAGAAGCATCCGCGTGTTTGCCACACCCTAAAAGTACTGGAATATTTCATGAGGCCCCTTTACTAAAATATCCTTCTAGTAATTTTTTTATGAAAATGTTACTGCATTATTTAATAAGCCCCCTCTTTCTCTCTCCCCACCTAAAATGAAAAAACTTGCAGGAGTGAGAGTGCAACTGCTCTGGGTGGTCCGCATCAGTTCCATCTTAACGCATAGGCACGCTGGGCAGTTGCCCGGGGCCCCACGAGCATAGGGGCCCAATTTTCTTATGTCAAAACACTGGTTTTGTTGGAGATACCAATAGTATATGTTTATTTTACCGATAATTTACATTTATATTCTTGTGAGTGGTTGTTTAGGCAGGGCCAGTACACTGCTTTGCCCAGGGGGGGGGGGGAGGGGGAAGGTTATAATGCTGTTAAGATGGCCCTGGTCGGCATGGAGGCAGTGGGTGGTACTAACAGTGGAACTGAGGGGTACCAGTGGTGGAAATCTACTATGACCTCCTAGGAGAATCTTTGGGCCCTGGCAGTTTTTCTTTAACATATTAAGCACTGCTTTAAAAGGATATAGTTGAGACTGTATGCTACAAATCAAATACAATTCGAAGTCGCATCCATATTGAGGATTCAGATCATATAGTTAAACCTGCAATTGACAGAACTTAGAAACTTTAGACGGTGGCTGTGAAGTGAAGTATTAAAAACAAGTTACTGTCGAAGATGCATTTCTCATGCGTAGACTTGGATGAAACATTGGGGGATATTCCCAAGAACGCGTGTTAACTATCGCCAAAATCGCTTAACGCAACTTCTCACATCGCAGTCCATCGCGGAAAAATAACACCGTGTTAACGCAGCATTCACAACCCGGCGGCACCATGCGATAGCCTCACGATAACGCGACAAATACCCGCGTTAAAATCACTGCGACGCCAAAAAAATGCGAAACCCCAACGCGAAAAAAGTTGCAACGTCCTAAATCGCGAAACAAAACCAGCGATAACCAGCGACAGGCCTGCGATTCCCACGCGACATGCGGGAAAATGCACCATAAAAGCAGAGAAAAAAAACCCCAAAAAATGTAACAGCGTACCACCATGGACGTCCCCAGACCGAGTGCACAGGACAACGCGAACCCCACAAGCCCCACAGACGACCAGCCAGGAACCCCGGGGCCGGGGAAGGGCAAGGAGAAGAGGAAGAAGAAGACGGGGTTCAGTCCGCAGGAAAACCAGATAATCGTCACGGAGGAGACAGAACACAGCCAACAACTGTACGTCACCTCCACTGTGTCATCTGCAACACAAACGGAAGCATGGCAGTATTTCGTGAACAACGTGAAGGCAGTCGGAGTGTCGAGGAGGACAATGGAAGAGGACAAAAGGCGCTGGAATGATGTGAAGGGCAAAACCAAGAAGAAACACTATGCCAACTTATAAGCAGCAACGCAGATTGGAGGTGGGGGACCAGCGGCACACCAGGAGCTGGATGACAGTGAGAAAATGGTGGCCACAGTCATCAGTCGGGATACAGTGCCAGGAGTTGGGTATCGGGACACTGCTCAACATGACCTGACACAACATCAACAGGGTGAGAACCTACCAGGGACTGGGGGGACGGGGGAGATGGGCACAATGGCACACATGCACAATTAAGTACAGCACACTGCACACCCACAATGACTCTGGAACATGTCCCTGATCCCCGTGCCACACAGCAGCACACATACAGATACTCAGGGAATGTGTGTTGCATTGAATTTATTTGCACATGCTGTGCCTGTGGCCATTTTGCTCATGATTGCCAAGCACTGACACAATGTGACGTCCTCATGTGAAGAAATTGTCAATGATGTTGTTCCTACGGGTTATTCCTGCTGCAGCTGCAGTGGGGTGTGGTCCACCTGCCTCATCTTCCTCATCATCGTCCGGTGCATCTGGCACCCCTAACCATGGGGCATTGGTGAGTACACATATGTTGTGCAACACACAACATGCAACGATCATCTTGCACACGATGACTGGGCTGTACAGGAGCCTCCCACCTGTGATGTCCAGGCACCTGAAACGTGACTTCAACACGCCAAATGTGCGTTCCACGATGCCCCTTGTGCATTTGTGACCCGCATTGTACTGCCTCTGGGCCTGTGTGTTCGGGGCTCGGAAGGGTGTCATCATCCAAGGGCAGAGTGCATATCCCTGATCACCTGTGACAGTGTAGAGAGACATGAGTCAATAGTTGGTTCTGCATGATGTGTTGGCAGGCTCACTAGTTCATTGGCATGTGATATGTGTGTCATAGTGATTCCGGTTTGACATGTACTGCTAGTAGCAAATGAGCTCCATCAATGTGCATTACGTAGCCTCACTGCTGCTCCTCCCTCCCCCCTAGCCTATTTCCTCGTGTGCACTGCGCGCTTGCATCACATGCACTTCTACGGCACACCATTGTCATGCCTGGCTGCGCATGTCCACAAGCCTGACAACGACACTGTGATGTTGTGCGTTGAAGGTGGTCGGCCACGTGTGTGTAGGCCTATGGCAAGGATAGGGCAGACACAGATGTGGAGTACATGGCTGGCTGAAGTCGCGATGCGGTCGAGGCAAGACCTTTGGCTCATGCTGCGGCAATAGCGATACACACACAACAGTTGGCATGTATGATCCCAGACGCCGAGTGGACTTGTGCTCATTCATTAAGCCCTTCGTCCGAGCCCGCACTCGGGGGCATGTTACATTGCAACTTTATCCATTGCGGGACGGGTGGCGCCGACACCACAACAAAGACACACGCATCAGGTACCAAATTGGCATGCCCAACACTTAACCACGCCCAGAGCCCCGGGGTGATCATCCACACCCCTACGCTGGACTGCCATACGCCAGCCCACTCTTGCAATGCCTACAGGGGGGTACGACACAGCTACATGTCCCAGGTCTACCCCACTGCCTTAGGTGACATGGTTGCATCCGCTGTACACAGCACAATGCAATGTGGTCGGGCCCGGGCCCTCATGAACACACAATGACCACACGGACACACTTAGATAGTTCGTGGAACTGGCTACGGGCACGTGCGCCCAGTCCCTTTATTGCCAGGGTCACATGTCCAGTGACGCCTGTGCTGGATGGGTGTGGGGTGAGTGTAAGCCAGCCCTCAGGGAGTTGTTGGCGCTGGCAACAACTACAACAGTGATCAGACAATCAGAAGTTCAAAGTTCAAACAGCAAGGGTCCACGACTTGAGCTGCACAGAGTTAGTGGCCACGGATACACTGAGGCCGGCACAGGCATGGGACAGTGAGTGGTGACTACTGGTGCACTGAGGTAGGGCCACGAGAGCTGAGCGGGTTCTCGTCGATGTCCAAGGTGATTGTCGCAGAGGGTTTTGGGGGACAGTGGAAGGTGTTCTTCCAGGGCATGATACAGAGGGCAGTACCAAGCAGACACATGCAATATGGAGGAGATGAATGCTACAGACTCATGTTTAACACCAAGTCATTACCAGCCACATGATGATGAAGACAACCCCCAGGCCATTGACTGAGACGCCACCAAAGTTCAACCAGAGGGTGTCCATGAATTTCGGGGCACAGAGTTAGTGGCACCAGAGCTGAAAGGGGATGCAGTCTGCGATGAGGCCTGTACAATGGTATAAACTCTGCCATAAATAGATCAAGGCTCAGTTCCAAATGTGTAACCTACTTGACCGCAGTGTGGGCCGGAGGCAGCGGCCAGCAGGGGCCCCCAGCCACGTGTCCTTGGCTTGCGATGCACAGAGTCAGTGGCACCAGGGCAGTTGTTGGTGGGGTTCGGTCACCTCCGTAACGAGGATCCGGTTGGTCATCCGGACTGAATCGCGTCTTCCTCTTACTCCTCTCCTAGCGTGCAATGATACGGACTCTGCCATTGTAAAATCAAGACTCAGTTCCAAATGTGTGACCTACTTGACCGCAGTGCAGGCCTGAGGCAGCGGTCAGCGCGGGCCAACGGCTGTTCAGGCAGCTCCTCCTGGTACTCTCACACACGATGTTGGAATGCCATGTGGTGATGATTTGTGGTTGACGGAGGTAGTGGCACCAGAGCTGTGCGTGTGTGCAGCCTGCGACGATGCCGTGTCCTGCATGGTACGGATTGTATTGGATTTGTGTGAGGCCTGCTGGACCGCAGGGTAGGCAGTACACAGGTGAACCCCGCGGTGCTGGGCCGCAGTGTAGGCCGAAGGCAGTAGTCAGCATGGGACCACAGACATGTGTCGTTGGAATGCTATGCACAGAGTCAGTGGCACCACATCGTAGGGAGTACGGTGATATAAACCCTGCAATAAACGTATGTCCTCTGCCATTGTATAATCAAGACTCAGTTCCAAATGTGTGACCTGCTGGACTGCAGTGTAGGCCGGAGGCAGCGGTGGAGTACGTCAATGAGAAAGGAGTAATGGGGGGCCTGTGTCGCGGAGGCCGTGATGGTCTGAGAAGGCTGCCATGGTCGCGGGCCTCGGGCTTGGAGCTTGCACCGGCACGTGGTGGGCCCTCTTCGACACACGCCGGTGTCGGCAGGTGAGCAGTGCGGCGTGGCTACGCTGGGGCAGGCATGATGCGTTTTGGGAGCAGCGGCCTGGGGTGCAGCAGGCGCACAGGATCGCAGGCACAGCCGCTCACGGCATCGGCCTCGTGGCGGGGTGAGAGGCGTCGCCCTGGCAGACATGTTGGCCATTCCAGAAGAGAACCACGCCCAGAGTAACGGGCTTTTTATTCACACCCCTACGCTGGCCTGGCGTACGCCGGGCCAGCCCACTACGCGCATGCTTACGGGGGGGACGTAACAAGCTACATTTCCGCATTGTTCCCTGCTGACTGCGGTTACATGGTTGCGTCCACTGTCTAGTACACTCCAGGCACCAGCAGTGTATGTCGACATGGAAGTGTCTGTGGTCTGCATACTGCAGTCTGTCCAGCACATCCACTCCACACTTGGCATTGTGTGCATTCTTATTCATGGGTCACTTGCCTCCTTCGCACATGCCGGGTTCCCACCTCTCCCCACATTCTGCTATTGTGTGGCTGAGGTGCCATGCCGTTGATGGCTTGTGCAGATGGCTAGCCCAGGTTGCCACAGTAAGTAGTGTTGTCGTGTTTAGAATGTGGGGATGTTGGTTGTCATGTTGTATGTGATTTTGTGACAGGTGCATACCCAGAGTTGTGAGTTGTCTGAATGTGGTGTTGAGGTGTGTGGTGGGTTCCGTTGGTACTTACCGACGAGCAGTGCATTCCCATAGGTGGCATCCTGGAAGCGCTGGTTGATGATGGACTGTCGGAAGATGAAGGAATCATGCACACTGCCTGGGTAGTTGGCGACGACATTGGTGAAGAGTCCCCGGTGGTCCACTATTGCCTGCACATTGATGGAATGCGTGTGTTTCCTGTTGTGGTAATTGTGTGCAGTGGTGGCAGGGGGCACGAGGAGTACATGTGTGCAGTCGATTGCCCCCAAGACGTGCGGGAAGCCAGCTATGGCATAGAAGCCTTGCTTGATCTCCAGCTGTTCCTGCGCAGTGTGTGGGAAGTAAAGTTGCTGGGGTACCAAGCTGATGATGGCATCCGAGACAGGTGTGAGGAACTTTGACAGGGCTGGCTGTGAGACTCCTCCGACTCTGGCAGTTGTTGGTTGGAAGGTCCCAGAGGCCAACAGGTGCAGCACGGCCAGCAGCTTTGTCTGCGGAGGGATGTTGGTTCTCCGCTGTGTTGTACCGTCAGCCTGTGGGCAATGATGGTCAGGATGCGTAGGATGGTTGTCCTTTTGAGCCTGTAGTGGGCAATGACTTCCTCTGGCGTTAAGTCTCCCAGGCTGGTGCGATTTCGGAAGGTCCGGTGTCTTTGTCTGCGCTGCCTCTGTGGTAGTCCGGGGGGTCCTGGGGGGGTCCTGGCGGTGGTGGCGGTTGGTGTTGTGGCCCTCTTGGCGCTCCGAGCTGCATGATCAGTAGCTCCATGGCATCTGTTGTTCTTCTGGTGTGGCTGTGGGCTGGGCTCCCTTTTATGGTGCAGGTTGTCGTCCGACTTAACACCAGGTAGGAGCAGGTGTTAAATCCATACTGCTAACGTGCCTTATCGCATGTTTTTGACTCTTATCGCCGTTCTGGCTGGTCGTTGGGAATGTTGCGAAGTGGTGTTTCCACGGGTTTTTGCACGGGAACACCTACTCTGCATCTCATTAGCGTTGGTTGCCGGTGTCATCCGTGGCGATGTTTTTTGCGGCTGCTATCGCAGGACTATTGATGATATCGGCTGTTAGCACCTGCTTGTGAATGGTGCGATGAATTTATCGCCACTTTGGCTGCGATGAAGTGCCGCTAACTCGGCGATAAGTCCTTGAGAATATGCCCCCGTGTCTATAATAGCTTTACAGAAAGTATTTAGCGAGTTTGGAGACACAAAGTGCTGCTTCATCACCAACACATTCGAGAGTAGCACCGCACACGCCGGTCTTCTGGGCATGAATCGGAGGCCGCAAAAGCATCTGTAATTAATGTTTTTCTTTCACGTGATTCCATTTATAAGGCAGCGGCGTTCTCTGTGCCCATCGATTGGCGGTGAACGGCTGGTACAGTATCGGTCTGCCACTCCTCAATCGCGCGGCCGCCCATAATGGACGCGCCGGATTAAAAACCAGGGGGCATATTAGCAAGAAGCTCATTAAAATTATCGCCGTTTTAGCGGCAGGAAACTGCCGCTAAAGCGGCGATAATGGGCTTGATAATATGCGCTATAGAATTCCAATAGAAGCCCAGGTTAGATGTCCTGCACATCTAACCTGGGCTTCTATTGGAATTCTATAGCGCATATTATTAAGCCCCTTATCGCCGCTTTAGCGGCAGTTTCCTGCCGCTAAAACGGCGATAATTTTAACGAGCTGCTTGCTAATATGGCCCAAGGGGCATATTAACAAGGAGGCGATAGGCAATTATCGCCGCTTTAGCGTCCGTTTTCGGACGAAAAGCGGCGATAATCCTATCGCCCAATCAGCAAGGTCACGCTATCGCGTGAAACCTTGCACTATCGCCTCTTTCCCCAACGCCCATCCTTGCATCTCTAATGAGATGCAAGGTGGGCGTTACTGAGCGTACCCCAGATGGGCTACGTTGTAAATATCGCCGATGTGTACATCGCGATATTTACAAGGCAGCCCACAGGATTGTAGCAGACCTTAGATTTTGGCGAAAACGGCCGTTTTCGCCAAAATCTAACGTCTGCTACAATCTCGACTTACCCATGTTACACATAGGAGGTGGATCCTGCTGATACGACCCTGTGGGTCGTATCAGCAAGGTTATCGCCGTTTTCCATGGAACATCGCTGGAAAACCAGCGATGTTCCATGGAAAACTACCGCTAACGCTAGGAAATTATCGCCATTGCGCTATGCGTTGTTAATACAACGATAGCATGGCGATAATTGCCAGCGATAGCCGGCGATAAGGTAAACCTCGCTAAGAGCGGCCAGCGATAATTATCGCTGCCGCTTGATAATATGCCCCCAAGTTCTTTATCAGAGCATTATCGATGCCTCTGCCACACAAAGGGCTTAGGGGCATATTATCAAGGAGGCGATAGGCAATTATCGCCGCTTTAGCGTCCGTTTTCGGACGAAAAGCGGCGATAATCCTATCGCCCAATCAGCAAGGTCACGCTATCGCGTGAAACCTTGCACTATCGCCTCTTTCCCCAACGCCATCCTTGCATCTCTAATGAGATGCAAGGTGGGCGTTACTGAGCGTACCCCAGATGGGCTACGTTGTAAATATCGCCGATGTGTACATCGCGATATTTACAAGGCAGCCCACAGGATTGTAGCAGACCTTAGATTTTGGCGAAACGGCCGTTTTCGCCAAAATCTAACGTCTGCTACAATCTCGACTTACCCATGTTACACATAGGAGGTGGATCCTGCTGATACGACCCTGTGGGTCGTATCAGCAAGGTTATCGCCGTTTTCCATGGAACATCGCTGGAAAACCAGCGATGTTCCATGGAAAACTACCGCTAACGCTGGAAATTATCGCCATTGCGCTATGCGTTGTTAATACAACGATAGCATGGCGATAATTGCCAGCGATAGCCGGCGATAAGGTAAACCTCGCTAAGAGCGGCCAGCGATAATTATCGCTGCCGCTTGATAATATGCCCCTTATTTCGCACAGAGCCCTCCCTGCTCGTGGAGTTCGAAGCGTCTGTGGAAAAGGCAGCAATCATTAGATGGTTTCGAAGAGCACTGAAAAAAAACTGGAAGGGAATTAAGGAAAGCGATGATTAACTATAATGAGCCTAATCAGAGAACGTTGCAAGAGGAGAAATTCAGTCACAGCAGACAGGATGTTCCTTTAATGCAACAATGGCTTTGTCTGTTTGCTTTCCGCAGGTTGGAAGGTAGCTTTGTAATCAGCTGCGCCTCAGTCCGTGTATCCCTGAACTCGCTTTTCCTCTATCATTGCTCCGCTTTTGAATTATAATGACGGCAATCCGTTCCTGCAAATGAAAGGCTTGTTGTCTGCTGGTAAAGATGCATTTTTAATAGGGATAGAGTTTTTGGTGGTTGCGGTTTGGTTAGTTTCCATTGCAACCCTTCAGAAACATCTAGGCAGACATGAAACGCTAACACCGCCCTTGTTTTGCAGAAACTATGAGGGCGTGGATGTCAGCTCGCCCCATGTCTCGAGAGCCAGTGAAGTTTCCCCAGCCATCAGCACCAAGTATTCTAGCATGTGTGGGTGGACATATTAAATGCGAACATTGGAACTACAAGTCCCAGCATGCTTCAGCAGTTGGGTTAAAAAAGCAATTCTTGCTAACAGTAATCCTCATGCATTGGGGACAGGTGACAGCTCAGTGATGGGTCTGTTCAGAGAGAGTTGCCAGTTTCAGCCTTGCCCGATTTCCCAGGTTTATGCGTGACTCGCTTCTCAAGACCAGGCTTGATCTTTGCATTCTATCACTTGTAGTCTTGTTTTTAGCATTATAAAACTAGGACTACACCAGAAAGCAAAGAAAACGCCTGGTCTGGAGCACCAGGCCATGCATAGTTCTGATAAACTTGACAGCCGAGACACCACCAACCAGTGCTAGTTTTTAAACAACATTATTTTGCATTGTTGAACTCACCTATAGCTCAGCCCTGCCACGAATCCCAAGTTCAAGAGTGACTAGCTTCTCTAGTCGAGTTATTTTCCTTGCATTCTAGGCTCAAAGCCTTGTTTGTGATGGTACCCCAAGTATGTCTAGGTGGAGGTGTCAATCACTGAATATAATTTTCTTTTAGTGATCTGCTTGAAAAAGTATGTTTTACTCAGACATATTCAATTTTAAGTTGATTAAAATTAGACTGCTATGCAAAAAAATACACATGAGCAATGACACACATGTAAACAACCCTGCTCTAGCAAAAATCTGGTGGTGTTTAAGTAGTGTGCGCATGCTGATGTGTACATGCAACAGTATTACCCAAAAGCAGTCCAGCTCATCACAGCGTCTGAACCTTTTGCTGATTGGTGATCTTCATTACTCCCAATCAGGAGCTCCTGGTCCCAGTCCTTACCAATAAGAATCTGCCTCCCCCATCCCCACCATCTCCTTCTCACATCCACTTCCAATAGAAACTTAGGGGCATATGTACAAGCCCCTATCACCACAACTTAACGTGGCTTAACGCTGCCTTGTAAATAAGGCCCCCTTTCAAGCTATGGTTAGCGTGAAAGGGGTGGCCAGTGGGTTTTGCGGTGGGCGTTCCACCGCAACACCCATTGATTTCAACGCTGCCCCCTATGTACAAGGGCAGCGTACATAGGAGGCTGTGCCAAAATTAAGACCAGGTATAACCTGGTCTTAAGTTGGCGAAACGAGGAGAAATGCATTATTTCTCCTCGGTTTTGCTTTTTCCATGGATTGTTAATGTACAGGAAGGTCCCCCTTCCTGTACATAAACAATCTTAAAAAAGAAATGCCATTTTGTGACTTTCATGTGTGCTGCATTAAGCAGCACACATGAAAGTCACAAAATGGCATTTCAGGATTGTTTATGTGCAGGAAGGGACAACGTCCTACACAGAAACAATCCTCCACTGCATGCAGACACCCTTGCACTATGGTGCAAGGGTGCCTGCGTTGGTGCTACACTGCTAAGTATAGCGTCATTGCAGGGGGAAATGCACGGCTGCACCATATTGTTGTAAATATGGTGCAGCCTTGCGTTTCAGAAGTGGCGGAGTGAGGCGTTAATCCATGACGGCTAACGCCTCACTCCGCCACTTCTATTGTACATATATTGGATATTGGAATATTGTAGTGGATAAATTCCCTCTACCAAGGATAAATTAATTACTTGCAAAGACTAGTGGTGTGAAGTGGTTTTCTTCTATCGACTTCACCTCAGCTTACCATCAGGTAACCTTACATCTGGAAGTAGGGACCCTACTGCCTTTGTGACCCCTTTTGTCTGCTTTAGGTTTGTAAGAATGCCTTTTGGGCTAGCCCATGCGGCTGCTGTATTTCAGAGGTTAATGTACCAACTATTTAAGGGGATCACTGGAGTCGTATTCTTCCAAGATGAAATTCTTGTCATGGGGAAAAATAAGAAAGACCATGATGATAAGCTGAGAAAAGTTTTGAGCTTTCTGAAGGAAAGAGGTCTGACTACTTAATTGAGGAAGTGCAAATTTGCAGTGAATTCTGTCACATACCTGGGCTATGAGGTCAGTGGAGCAGGTATGCAACCGAAAAAAATATATCTTGAGCACCATTAGGGAGGCCCCTCGCCATAGGAATTTCTGCCTGTAGATATTATGGGACCTATTTTAGTTCTCAATGGCCCCCCTAAATTTGTTGTAGTGTTGGTGGATGTATTTTCAAAGTGACCTGAAATAGAAGTTTTAACTAAAGTGGATTCAATATCTGTAATTGCCTTTCTGGACAAGGTATTCCTTAGAGAAGGCCTTCCTAAAGAATTATTGAGAGATAATGGTCATCAATTGTGTTAGAAATGGGGATCTCCAGTTGGCCACGGCTGGCGGCGAGGTCCAAATAGGGATCCTTCTTCCTAAGTCAGCGTAAGGGGGCTACACCCTTTGATAACCCCTGCTCAACCCTGTTGTAACGTAGCACGAGCAGACAGGCCTATCTCAGAGGCAGTGTGTGAAGCATTTATGACCATACACAATAACACAGGAGAGACGCTACAAACGGACACCACAAGTAGTTATAGAAAAATAGTTATCTTTATATAGACTGAACATAAGGCTAAAAGCACTCAAGGAGCAACAATGCACACAATTACAGATTCACTTGAAAAGCAATAAAGGCACTCGAAACGGGGGTGGAATGGACTTTGTTCGGGACCGGGGTCCACGCGACCTGGTGATGCAGAATGTACCTGAGATGTAAAGGGGCATGGCACGCAGCCTCACAAGGAAGCCGTGGTGATGACAGGCGGACTCGCAGCGTCCACAGCTCCCGGCTGTAGCGGTCCGCGGCGTGCACTCACGATAATCCTGGGACGGGGCTTAAAGGCGGGCACCCAGCAGTACCCGCAGGTGGTAACAAGATCCTGGAAGTGGTGACTAGTGCGGGCACTCAGCGGAACAGCTCCTCAGCTGCAGCAGCCCACAATAGCGATAGCGATGATTTCCGTAGGATGGCAAATGCGGGCACTCAGCGGCACAGCTCCTCAGCTGCAGCGGCCCACAATAGCATTAGCAATGATTTTCGTAGGATGGCAAATGCGGGCACTCAGCGGCACAGCTCCTCAGCTGCAGCGGCCCACAATGGCGATAGCGATGATTTCCGTAGGATGGCAAATGCGGGCACTCCGCGGCACAGCTCCTCAGCTGTAGCGGCCCACAACAGCGATAGCGATGATTTCCGTAGGATGGCAAATGCGGGCACTCAGCGGCACAGCTCCTCAGCTGCAGCGGCCCACAACAGCGATGAGTTCCGTAGGATGGCAAATGCGGGCACTCAGCGGCACAGCTCCTCAGCTGCAGCGGCCCACAATAGCGATGATTTTCGTAGGATGGAAAATGCGGGCACTCAGCGGCACAGCTCCTCAGCTGCAGCGGCCCACAACAGCGATAGCGATGATTTTCATAGGATGGCAAATGCGGGCACTAAGCGGCACAGCTCCTCAGCTGCACGGGCCCACAATAATGATAGCGATGATTTTCGTAGGATGGCAAATGCGGGCACTAAGCGGCACAGCTCCTCAGCTGCACGGGCCCACAATAATGATAGCGATGATTTTCGTAGGATGGCAAATGCGGGCACTCAGCGGCACAGCTCCTCAGCTGCAGCGGCCCCCAATAGCGATAGCAACTTTCAGCCCGCGTTCCCCGCAGTAGAACCAGAGGCTCTGGAATTCTCAACAGAGGCCTCACCTGCGAGTAGAATCCCCCTCAAATAGGAATCCAGACGGCTGATGGGTGAAGTCTAATGTCCCTGAGACTTCAGCAGGAGGCGAGCTCAAATCAGGCCCTTGGGTAGTTGCAAGATGGATAAAAGTTTCAAAGTCCTTTCCCTCTAGTTACACGGACAGAGGTTCGTCTTGGCATCCAGAAGTAACACACACGTGGGGGGTTTTCGCGCACATCTTTATACCCCCCCTCGCCTTTGTTCTCTCAAAAGTCACAAGTCACTGAACCCAGTCAGAACCAGTTCGGGGAGGTCCTGGGGGCACGTTGTTTACGAGGCGGCATCCTGCCCTTTAGGAGAGGGGGTCTGCCATCAGACGCACTGTGGGAGGGGGAGCCATCATTCACCTTGCCAGGCGCAGCCCTGCTCAGATCAAAGGGTCACCCCTCCCCATACTCCAGCTGCAGATCCCTCTACTCGACCCAGGTCGGGTTCAGCCTACCCAGACGGCCAATACACATAACAGCAGAGCACACTGGAAGACTTAGGCAAGAAAATACCCACTTTCCCAAAGTGGTATTTTCAGACACAGAATATAGAAATAACCCTCACTAAAAGATGTACTTTAATATTCTGAGCTCAGGCATACTAAATTCGACTTTCCACTTTACAAGCTGCTTCTGTGGGTGGCGCAATCAGCGCTGCAGGCCCACCAGCAGTATTCGGTCTATTACCATAGGGAGCATTCGTGCTGTGGCACGGAATGGCCGTGGCACAGCGCCCAGAGCATCTAACACCAGCAAACACAGAGGAGACAAAAAGCGAGAAATGGAGGGGAGACCCACGCCAATGGTGCCAGGTCTAACAAATTGTTGTTGAGTTTAAAAAAAAGAACATATCTCTTTATATTATCCTGCCTGCAACGTGGCAGTGGAGTGCTTGAACATAATTATCATGGATAGAGTTCAGATTGCTATTAGTGCTGGAGTGATTTGGGGTGTGGAGCTTAACAAATTGATTTGGGCAGACAGGATTATCCCTGCAATTACAAGTTACAGTCCTTTCAAAGGGTTTAGAGGAAGTAAACCACATCCCAAGGATAATATTGCTTGGCTGGCGGGTAATAGGAAGAAAGAGTGGCCATGCGAGTTAGTGAGGGAGAATATTATGAAAGCACATAGTGTTTATAAGGAACTTTATGACTGCAGACGTGGTATGAAGAGTGTTGTCCTGGAAGTAGGGGTTAAAAAAGGCCTGGATAAGTTCAGTGAACCACTTCGAGTGGTCAGACTTCTCTCGAATGCAGCTGAACTGAGTGATAAGCAGGTGTGGCATTTCAGTAAGTTATCAAAGTGTAACAAGGTTCTTTCATGGAAGAAGGAGAATGGTGCTGTTCCACTTGATTCTGGAGTATGGGATGATTATCTGTTTGGAGATAAATTGACCGGGGAACGTGAGGAAGATGGTTGTGGAGAGATGAATGCATCTGGCGTAGCTGCTGACTTTGGTGCTGAGGCTGATCACCCTGACTTGGATGGAGTTGTAGGAGATAATGAAGGGTGTCATGTTGACAATGGTGGAGGAAGTGAAGAGTGCCATGGTAGCAATGTTCCACCACCAAGAGTTACATGGGGTGGTAAAATTGTGGTGCAAACAGGGAAGTTCAAGGATTTCATTATGGGGTGAGGTGTTATGTGAGATGCCAACAGGTTATTTATAGCGGTGCTCACATGTAATTATACTGTGTCAACATGTTATTTACAGAGGTGCTAATATGTATTTTAACAGTGCATTTACATTTTAGATTCCGTATTAGGAAAGTTGTTTTGACTTATTGTCAATATTGTAAGTTGTTTTAAGAGGGAAGAAGTGTGGTATAGCCCTTTTGTCTTGTGCTATATCCTGCACAAGACAATAGGTGTGGAATGTGGGGAGGTTTGGAATGGGAGGAGTTATTGGGTTATTCTGTTGGGAGCAGTCAAGTGGAGAGGACGTATGTTTACAGGCTGCTTACAATAAAGACTTCACCTCTACAGCTGCGTGATCCCCTACTTTATAATAACCCTTCTGTATTACTTCCAAGACTTACTGATCCAATACTACCCGAATCCACTCTGGATAAAAATCTTTCAGTTGGGCTTCCACTGCTCTACACAAAAATTCTGGATTTTTTGGGCTTATTTAAAGTCAGACAGACTGTGGCCAGGGTCTTGAGAAGAGCATGTTCCCCCAACCACCCTGCCCAGAAAGAGACATGCCTTCTCCTGAAGAGCATGAACTGACTTTATTTGAAAATATGGCTTTCCTACAGAAGTGCCTCAAAATGGAAAGAGCATCCTTCTCTATTCGGCCGACTTGTTCACCATCTCAACCACTTACGTATA
The DNA here is from genome assembly GCA_963921515.1 of Calotriton arnoldi. Lineage (NCBI taxonomy): Eukaryota > Metazoa > Chordata > Amphibia > Caudata > Salamandridae > Calotriton > Calotriton arnoldi. Next base: position 926,991 of record CAWUFW010006589.1, read on the forward strand.
AAGCAACTTATCCCCCAGAAATGGAAGGTGGTGAATCAAAGACCTTTGCAACTGGTCCATTTTCTAGAGTTTGAGCCACAATGTCGTCCTACCAGGTATTGAAGCCCTAGTGATGTTACCGCTACCCAAAATGGCTCAAAAACAGTATCCAACAAGAATTGAAGAATTTTTAATTTAAGGCATATGCAGCATAGGTGTTAGCCCTCAATGCAAAATGTGATGCTGAATTGCTCCTTTTGAAGGCACTCTTCACCTTCCTGTCCACAGCATCCAAAAAAGGTGACTCCTCTGAAGCCAAGAACAAAATGGGCGCCATACTGGCCAAAATGCTATTCGCCATCAGAACCTGGGATAAGTTTACATCAAGCTGGTCCAAAGGATACCTCTTCACTAGAAATGTGGGAAAAATATCTATCTCCAAATTCTTGCTCTCTTTCAGGGGCATGACTTTTACTACATCATAGAAGGGTAGAGCATCAGCCTGTGGGGCTGTGTACTGCACAAAAAAAGATCCTCCTCCTGCTGGGATTTCTCCTGGAACTTTAACAGATCCCTAATGTGTTCAGACACCTCCATAAATTGATGTCCTTGAATGTACTTTACTTTAGGGTCCTCTTCCATGTCCTCCTCAGAGTCCAGGCTCAGTATTTTCTCAAGCGGTATCGCCAACGCTGTATTTATGGCCTCCTTGATCAGAGTCTCTAATTCTTATCTTGTAATGGACACCACCTCCTCTACTTCTCCCACGTTAGCTGGCTCTTGGTGGTTCCTTTTCTGTGCACATTTCTTAGGTTCCATGGTTATCCTCAAACATAGCGCACACTGTCCTCTGTCAGCACAAAAGTGAAGCTGAACTCAACTAGAGTCCACATGTCAATAGGCAGAATCTAGTTGATTCATTTAATAATCAAATAATAATCACCTATTAATCAATTATAAATATTAAATTATTTAACTATTCAGGTTTCAAATTGCAACCCTCACCATATGAAGGCTGCAATACAAAAATCATGAGCTCCCCTCTTGGCCACAAGCACAATCTTGTGTGCACCCTGAAAAGAGCAAAGCACCCAGACCAGGAACCGATCAATGTGGCTCTCACCCTGCATAAAGCCTGCTGCTGCTCCCTGCCCCAGCCCAGCACACAAGCAGGGAGAGCGATGGGCTACGCATTGCCAAGGATACTGCCAGCCCAACTAGCTCTGTAAGCACACAAAACATTTCAATTGTACACTCAGCAGCGGGCCGTGCAGGTAAGAGCGGTGGGGCCGGGTGGGAGGGAGGTTCCGACAGATGACGACAAGGGAAAATTCCCTATTTATTTAATTTTCCTTCGTGGTCGTCTGTCGTTTCCCCAACCCGGCCCTACTGCTCTTACCTGCACGGTCCGCTCCTGTGCACACTGAGGGGTCGATTCCGATTCGGGCCGGAAAAAGCACCGACCGACTCGGAGCCGGAATTTATTCCGACCGACACGTACCTGTGGCGCCCGACACGCCAAGTACGATGCAAGGTGTGCAAAATCCGACCGACACGTACTGAACCCAAGCCGAACGACCGAGCCGCACGGAAAACAGCAATTCGGCCGGAAAAACACGCGAATCGAACCGACCGACACGCACCCGGAACAAATCCAACCAAAACGTACACGCGAACACCAAACCGCTAAGTACGATACAAGGCGCGAAAACCACGACCGAGTCGAACGGAGGACAAGCCGTACGACCGACACGCATACAAAACTGCGAGCCGAAGTAACACAAAACACCGCGACCGATGCGTACGCAGCATAGAAAACTGCACAAACACAGCGTGAACGAAACGGAGAAGACCGTACGAGACAAATGCAGGGTCCGACTCGGTCACAAGAACGTTTCCAACATGCACAAAAAGTACTACGGAAAAATACACAAAAAACAAGCAATTACAAAGCCAATAAATACTGGGGGGGGGTGGGGACAGAGAACAAAGACACACCCACAACCCCACCCATATAAAGGACACAAATCCCAACCATGATCCTTTGCAAATGCCATTCTACTGCCAGCACCCAACAGACAGCAACCACACACCCACAGCTCATCCCTCACACAAGCCACACACCATCAGCACACCAACAAATAGCCACCTCACATACACCCAGCAAAACACACACTCACACACCCTCACCTGCACACCAACACACACATCACTCACCATCACCACCCATCACCATGCCCCCCAAGAAGAATCACAAGTTCCTAGATTGTGAATTGGAAGTCCTGGTAGACGAGATCCTCAGGGTAGAGCCACAGCTGTTTGGCACACTGGTCCAACAGACCCCCATCTCCCAGAAAACCAAGATGTGGGAGAGGATCATCAACAGGGTGAACGCACAATCACCATGTCTGCGCACAAAGACTGACATCCAGAACAGGTGGTATGACGTGCGCAGGAGGGTACGGGAGCTGCTCAAGAAGGACTACCTCCTGAGCCAATACACCAGCAGTGGCCCTACTGCCAAGCCAGTATACCTCAGGCCCTGGGAGGAGAAGGTGCGGGCCATCCTTCCGCCAGTGAGCGTCTATGGACTAGAGAACATCCCAGAGCTGGTGAGTACACAACAAATGTACACAATATTCTGCCACAATACACACACACATCACTGTCAAGGGGAGAGTCAAACCATGCACTCATAGCAATTACACAGCAACCAGAACAGAATCATACCAAAATGTGTATGTCAGTCAGATGAACACAACACATGCCATCTCAAAGTTACATTTAACCGTGTCATCACATGTACAAACACAACTACAACTACAGCTAGGCAGTGGCACAAATAGAACTAACAAACACATCCAGACATGTAGCCACCACTACAACACCAACACACAGTGAAGACCACTGAAAGGAAGGAATTCTGTGTATGCTGGGCAAGTCAGTGTAGCCAATAGCATCATGGGAGTCGTAGTCACACATATTTCTCACCCCCACAACTGTCCCATCAACACCACCATGAACCATGCGCACATCACAGGGAGTGGAAAAGGACTCACAAGATGGCTGACACTGGCAACTGCTGTGGGGAGCACAAGGCCCTGCTGGCAACTGTGCACCAACAAACAGCACAACACCACTGACTGACATCCTGAGAGACAACTTCCACTCCCTGCAATGGAAGCACGTTCCATGGTGGGATATCTGGCTGGGTGGGAAGGAGGACTCGCAGCACTGACCATAGTCCCAAGCACCTCCCCTCACACCCCCTCAACACAAACTCCACAGAACCCACCTGGGAGAATGCAATGCCTCACATCCTAACTCAAGATCCCACAAAGAACCTCCACCCTGGGTAATGTAGTGTGAAGCACAGGGACACTCTTGGGACTTTTAGCCAAACAACTGCCAGGACAACACTCCCAGCCATCCTGTCAGCACAGGCAGCCCACCCCACAGGGAAGCAGAGTCAAAGGAAGGAAGCATGGGCATGCTGGGAAGGGGGTGGAGGCAATAGCATGATGGGAGTAGTAGGCACAGATATCGCTCAGCCTCACAACTGGCCCATCAACACCACCCTGAACCATGCTCACATCACAGGGAGTGGATAAGGACTCACAAGATGGCTGACACTGGCTACTGCTGTGGGGAGCACAAGGCCCTGCTGGCAACTGTGCACCAACAAACAGCACAACACCACTGACTGACATCCTGAGAGACAACTTCCGCTCCCTGCAATGGAAGCACGTTCCATGGTGGGATATCTGGCTGGGTGGGAAGGAGGACTTGCAGCACTGACCATAGTCCCAAGCACCTCCCCTCACACCCCCCCTCAACACAAACTCCACAGAACCCACCTGGGAGAATGCAATGCCTCACATCCTAACTCAAGATCCCACAAAGAACCTCCACCCTGGGTAATGTAGTGTGAAGCACAGGGACACTCTTGGGACCTTTAGCCAAACAACTGCCAGGACAACACTCCCAGCCATCCTGTCAGCACAGGCAGCCCACCCCACAGGGAAGCAGAGTCAAAAGGAAGGAAGCATGGGCATGCTGGGAAGGGGGATGGAGGCAATAGCATGATGGGAGTAGTAGGCACAGATATCGCTCAGCCTCACAACTGGCCCATCAACACCACCCTGAACCATGCTCACATCACAGGGAGTGGATAAGGACTCACAAGATGGCTGACACTGGCTACTGCTGTGGGGAGCGCAAGGCCCTGCTGGCAACTGTGCACCAACAAACAGCACAACACCACTGACTGACATCCTGAGAGACAACTTCCACTCCCTGCAATGGAAGCACGTTCCATGGTGGGATATCTGACTGGGTGGGAAGGAGGACTTGCAGCACTGACCATAGTCACAAGCACCTCCCCTCACACACACCCTCAACACATACTCCACAGAACCCAGCTGGGAGAATGCAATGCCTCACATCCTAACTCAAGATCCCACAAAGAACCACCACCCTGGGTTATGTTGTGTGAAGCACAGGGACACTCTTTGGACTTTTAGCCAAACAACTGCCAGGACAACACTCCCAGCCATCCTGTCAGCACAGGCAGCCCACCCCACAGGGAAGCAGAGTCAAAAGGAAGGAAGCATGGGCATGCTGGGAAGGGGGGTGGAGGCAATAGCATGATGGGAGTCGTAGGCACATCTCTACATCCCCCACCACATGGCCCAGCAAGCTCACAATCACGCATGCACATCCCACAAAGAGTGGAAAGGCCCATCAAAGATGTCTGACACTGTTGCTGTGTCGTGGGGAGCACAAGGGCATGCTGGGAACTGCACACCAACCAACAGCAGGACACCACTGTCAGCCATCTTGCCATTGCTCTCACACCCACACACACTGAACTCCCCACAAAAGCAAGTAAGTATGGGAATGCTGGGAAGTGGGGTGGAGGCAATAGCATGATGGGAGTCATAGTCACAGACATAGCTCACCCCCACAACTGTCCCATCAACACCACCCTGAACCATGCTCACATCACAGGGAGTGGATAAGGACTCACAAGATGGCTGACACTGGCTACTGCTGTGGGGAGCACAAGGGCATGCTGGGAACTGCACACCAACCAACAGCAGGACACCACTGTCAGCCATCTTGCCATTGCTCTCACACCCACACACACTGAACTCCCCACAAAAGCAAGTAAGTATGGGAATGCTGGGAAGTGGGGTGGAGGCAATAGCATGATGGGAGTCATAGTCACAGACATAGCTCACCCCCACAACTGTCCCATCAACACCACCCTGAACCATGCTCACATCACAGGGAGTGGAGAAGGACTGACAAGATGGCTGACACTGGCTACTGCTGTGGGGAGCACAAGGCCCTGCTGGGAACTGTGCACCAACAAACAGCACAACACCACTGACTGACATCCTGAGAGACAACTTCCACTCCCTGCAATGGAAGCACGTTCCATGGTGGGATATCTGGCTGGGTGGGAAGGAGGACTTGCAGCACTGACCATAGTCACAAGCACCTCCCCTCACACCCCCCTCAACACAAACTCCACAGAACCCACCTGGGAGAATGCAATGCCTCACATCCTAACTCAAGATCCCACAAAGAACCTCCACCCTGGGTTATGTAGTGTGAAGCACAGGGACACTCTTGGGACTTTTAGCCAAACAACTGCCAGGACAACACTCCCAGCCATCCTGTCAGCACAGGCAGCCCACCCCACAGGGAAGCAGAGTCAAAAGGAAGGAAGCATGGGCATGCTGGGAAGGGGGTGGAGGCAATAGCATGATGGGAGTAGTAGGCACAGATATCGCTCAGCCTCACAACTGGCCCATCAACACCACCCTGAACCATGCTCACATCACAGGGAGTGGATAAGGACTCACAAGATGGCTGACACTGGCTACTGCTGTGGGGAGCACAAGGGCATGCTGGGAACTGCACACCAACCAACAGCAGGACACCACTGTCAGCCATCTTGCCATTGCTCTCACACCCACACACACTGAACTCCCCACAAAAGCAAGTAAGTATGGGAATGCTGGGAAGTGGGGTGGAGGCAATAGCATGATGGGAGTCATAGTCACAGACATAGCTCACCCCCACAACTGTCCCATCAACTCACATCACAGGGAGTGGAGAAGGACTGACAAGATGGCTGACACTGGCTACTGCTGTGGGGAGCACAAGGCCCTGCTGGGAACTGTACACCAACAAACAGCACAACACCACTGACTGACATCCTGAGAGACAACTTCCACTCCCTACAATGCAAGCACAGTCCATGGTGGGATAACTGACTAGCTGGGTGGGAAGGAGGGCCGGCTGTCAACCAAATACAACCAATGCAGACCATGTTCACACCCCAACAAATACATAGAAATGCCCAAATAATGCAGGACAATGTGCTACACCAATATCAACCCCTGACTGTGACGACTTAGGACAATGCAATGTACAGGCCCGCACCCAGAGGCACAGTCACAACTGTCAGGTGTGTCAACCATTGATGCCTGCAGAAACATAACATACATTGTGTGTGTCTCCCAAAAACAGGTGATGATGGGGACACAGCAGCAGACGCTGAGGAGTCCCAGTCCCAGGCTCAAGAGGATGCGGAGCTCACTGGTGTCGTACAGCCTCTGCCCTCCTCGGACGAAGAAGACCAACCTGGCACATCCGGTGCAAGTCAACATGCAGCACCAGCAGGACCACCAGCTGCAGCACCAGCAGGACCACCAGCTGCACCCCCTGCACCCACCCCTCCAACGACTGTCACCACAAATACCATCCCTGCCGACATGGACAGAACAAGGAGCAACACCAGCACAGGGACCATGGACCAACGTGGGGCCATGGACACCACCACCACCACCAACCCCCAAGGGGGACCAGGGTCATCTGTGCGTGCCACTGCACGCACTGCACATGTCGGCAGGGGTGGTGGGAGGGGTGGGAGACAGAGGTTGCTGCTTGCAGAGGTTGCTGGTGTGCATGATGACCCACAACTGGTACGCATAGCCGATGCGTACCAGTCCAGCACTGGAGATCTCAGCCAGGTAGTGGGGCTCCTCAGAGACATGAAACAGCAGCAGGCTGCCCATCATGCCCGCTTGGACTCACACATGTCCCGTGTGGAGTCCAAGTGGGACGCACTGCAAGAGATGACGGCGGTGCACAGGGACATTTTACAATGCCTCCGCCAGATGAACAGCAACCAGTCCACACCTCCCTGTGTGCCAACAACATCTGGTGCTGAACAAACTGCAACTGCCACAGGGAGGGAGGATGACTCTGGCGGAGAGTCCCCTGCACCGCAGCAGCCTGTACTTGAGGGGCCCCCCAAAGAAGAGGGGTCGTCCGAGGAGGGGCAAGTGAGAGGCCGATGGCCAAGTGCAACTCCCAGGAAGCCTGAACCTGTTCTGGATGTTCACCTTTGTGCACAGACTGTTCACCCTGTTGACAGCAACACAACTCCCACACATTACATGGGGAGTACAAGTTGGACCAATGTCTCAGACAACTGTGGCCCCGATACTGGGGATTTTGTCTACCAGGACTTTCAATTCACCTAGGAACTTCTGATTGCAAGATATATGTACAGCACTAACCATCCTATGCACTATTCACACAAATGTATCACAATAAACACACTAATACACCATACTTGCCTCTGTTGTGATTCCAACGTGGGTGCTGTTATGGGGATGATGAACTGCAAAATTACACTGTGTATGCGAACTGCAACAGCAAGTACAACACAGGCATGTGAGTAAAGGCAACGTGACACATATGAGGGAGACACACCACCAGGGCTACACAACACATACACACCTAGGCCATCTGACTCATTGCCTACACTGATGTTGCCAGGGAAGACGGTGCAATGCACAGACACCACACCTATTCCCAGTTGTAGTCAAGTAGCCCACAGGTACAGTAAGCAAATGGCAGTCAAATGTGTGACCACAGACAACGCACATCACAAAGTGAAGCACAGGTTTATTACACAGTTGCAACATGTCGTAACCACTACAGATGCAAGGTAATCCCACCTGGCAGCGGGCACACAGTCAACAACTGTAGAAGGAAGGAAGTCCATGGGTGTGGCACACATCACCTGTAGGGACACAACAGCTACCACCCTGGAAGTACAATCACGTCGTCGGTGGACACAGTTGACCAAACGAATCTGAAAGTACCCTGTGAAGGACAGAAATGACACACAGTCAAAAGCAATGGAGAACAGGACAGAACAGCAAAACTCATGCACAATACATGTTACAAGATACCCACCCAGAACCAAGTTAGCATGTCAACACTGTTGGAGAGTACAGACCACCTGTAAGCACACATCGCTACACACATCCAGTCAAGTAGCCCATGGACACACTCCAACAGCACCAGTGCACCACCTACACATATCATGCCAACTCACATCATTGACATGACACCTCAGGATACTCACATTCAGCTAAAGAAGTTGGTGATGAGCTGTGTGCGGACATCACCCTCATCATCATCATCATCACTGGCATCGTGGTCCAGGCCAGGATCCTCCACAGGTGGCGGATGTTGGTCATTGTCATCCTGGATGAGAGGCAACTCCTTCCGCACTGCCAGGTTGTGGAGCATGCAGCAGACGATGATAATCTTGCACACTTTCGCTGGGGCATATGGGAGGGACCCTCCTGTCTTGTCCAGGCAGCGGAAGCAGCTCTTCAGGAGACCAAATGTCCGCTCAATCACTCTCCTGGTCTGACCATGTGCCTCATTGTAGCGCATCTGGGCTGGTGTCACAGGGTTCCTGAGGGGTGTCAGCAACCACGGCATGTTGGGGTATCCCGAGTCACCTACGGACAGACAAGTGCACATTAGCTGACTTGGAAAAGTGGGCGGAATACTACAGATCAGATCACACACAATGGCACAAAGTCAGTACACACCGACAAGCCAGGCACGCTGGTTCTGCATCTGTGCCATCATCCTGGGGATGCGACTACTCCTCATCACAAAGGCATCGTGTGCTGAACCAGGGAAACGGGCACACACGTGTGTGATGGTCATATCTGCAAGACACACCACCAGTGCATTGACCGAGTGGTAGTGCTTGCGGTTACGGTAGGCCTGCTCCTGGGCCTGTGGTGGTACCAAAGCCACATGTGTCCCATCAATGGAGCCGATTACATGCGGCATCCTCCCCAGGGCATAGAAGTCACTCTTCACGTCAGTGAGTCGTTGCAGTCTAGGGAAATAGATGTACCGGTTCAGGAATAGCAACATTGCCACCAAAACATCGCGGAGCACACGGCTCAACATGGTCTGTGACATCCCACCAGCAGTCGCCACAGTATGTTGGAAGGTACCGGTGGCAAAGAAGTGTAGGGCTGCCATCACCTTCAGCTTGGGGGCAGCGCTGTAGGATACGGCCGGCCAGGCTGCAAATGTGGGGCCAACTGCACTGCCAAATCCTCAATCAGCTGCCTGGTGAAGCGGTACCGTCGGATGCTGTCCCGTTCCACCATCGTTGCCAGGTCTGGGAATGGTCGATGGACAGCAGGAGCCCTGCAGTGCAGAGGAGAAGAAAGCAAGATTGTCAGTCAGCCCACATATGCGGCATTGAACACATTCAATATCACAACATACATCATTATGAGGCACATCTACATGAAGTGTGCAGTTCCGTAAGGACATGTATGGTACATACATGGCCAACATCTGTCATCACGGTTCAACAAGTGGCATCAATAAGTCCCAGGTTGGCCCATTGGATATCATGAGGCCGTGTCACAGTTCCCATCTCCTGCTGCCGTGTCACAATCACCCCCACAGTGACATGTGAGGACAGATGTGCCCCAGGCATCACAGCTCAACGACAGGTACATTCCCAGGGACCCTGTATTGCCACATGGACACTGGCATTACATGGAGTATCATGTATACACCACAGCAAAACAACCATGACCCCCACAGGTAGTGGTCCCACTTGCCACTGCAGGACAGACATGGACGTCTGTGACACACACACGCACAACATCAAAGTCCATGCACACACAACGTGGATGTGGAGACTGTCTCCCATTGTGCACATGAAATCAGAGACATTGTAAACACTACATGCACACAGGCTGTGGAGGACCATCACTATTGTGCCACTGGGACACCCTGGCTCAAACATACCGTCCCACATGGGACTCACGGGGTATGTGACATGACATACACATACACCACCGTGAAATGTGACCATGGCACATGCACAGATATGAACAGTTGCACATCACAGTGGTCATGTACACGTAACACCCAGGATCCTGTCCCCATGAACACGTGCACAGCCTGGGGGTGGCTGCCCCCAGGTGACACCCACAGGACAACATGTACACCAACATACACACAATAGGAAATGCAGCCTTACATGCCTTATTATACAGTTTGGACAGGCTGTCGTGTTGTAGGTGTGCCCCTCACTCCCTGGGAGCTATCTGTGGCTGGCATATGTTCATCTGAGACAGGCATGGTGACATATGCCAGTCACTTGTACAGGGATGCGTTGATCAGCAATGGACCGATCGGTGCCCCCAGCCGGCCCATTGCATTCAATGTGTGCGGGTACGCGTTGTACCCCTGTACGCGTTGTACCGCAATGGACCGATCGGTGCCCCGGCCGGCCCATTGCATTCAATGTGTGCGGGTACGCATTGTACCCCTGTACGCGTTGATCAGCAATGGACCGATCGGTGCCCCCGGCCGGCCCATTGCATTCAATGTGTGCGGGTACGCGTTGTACCCCTGTACGCGTTGATCAGCAATGGACCGATCGGTGTGCACCCATTGACAATGGCCTAGCCTGGCAACGGACGCGTTTTCGAAATTTGAACGAGTCGGTTGCTGGAAATTTAGTTGGTCACCCACAACAATGTTGCAAAATCATGTATGTCATGAAGTTGAAGATTTGAAGGATGCTGTGGGCGTGTATTGGTGCTGCTATTCCATGGATTGGCCAGATTCAGAAGATGCAAACGACTTGGACCTATCACTTTGGACACATGGGACAGTATCTGCCTCTCCAGCACATATATATTGCTGGCTGTTCCCCTGAGAGCTCACTTGCCTGCACTACATGCTCCAGGACGACATCTGCCACTGCACTGCTGCTGTCTCTGCCCCTCTGGACCCTGCAATGGCACGTACTGTGGAGAGAGCTCCAGCCTTCAGCCTTGAGGAGAACCAGGCCCTGCTGGACAGCCTACTTCCACAGTACAGCAAGCTGTATGGGACACCAGGGGAGCAGATGAGTGTTCTGTGCACTGCCTTTCTGAATGTGCATTTTGTCTGACTAGCAAGGCTGAAAGTCTGCACGCCACTGGCTAGCAGGCTCACTGAGTAGTTGTCACCCCCCATAGTGTGTAGTGACATGCACTGGACAGGTATGGTGCAGTGACAGTGCATTTGAACAAGGTTTTACTTCCCATGCAATGATACCATGTAGTGACATCTGGCAAACTGTCCATGGGCAGCGTTGCACTGCCTGTGTACATCATGTGCCCCTGTGATTGAGACATGTATATACAACTGTGTCATGCATGGATATGTTGCATGTGTAGTAATGGCCTTTTCACTTTGTCATCCTGACAGGTTAATGCCCATCGGAAGCAGGAGATCTGGAAGGACATCGTCCAGGCTGTCCGGTCCGTGGGGGTCTACAAGCGCCGGATCCGCAACTGCCAGAAGAGGTGGCAGGACCTTCGGGGCTGGACCCGGAGGATTGCACGGGTCCAGCTGAAGCTGTTGCCTCCTCGCAGGAGGGGCGGAACATGGACCCTGACCCCCCACATGCTCCAGATCCTGGCGGTGGTGTTTCCAGACCTGGATGGGCAGCTGAAGGCCAGACAGCAGCAAGGAGGGGGTGAGTCAAAGACTGCACTGTGAACTCTGTATTACATGCTATGTGCCCTCCTCTGGCCTGGTTAAACTGCCACAGTACAGCAGTCATGTTGTCCAGGAGCCATGTCCCTCTATTGTGCACTGCCCACTCCTCATCTGATACCCAGGTGTGGCTCTTACATTCAGGGAATTGTGTCACTTGGGACTGTGTCCTTGCAGTTTGCTTCACTAAAGGTGGGGGACAGCATCTGTTTCCCTAACTCTGTTGTGGGCATCATGGGTGGGTCAATTGTTCACACAACGCCTGTGTTCGGACATGTAATCTGCGTGTTGCTTTGATATGCGGTCCACTTGCTGAGCTGAGCCACCACATGTGCCTGGGGTATGTGGTACACACCCATGCAGCGGGTGGGAACAATGTTTGGGCCCCAGGAGTGTGCAGATTACGTGTGTCACACATACATAGCCAGCTATCCACTGTCCAGGGCTCATCCCTCATTCATGTGGGGCAGGACAGTCATGCCTACTCCAGGCCATGCAATGCACTCTGTACTCCCACTCCCGTGTATCAGCTGACACATTGTGCGCAGTGATTTGACCCCTCAGGTGTCTGCCTCTGTGTCAGTGTGCTGTGGATTTGTTGCCAGGACTGCTGGGGTGTTTCTCGGTAGGGGCTCAGCATGCCACTGGAGATGTGACCATAGGAGACGATACTTGTGTGTCACATAGGTGTTTGATCAGCTGCCCGTGCAGACTGGGGTATGCGAATGTGAAGTTCAGGCAGCTGTTCCCCATTCACAGCAGATTGTGAGGGGCTCAGGTTCAGAGGGTAGTGTCACAGGTCTCCCATATGTCCAATCGGTATGATCTGGACAGATGAGGGTTAAGATGATGTGTTGTGTGGGGGATGTACATGTGCACTTGTGCAGCTCCAGGACTTGCATTCCCCATGACCTACTATTGTGACACAGTGCAGAGTGTTGTTGTCTGGCTGCCAAGTCATACATCACTGAGACAGTGATGTATGACTTAGCAGTCATGCCTCCGCCATGGCATGTGTCTACTTATTGGTGATCCTGCAGGGAATTGACATGTGCTACATGCACACCATTGTGGCGATGGCTATCAGGACATGGGTGCATCATGGTGTCTGTCGCTGGTATGCATCACATGCATTTCCTATTTGACTCTGGGCATCCCTTTCATCCGGAAACCTGTACTGACTCAGTGGCAAGAGTTGTGATGTGTGCATGTCCACATGCTACACCGTGTCCTCTGCACTGTCCAACTACTGTGTAGGTGGTGCATGTGTCCACACTGGGGTGTTGCTATCCAACAGATACCAGACAGATGGGTGCAAGGCCATGTGGGATGTGAGTGCCATGGTTGGCATCAGACTGACAATTGGCTTCCCCTGTTCAGTTAGGGCACTTTTAGCAATGTTCAACTAATGATGCCAGGGCTTGCTCTGTAATATGCTGTGCTCACAGTGTTGTGTGCGTTTGGTGCAGGTGACTGATGTCTGTCTGTTTCCCCATTGTTTGCAGATACATCCACGGCCACGGAAGGGGACAGCTCCACGGACCGGGAGGAGCCGGAGAGCCAGACTGGGTCAGCAGCCGAGGAGTGGTCGGAGGGACCCAGTGGCACGGAGGGCAAGGGGAGCCACACCGAGGAGTCCTCAGCACCATCCACCTCAGCTGAGTACCAGAGCAACTCGGAGGATGACTCCCTTATGGAGGCGGGTGTCAGCAGCCACCACACCCCAGCTAGTGTTGTTGTCCCCGCCACCACCAGCACCACCACCGCCCTCCCATCGGCTCCCATTCCCCAGGTCCATGGAGGCTCCCATGTTCGGGAGCGTGTCTCCTTTGGGCCAGGCACCGCAACCCCTGCCCCTGTGTCCCCTGCTGCCCTGAGTGAGGAGTCTGTGTACCTCCTTCGCCAGCTCCATGTAGGGCAGACAGCCATGCTGAGTGTCCTCCATGCGCACACCGCTCTGTTGACTCAGCTGGTGTCGTTCATGGAGGGCATCTCATCGGGCATGTCTGACCTACAGAGGGGCAATAGGTCCATGGACTCCTCCCTGACGGCAGCAGTGTCCCTCCTCAGACAGTCCCTCACCCCTCCTGCCTCTGCTCCATCCACACTCCCCAGCACCTTACCCGTCCCAAGCACACACACACTGGCACAGGCACACACCAGCACACACACGTCCAGCACACAGACACACATGCCACAAACAAAACGCACATGCATGCACAGTCAGGGGACTGAAACCAGAATCACAGGGGATGGGGCCCTGGAACACACACACGCATCCACGAGCACTGCGCAGTCCTCAGTTGCCTCTCCCTCCAAAGCACCCTCCCTTGCCTCACCTGCAACCCCAAAGACCCAGCGGCTCTTCCTCAGTGACCTCGGCCTCTTCCCCTCCGATCCAGCTGATACAGCATTCAGGGGAAGAGGAAGCCCACCCACACGGAGCAGAGTGCCCCTCGCACCCGGACACCCTCCCCCAGGTGCAGACAGACTGAGGCCCCCACCCGCAAGTCCCCCGGAGTCGTAAGAGCAAGACCCCACCGCCGCCCTGCAGCTCAGGCACCAGGTCTCCTTCCTCCATCCCTCAGGCCCCCACTCCACAGGTGCCCCCACCACACCCTGCCCCAGGTTCCCCCACCCACAGATATACCATCCCCAAGAGGATCTGGCCTTCTCCCCCTGCCACTTGCTCTCCCGGCACCACACCCCGCTGCGCTTGTCTGTGCCACTGATGTGGTGAGGGTGTCCTCCCCCTCTGTCCAGCCCACCTTGCCTGTTCCCCATTCTCCTCCCCTGGTGGTAGGCACTGCAGTGGAGTCCACTACCACCCTGTCTGACTTGGGCACTGCAGTGGCGGACCTGTCCACTCCATCTGCAGGGTCCACTGCAGTTGTGCCGGCACCCACAACATCTGAGTCATGCCCCCCAGTTGTGCCGGCACACACCATGTCAGACACCTCCACTGCAGTTGTCAGTGGCTCGCCAGCACCCACCACCCCTTCCCTGCTTCCTCCTGGTGAGCCCTGATCCTGTCCCTGCGGTGCCTGGCCTGCCCCCCGGTTGCCCCTCCTAGTGGATTGTCCCTGGTTTTGTGCAGTGCAGGCATGCGTAGGGTGACATCTGCCACTGTCACCCTGTTTGGACTTTGACAATGGACTGGCCATTGGCCTTTGTGTTAATTCTGGACTTTCAGTTATCATTACACACATATGCTGAATAAAGCAACTTTCTGTTCTCTAGTGCTTATGCTTCTGATGTACATGTTGTTGATGATGCTAACCATGCCCTTGCTGCAGTGATGGTGATATTTGGTCTCATGATAATGAAGTGTTACTGTGCAGGAACCCATGTGGTCCAGGGGGAATGTGTCCTATCCTGTGGTGTATCCATGTCATCCATAGCAGCATCTGAGGGTGCCATGTGTTCAGTATTTGGCAATGGGATTTCCTACTTACATTAGCAATTTCACATCTGTGGCTTCCACCCCTGCACATCTGTTGTGCCTGCCATTGTTCAATTCGTCTACTTCCCTGACCGTGTGGCCATCTCCACTGGACATGCAGGTTTGGGCATCAATGGGGAAGGACTCATCTGTGTTGTCAGTGCAACATTGCTATACAAGTGTGTTGGATCTGTGCTGATGATTTCGTTGGCACTTCCATGACCAGGCTGATGTGACGGGAGCCTTCATTTGGTGCTAATTGTTGATTGTGTGACCAAGTGCTCAGCTGACATGATGGGGCCCTACTGAGGCAACATATGGCACAGCTTTCCTCACACAGGAGTGGAGTCCCCTCATGGCAGTGTGTACTCCTGTGACATTGCCTGCGCCCAAGGTGTGTGTTGTATGAGCATGTCTGTGTGTTCACTTCCGTTTAGCTGTGCATGCTGTGATCCCTAGTGTTGTACCTGTTTGTGATGCTTGCTGAGTTGACCTATGTTCCCCCAAAGTCTTCTCCCTGGGTTCTCTGTGATGTGGGTGCATGGCACATTACTGGTCATCTGGGTGTCACCCATAGGTGTGTTTTCTGTCAGGGCTGAGTTTGTGTGCAGACGCAGATGGGTCACAGTCAGGTTTCCCCTTGGCACTTGTTGTTTGCCCCTGTCATGTGATTTCCAGTTTGTGTTATCTTTCAGTGATTGTGACACGTTGTGTGTGTGACTGCTGGCACTCCTCAGGGTCCGGGCTGCAATGTTGGTTGTTGTCTATGTGTGTTCTTTGTGGGTGACCTTGGCTTCTTCATTGGTGTGTGACTGTGGCTGGGATCCCATTGGTTGGTGTGGTATTGCCGTCATGTCCATGTACAGCGTAGTGTGCAGTGTGTCAGACATTCAGGAGTCTTGTTGAGTGGCCATGTGTGATGTGTTTCTGCACCTTGGTTCCCACCCACCACCCTGGAATAGTAATGGGTGCATGTGCAATGTCACCAGTGCATGTGTGCTTCACTGCTGCACATTGTTGGAGGTCGAGGGGTGTGGTGTTGAGTGTGTGCAGATGAGAGTTGTTGGCCGGCTAGGCCCCTGCCTCCATGTTGGCCTTGGCTTACTGGCCGTGCTGATTGATTTGTGCTTGTGTAGGTGTGATGGTAGTTTGTTGCTCAGGACACATGACTGTGGTTCACAGTGTGAACGACATTTAGCTTTGTCATCACAGTGGGATTGTAATGCAGCCCAGGGTCACCACATTGTGGGGGCCCTGGGGGTAGTGCTGTGGTGTGTCTGTGTCTTGCTGTGTCAGTTGCTGTTCCTACGTGCCTGTGTGACAT
Organism: Calotriton arnoldi; assembly: GCA_963921515.1. Lineage (NCBI taxonomy): Eukaryota > Metazoa > Chordata > Amphibia > Caudata > Salamandridae > Calotriton > Calotriton arnoldi. The sequence continues at coordinate 943,649 of CAWUFW010006589.1, forward strand.
GTGTGATTTGTGCTCCCTCTCATCTGACAATGCCTGCTTGCCCACATAGGGGATTTGGATCCATGAGTTACCTTTGTGTGGCACTGTATGCACATCTGTATGATTGGTATTCAGGTCTCCTCATGTGTTGTGTGGTTGCCTGGGGACACTGGCACCCCCCTCACCTGTTGTGTATGATGTGCAGTGTGGGTCTGCCTGTTCGTGTTTGTGCATCTGCACCACTGCATTGGCATATCTTGGGTGTGCCATTGGCTGTATGTAGTTTGGTGGGTTTCCCCTGCTGTCCCTGGGACTCCTAGGTCATCGGTCAGCACAATGATCATGGTTTGTGTGTCCCATTGCTGCCATGGTATGGTATCTGTTCACCTCACATCTACAGTCTCCACAGGGTATCTGCATTTGTGTGCCCATTGGTGCAAATATGTGGGTCTGCATTCTGATGGTCACTTCTGTCATTGTGTCATTGATGAATGTTGACAGTGTCAGCCCCCAGGGGTGTTGTTTGTCTGCACATGGCCAAAGGTATGTCTTATTTGCACTGCAGTATTTGCCTCCCCCAATTTATGTTGCAATGGGACACATGCACTACTTTGCCACTGATGTGTTTTATGTTCTGTGACCAGGAATCATCCATGCAGTTTGGCAGTTGCAGCTTTTTCTTTGTCAACACTTACATTTTGGTCACTGTGATGATGGGGGTTTGGACCCCATTGCCACAATGTTCAAAATGTGCTTCAGCTATGGCCCTCACACTTACATTTTGGTCACTGTGATGATGGGGGTTTGGACCCCATTGCCACACTGTTCAAGATGTGCTTCAGCTATGGACCCCACACTTACATTTTGGTCACTGTGATGATGGGGGTTTGGACCCCATTGCCACACTGTTCAAAATGTGCTTCAGATATGGCCCCCACACTTACATTTTGGTCACTGTGATGATGGGGGTTTGGACCCCATTGCCACAATGTTCAAAATGTGCTTCAGCTATGGACCCCACACTTACATTTTGGTCACTGTGATGATGGGGGTTTGGACCCCATTGCCACAATGGTCATGGCCTGCTTGCATTGTGGGGGCCACACACATATATGTGTGGCACATGTGATAGGGGGTCACATTGTATGTTCAAAGTCATGTTCAGTGTTGTAGGCATTTGACACAGTCTACACACGCTTGTCATGGTGTTGGGGGATGTCTTTTTCTTGCATTCCCTAGGTTGTGGTGTGCTGGTTGTGTCATGCATTGTCCATCCTATGAGTGGGGGTGGTGTTGGTGGTAGGTATCCAGCCCCCCATGGGTAGAGGTGGTAGTAGTGGTAGGCATCTGGCACCCCCCTGGGTAAGGGTGGTAGTAGTGGTAGGCATCCAGCCCCCCCTGGGTAAGGGTGGTAGTAGTGGTAGGCATCTGGCACCCCCCTGGCTACGGGTGGTAGTAGTGGTAGGCATCTGGCACCCCCCTGGCTACGGGTGGTAGTAGTGGTAGGCATCCAGCCCCCCCTGGGTAAGGGTGGTAGTGGTGGTGGGCATCTGGCACCCCCCTGGCTAAGGGTGGTAGTAGTGGTAGGCATCCAGCCCCCCCTGGGTAAGGGTGGTAGTAGTGGTAGGTATCCAGCCCCCCCTGGCTAAGGGTGGTAGTAGTGGTAGGCATCCAGCCCCCCCTGGGTAAGGGTGGTAGTAGTGGTAGGCATCTGGCACCCCCTGGGTAAGGGTGGTAGTAGTGGTAGGCATCTGGCACCCCCATGGCTAAGGGTGGTAGTAGTGGTAGGCATCCAGCCCCCCCGGGGTAAGGGTGGTAGTGGTGGTGGGCATCTGGCACCCCCATGGCTAAGGGTGGTAGTAGTGGTAGGCATCCAGCCCCCCCTGGCTACGGGTGGTAGTAGTGGTAGGCATCCAGCCCCCCCTGGGTAAGGGTGGTAGTAGTGGTAGGCATCTGGCACCCCCCTGGCTACGGGTGGTAGTAGTGGTAGGCATCTGGCACCCCCCTGGCTAAGGGTGGTAGTTGTGGTAGGCATCCAGCCCCCCTGGGTGAGGGTGGTAATAGTGGTAGGCATCTGGCACCCCCCTGGGTAAGGGTGGTAGTGGTGGTGGGCATCTGGCACCCCCCTGGCTAAGGGTGGTAGTTGTGGTAGGCATCCAGCCCCCCTGGGTGAGGGTGGTAGTAGTGGTAGGCATCTGGCACCCCCCTGGCTATGGGTGGTAGTAGTGGTAGGCATCCAGCCCCCCCTGGGTAAGGGTGGTAGTAGTGGTAGGCATCCAGCCCCCCCTGGGTAAGGGTGGTAGTAGTGGTAGGCATCTGGCACCCCCCTGGCTACGGGTGGTAGTAGTGGTAGGCATCCAGCCCCCCCTGGGTAAGGGTGGTAGTGGTGGTGGGCATCTGGCACCCCCCTGGCTAAGGGTGGTAGTAGTGGTAGGCATCCAGCCCCCCCTGGGTAAGGGTGGTAGTAGTGGTAGGCATCCAGCCCCCATGGCTAAGGGTGGTAGTAGTGGTAGGCATCCAGCCCCCCCTGGGTAAGGGTGGTAGTAGTGGTAGGCATCTGGCACCCCCTGGGTAAGGGTGGTAGTAGTGGTAGGCATCTGGCACCCCCATGGCTAAGGGTGGTAGTAGTGGTAGGCATCCAGCCCCCCCTGGGTAAGGGTGGTAGTGGTGGTGGGCATATGGCACCCCCATGGCTAAGGGTGGTAGTAGTGGTAGGCATCCAGCCCCCCTGGCTACGGGTGGTAGTAGTGGTAGGCATCCAGCCCCCCCTGGGTAAGGGTGGTAGTGGTGGTGGGCATCTGTCACCCCCCTGGGTAAGGGTGGTAGTGGTGGTGGGCATCTGGCACCCCCCTGGCTAAGGGTGGTAGTAATGGTAGGCATCCAGCCCCCCTGGGTGAGGGTGGTAGTAGTGGTAGGCATCTGGCACCCCCCTGGCTACAGGTGGTAGTAGTGGTAGGCATCCAGCCCCCCCTGGGTAAGGGTGGTAGTAGTGGTAGGCATCCAGCCCCCCCTGGGTAAGGGTGGTAGTAGTGGTAGGCATCTGGCACCCCCCTTGCTACGGGTGGTAGTAGTGGTAGGCATCCAGCCCCCCCTGGGTAAGGGTGGTAGTGGTGGTGGGCATCTGGCACCCCCTGGCTACGGGTGGTAGTAGTGGTAGGCATCTGGCACCCCCATGGCTAAGGGTGGTAGTAGTGGTAGGCATCCAGCCCCCTGGGTAAGGGTGGTAGTAGTGGTAGGCATCTGGCACCCCCTGGGTAAGGGTGGTAGTAGTGGTAGGCATCTGGCACCCCCATGGCTAAGGGTGGTAGTAGTGGTAGGCATCCAGCCCCCTGGGTAAGGGTGGTAGTGGTGGTGGGCATCTGGCACCCCCATGGCTAAGGGTGGTAGTAGTGGTAGGCATCCAGCCCCCCCTGGCTACGGGTGGTAGTAGTTGTAGGCATCCAGCCCCCCCTGGGTAAGGGTGGTAGTGGTGGTGGGCATCTGGCACCCCCCTGGCTAAGGGTGGTAGTAGTGGTAGGCATCCAGCCCCCCTGGGTGAGGGTGGTAGTAGTGGGAGGCATCTGGCACCCCCCTGGCTACGGGTGGTAGTAGTGGTAGGCATCCAGCCCCCCTGGGTAAGGGTGGTAGTAGTGGTAGGCATCCAGCCCCCCCTGGGTAAGGGTGGTAGTAGTGGTAGGCATCTGGCACCCCCCTGGGTAAGGTTGGTAGTAGTGGTAGGCATCTGGCACCCCCATGGCTAAGGGTGGTAGTAGTGGTAGGCATCCAGCCCCCCCTAGGTAAGGGTGGTAGTGGTGGTGGGCATCTGGCACCCCCATGGCTAAGGGTGGTAGTAGTGGTAGGCATCCAGCCCCTCCTGGCTACGGGTGGTAGTAGTGGTAGGCATCCAGCCCCCCCTGGGTAAGGGTGGTAGTGGTGGTGGGCATCTGGCACCCCCCTGGCTAAGGGTGGTAGTAGTGGTAGGCATCCAGCCCCCCTGGGTGAGGGTGGTAGTAGTGGTAGGCATCTGGCACCCCCTGGCTACGGGTGGTAGTAGTGGTAGGCATGCAGCCCCCCCTGGGTAAGGGTGGTAGTAGTGGTAGGCATCCATCCCCCTGGGTAAGGGTGGTAGTAGTGGTAGGCATCTGGCACCCCCTGGCTATGGGTGGTAGTAGTGGTAGGCATCCAGCCCCCTGGGTAAGAGTGGTAGTGGTGGTGGGCATCTGGCACCCCCTGGCTAAGGGTGGTAGTAGTGGTAGGCATCCAGCCCCCTGGGTGAGGGTGGTAGTAGTGGTAGGCATCTGGCACCCCCTGGCTACGGGTGGTAGTAGTGGTAGGCATCCAGCTCCCCTGGGTAAGGGTGGTAGTGGTGGTGGGCATCTGGCACCCCCCTGGCTAAGGGTGGTAGTAGTGGTAGGCATCCAGCCCCCCCTGGGTAAGGGTGGTAGTAGTGGTAGGCATCTGGCACCCCCCTGGGTAAGGGTGGTAGTAGTGGTAGGCATCTGGCACCCCCATGGCTAAGGGTGGTAGTAGTGGTAGGCATCCAGCCCCTCCTGGGTAAGGGTGGTAGTGGTGGTGGGCATCTGGCACCCCCCTGGCTAAGGGTGGTAGTAGTGGTAGGCATCCAGCCCCCCCTGGGTAAGGGTGGTAGTAGTGGTAGGCATCTGGCACCCCCTGGGTAAGGGTGGTAGTAGTGGTAGGCATCTGGCACCCCCCTGGCTAAGGGTGGTAGTAGTGGTAGGCATCCAGCCCCCCTGGGTAAGGGTGGTAGTGGTGGTGGGCATCTGGCACCCCCATGGCTAAGGGTGGTAGTAGTGGTAGGCATCCAGCCCCCCCTGGCTACGGGTGGTAGTAGTGGTAGGCATCCAGCCCCCCCTGGGTAAGGGTGGTAGTGGTGGTGGGCATCTGGCACCCCCCTGGGTCAGGGTGGTAGTGGTGGTGGGCATCTGGCACCCCCCTGGCTAAGGGTGGTAGTAGTGGTAGGCATCCAGCCCCCCTGGGTGAGGGTGGTAGTAGTGGTAGGCATCTGGCACCCCCCTGGCTACGGGTGGGAGTAGTGGTAGGCATCCAGCCCCCCTGGCTAAGGGTGGTAGTAGTGGTAGGCATCCAGCCCCCCCTGGGTAAGGGTGGTAGTGGTAGGCATCTGGCACCCCCCTGACTAAGGGTGGTAGTGGTGGTTGGCATCCGGCCCCCTGGGTAGGGGTGGTGGTGCGCATTCAGGCCCCTGTGTGCATATGTGGCATTGGTGATGGGCATCCCGCCCCTATGGTGCTGCTGTTGCTGGTGTAAGTAAATTCTGCATCCCTCTGTGTGTGTGTGATGTGTCGTGTACGTGTTGTATGTGTTTTGTGGTTGGTGTCTGACTTACCTTCTGCGCCGTACGCGTCCGTGCCTGTTCCGGTAGTAAATGTAGAATATTGGTATGATCGGGACGAAGGGATTCATGGTTGGTTCGTGTCGTTCGTCTTTCTCGTCGCTTCGCGTCGTCCTCGTCGCTGGCGTGTTCGCCTCGTAGCCGTGGATCGTGTTGTGGCGCGAATCGGAGCTTATGTGCACCTCTCCCGGATGCTTTGACGTGCCGTGCGTAGCGACGGGTTCGGCGCGTACGGAAAGCGCATCGTACTTGTTCGGCCGGACGTGGCTGCATTTTCCCTTCCGTGCGACTCGATTCTGCGTTTCCGGATTCGCCTCGGTCGGAGAACAGGACCTGGATTGGGTGAGTACGACTCAGCCGGATTCTGTGCTGTTGTGCGCATCGTACTTACTCGTTCGGTGTGCTGTACGGATCGGTCGGGAAACAGGCATTCGCATGGCTTTTTTCCCGACCGAATGGTATTGGGTGCGCCTCCGACCGAGATCGGAATCGGCCCCTGAGTTGTTAATTCTCATTTTCAGATGGTTGAAAGGTTTAGACACTCCATAAAACAAGGACCAAACAGGAAATGCCTGGGGAGGGAAGCAGCATTATGTGGTCGTCCAGGAAAGAGAAATAGGACTACTTTCAATATCGAACAAGTATATGGGAAGGCACAGGCAGAGCGAGCAGAGCCTCTCTGGTGTAGACAGGGATGAGGAGCAAGGATGAGGAGAAAATGAGATACTTGTAAAATAATGTAAAAGAACCATTTTCCTAAGAAGTTCATATTTTTGAGCCCAGGGTAAATCACATGTCTTGGAAACTAGAGGGATTTATTTCTAACCAAAATTTGAAAAATGCAGCAAGTTTTCATAGAAGAAAAAGTTAGCCTCATTATTGAAAATGCATCTAAGGGTTTTAGCTATAGTAGAAAGGATTGTCGGTATGTAGAGGCATGACGAATTGCTGAGTATGCAGCTACCCTGCTCAATTATCACCTACACTGCAATGGCAGCTGTATGTGGAATAATGTGCAAAGCCTGCAGTTTCAGTTACAGCCGGCAGAGAACATTATTTTAAATGTGCACGTCGGTGGGTTAGGGTCAAAGCAAGACAGGGATAACAGGATTTGCCTTCACTAGGCGAAGTGAAAAGCAGACCTATGGCCTATCTGAACTTCAAGATTCCATTTTGGGAGGCAGGAGATAAGACAACGGGGCATATTAGCAAGGGCACTATCGCCGCTTTAGCGGCACTTTTTGCCGCTAAAGCGGCGATATTTATATCGCCCTATCAGCAAACTGTCTCTAACAGCAGTTAGCGACAGTTTGCGGGCATTAGCGCCCTTTTCTTTACCGCTTTGCATGTCAGCGATATTTATCGCTAATGACATGCAAAGTGGGCGTTCCCGACGAACAAACCTGGGAAACACTCGCTAACAGGCCTATCGCCTATTAGCAAGGTGGCCATGGCCCCAGTTAGCGACGTGAAAAGTCGCGCTAACCGGGGTCATCGCCATTTATTTAACACCTGCAATTAGCAGGTGTTAGCCATACCTAACATGGGGGTGGATTATGCTGATACGACCACAGGGTCGTATCAGCAAGGTGTTCTCCCTTCTCCATGCAACATCGCTGGTTTTTCAGCGATGTTGGCCCATTTCCTCGCTATCGCTGGAATATTCATCGCCATAGCGCTAATCGTTGCTAATACAGCGTTAGCGTGGCGATATATTCCAGCGATAGCCGGCGATAAAAAAAATCACGCTAAGCAGGGTTAGCGATGATTATCGCCTCTTCTTGCTAATATGCCCCAACATTTTCAGCAAGCCAAATTCCCGATTAAAGGCTTGGCATGTGTAAACACTGGCTATCTGAAGACAAATGTAAATGTTTTTCCTTGCGGAAGGATAGATGAAATGATGTGCACTTTAAAATCACTAATTAATGCCATAACATTTTGAATGCTGCACTACAGTACTCGCGTAAAGCCCGAAATACTCCATCCCAAAGTGCATATTTACAGCACAGAGATTTTAGTGCTGTATAAGTGCTCAGAACTGAAAATGTTTTCTTGGGATATGTTCATTTGTCAAGGAATAGTCTATTTTACACATCAGTTTGTCCATGATGGGAAACAGAAACTGCAAGCTGAAGAAGAAACAAATAATACTCACGTCTAGATGAAATATTTACACCATTTGTGGAACAGCATTACAATGAACTGTTTTATGAGAAACACAATCTGATAATTGGGATAATTAATGGTGAAGAAAGTTTGTGATAGCCTTGTGATACTTAATGGAGAAAAAACTTTTCATGCACATTATGGAATAAGGCATGCAGTACTCAACATTACAGCGGTTCTCAGGTGTTTGGATGTTGGGAGTGCAGGTGAGCTTTTACTTTTCTGAAGGGCGTTGTAAGTTTGCAATGAGGATTTGCCACTTATGCTTCAAATTTTTTTCAAAGGATATACAGTATTCAAAGGTACAAAATGAAAAAGGCACCACTGTGAAAGTGTTCATTCAGGTGTTTATATTCTCGCTGACATACACTTTTTAAATACGTAATAAATAAAACACTGGCAATGTCAATAGGTCTAGCTATCGGACTTTCTACAGCAAGACCGAAGAATTTCAAAATGGTCTCCAGATTCATATGGATGTTTGAGCAGATTTGGCAATTTGGCAGTTTTACTCCAATTCGCTTCTGGTGCAGTTATTCGAGACTGGTACTATCAAACCCATTCCTCATTACTTCAGATTTCTGTAATTAGCACTCTGTGTTTGTACAAACGTTTGCAGATTCTCATCCCACCAATCTCTCAAGCAGGCACCTACTCCTTGATCTGAGTTGGTCCTGAAGTATCCCGCTCCACCGTCTCCAAAACTTAACATTGACCCCAAGGGCATCCTGCATGCTAAAGCATGTCTCATCAAAGGCCCGCATGATAGACGACATCACACCCACTCTGCTGGCACTTGACTGACTTCCCTTGCTTGCCTCTACCAATTTCAAAACCACCCTTATCATCACCAAAGCCAACACAGCTGGCACCCCTCCTATCTGGTTGGTAAGCTCACCATTTCTGGTTGCTCTTAGCACACTCGCAGCCAGGACACCATGAGACTAAATTCAAAGTGCAGCGAAGAAACAAATAAGGCATCTTAATCTGTGCATAGGTGATCCGAAAGGATGTCCTGAAGATACATCTGTTTAAATAATGCTACATCATGATACAAAATCATCCCACTTTCGCCCATAGAAACCAGCAATCCATCTAATCAACATTGACTGTTTCAGTGACTTTGACCCTCTGCAAATCTCTGCTGTCTTTTGACTCGGTTTACACCACATAAATATCACAGAATTGAGTTTCTTGCACAAAATCACACTCAGACTTTAATTATCATAAGTATCACACATATACATACGACCATGGGTTTTCAAAAAAGGAACAAGAATGCCATTGGTAGGTTATTATAAACAAGTCCCTAAACATCCATGCATGCTCCACTGAAACTTTTAATTTAATGACAAGACAGGAGGCTAGCATTATGCATTATGTCACTGTAAGTTCCCCACTTATATCACAAAAATGGTAGGGAAAAGAAGCTCACCGGGTGTCAGTCATTCAAATATGGGAAACAAAGCAATTCCTTTTTGTCAAATAACCCTCACACACTCTAGTAGTGTCATGCTTCATCATCGGGCATTTGCCTGGAGACGCGGACCAAGTAGGTGTGGCAGCGGGGCAGGACCTTTGATGTAAGTCTGACTACAAGGCTACGCCTCAGGACACCGTAGTCTCTTGAGACGAGTTCACACCTCCAAATCGGGATGGAGTGAAACAGTACGCAACAGGAGAAGAGATAAGTAATCCGTTCCCCGTTTTCTCGTATAGGTGCAGCTTTCTGCCCTCTACAAACTTAAAACATAGGACAGTCCTGAAACTAATTTAACCAGGGAGGATATTATTATTTTTGCCCTGAAGAAAGTCCAAGACCCAGATGGGCCATTTTTAACAGACTGAAACATGTTGGCACTAGGGTCATAGGATCATCACCTCCTGATGACCCACATATACTTTTTCTAGTTTTAATATCCCCTACAATTCTGCTAATAAAGGGATACCAGGAACCGCAGTAGGAATTTTAATCTTTAAACCCCCTGGCCACATTCTTCTAAGTGCTCCCTGAAATATGGTTGAGCCCACCCTGACCTTTAGGAGTCAGGGTGAACCTGATGATGAAGCATGACACTACTAGAGTGTGTGAGGGTTATTTAACAAAAAGGAATTGCTTCCTTTCCCACATTTGAGTGGCTGACACCCGGTGAGCTTCTTTTCCCTACCATATTTGTGATATAAGTGGGGTACTTACAGTGACATTGTGTTGACTTGGGTGGAGGTATCCCCACCAGGAACCCCTCTCTGCCCTTCTGGCGCTGGAGAAGTTTTCTTCTCACAGTAGCCATAGTTTACTAGCATTATGCATTCCCTTTCATTCACTAACTCCTGAGCAGCACTTAAAAGCTACCAGCATCACTGAATGATGTCACAAAACATTAGAACATTCAAACATGACATAAGCCTTTAACATTCTAAGCTCATCCTCTTTTGTTTGCTGCTTCTGAGCAGATAAGTATATATTTTAATATTGGATGTAAGATTTTATTAAGGATTACATTTAAGAGTACAATAGGTTTAGAGTGGATAAGATATGAATGATAATAGGTTGAACTGTTTCTTTTTTGAAGAACTTTAATTTATGTTGTTTTATTTTCAAACCCAATTTTCAGGTGATTTATTTCATAAGGATTAACTTAATTTAGATTTCAGTAGGTCCTAAATGGTTTGCTAGGTGATCGGTAATATGGACTTATTTTTTCGGCATAGTATATATTTGTTTCAGAAATATTTAAAAAACGGATGATGTATCTTACCGTTAAACTTTTGAACGGGAGAGAGACTGGCGCGTGAGGATTCTCGAAGTGCTCGAGCGAATGTGCGTAGGCGCGACTCACGTTATCTTACGCATGGGCTAAACAAAGAGGTTATTTTTTGTTGGAAATAGAGTGCGTTTGGTCAACGTGAGACCGAACACGTCTATTTCAAAAGGAAATGGAGCTTGTTTTGTAAACGGAAGACGTTTACTTTATAGCAACGAGAGGTTGGTAGGAAACAAGTATCCGATCGGTAAAGGAAAGTCAGTTGACTTTGTCAGTTTACAGATTGGAGTAAAACGAGCAGTTAATTTTGTATGCAAAACCACATAAAGCAGCCTCTACAGCTACTACTGCAAGATGGATGAAAGATACTATGCATGAGTCTGGTGCGAATTTAGAGAAGTTCTAAGTACATTCTATTCGAGGGGCTATGGCTTCTAAAGTAAAAGTTTCAGGAGGAAGTTTGAGCGAGATTCTGAAGGTGGCAGATTGGTCTAATGACAAAATATTTAGGGATTTCTATTTTAGGCCAGTAGCACATGTAACTGAGAAAGTTCTTAAGGACTTTAAACATGCATAATGCTAGCCTCATGTCTTGTCATTAAATGTCGATTCTCACTGATTAATTGCATATAGAATCGTGATTTAATTAAAGACAAGAAGCCTACCATTACCCCACTCACCCTACCCGTTGGTGGGTGAAATAGGTTTGATTCATGATGTTTTTAAAAAAAAAAAGGGAAAAAGAGATTATAACTGTTTTTCTGGTGGAAAGTGTAGATCAAAACAATATTTTTGTAGTATTAACTTTATTTTGGTTGCAGATCGATAAAAGAAGTGATTTCATTTGTGCCGAGAAGGACACCTGGTCTTTTTGTGCCGCAAGGGGCACCTGTACTTATTGCGCCATGAAGGCCGCTCTTTCTCTTTGTGCCGCTAGGGGCACCTAGCTCATCTGTAGCGCACAGGCAACCTACTGGATAACACCCGGTCTCTTGTAGCGCGCAGGCTACCATGGGATTGAAGGTGCTTTGACTTTTTCAAAGCCTTACCTCCTTTTTTAGGTAGAGGGTTTTCCTCTCCAGAAATATCAGTTGAGTCTTCCTCAGGAGTGTTGTCTCTTTTTCTTTTAGTAAATGCTGCCTCTACTGCCTCTTTCAGAGATGATTTCAGTTGTCTCTCAAACAAATTCATCAAGGAATTCTCCGTGAGGGGAATATCCACATTAAACTGTATATCGTTTTCTGAAAAAAAATTTTTTTTCTGGGTTATTGGATTTTAGAAAAAACTTTCCCTTTTAAAACAAAATTATTATTTATGTATATATAGAACGCTTCTTGAGCGTTAATATCTGTAAGGCAGGGTGTTTATGTACAGTCTGCTGATCTCGAGGCTATTTGGTCAAGAGCTATATTAAAAAATATTAATTGTTCTCCTGTCGGCTTGATATTAAAATAATATTTGCCCTCCTACCAAAGAAATCTGTCCTTCGGTCTCAACGGCTCCGAGACACAGTCTGTTGGGCTCTGCGCTGTGCGTTGTCATGGAAACGCACAGCGCGAGCTGGAGCGGGATTTCCCAGAAACTCTAATTTTTGCCTGGCGGGTCCCAAAGAGGGGAGCCCGTCGAAGCAAAAGAGCCGGAAAGGAGTAAGCCCCGCCCCACGATCATCGTCGAGGCAGAGCCGGAGAGCAACGGGGACCAGCCGTGAGTAACGCGGTCCCAGCTGTTTGAAGTCAGCTGGGGCCGGAGTGCATCTGGAGGACTGGCAGGCCGGGGGGGCAGACAAGAAGTCTCAGACCCACCCGGTCTCGGATATTTGAGTCAGCCGGAGTCGGGAGTGACCGAGTCTCACGCTGAGAGCATGATCAGGTTGGTTTAACGAGAAAGGCAAATCGAATAAATTAAAAAGTTGTAACCAAATAAGCAAACCCGACCATAAATTGGAAGGGTGACAACATGAAGGGGAAAAAATTACTCACCTTCTATACTGAAAGATGCTCCCTGCAGGGGAAAAGTGGTCAAAATCCAAGTCAAATAGCGCAAATAAAGATCATTACATGTAATGAAGGGGGGGGTCATCTTGTTTTGGTTAACAAATAGGAAAAAAACAATATCCCATAATGGTAATTTGTTATATTAAGATAGTACAAAATAGAGAGATAGGATAAACATGTACTTAACTGTCCAGGAACAGCGAATAAAAGAGAGAAACTCACCCTGCACATAAATTGCTTAGAGATGTTGGCGAGCTTGAATGCATTAATGAGCTTCAAGTCAATTCTAAAAAACAGCGTGGTTTTGATCAAACTGGACAACTTTACAGCTGTCTCTTACATCAACCGCTTGGGAGGAGCATGGTCAAGGTTACTTGCAGATCTAGCCAAGAGGATTTGGTACTTCTGCTGGAGTCAAAAAATAGTTCTAAAAGCAGAATTCATCCCAGGCCATCTAAACACAAGGGCAGATTGGAATTCAAGGTTCCTAAGAGACTCGAGCGACTGGAAACTGAATCCAATAGTCTTCAAAAAAGTTCAAGACTTATGGGGCCCTTTCCAGGTGGATCTCTTTGCCAGCAGATTAACCTTTCAGATAGATCAGTATTTCAGCTGGAGGCCAGACCCCCAAGCGACTGCAGTGGACGCTCTGGTCCAACCTTGGAACCAATGGAGATGCCACGCCTTCCCTCCCTTCGCACTAATTCAGAGAGTTCTGCTGAAAGTTCGTATGGAGCGTTTCCGCATCGTTCTAATTACGCCCTTTTGGAATACTCAAATATGGTTTCCTGGTGTGATGGAGTTGGCAATGGAGGTCCCACGCCTTATCCCAGGGAGTTTAGGCCTTCTCTGGGGACAAGAAGGAGAGGTACACCCTCTTCTCTTAGAAGGAAACATGAACCTTCTGGCCTGGAGGATTTCAGGGGCTCAAGAAGATACTCTGGCCTTTCAGGAGAGGCTAAAAGCCTACTGGATGAGTCATGGGCTCCGGGAACAAGTAGAAGATACACTGGTGTATGGAAAAAATGGTGTAGTTGGTGCCTGGAACGGGATCTGGATCCCGTGGACGCTCCTGTAGTAGAAGTAGCCAATTACCTAGCAGGTCTATTTAATTTAGGTTTATGCTATAGAACCATAAACTGCTACAGATCTGCAATTTCAGCAGGCCATTCACTGTTAAATTATTTTTCTATTGGTACCGACCCCTTAATATGTAGAGTAATGAACGGAATAAGACTTAAACGTCCTCCAAAGGCCAAATATGATTCACTATGGGATGTTAAACTTACCTTCGACCTTTTCACCTCTTGGCCAGATCATTGTCTTCTTTCCAGAAAACAATTATCTAGAAAGCTAGCTACATTACTTTGCCTAATATCTTTTAGAAGGGTGTCAGATGTTAAGGCGTTAGAAACCTGTCATAGAGTCTATTCCCCAGATGGAGTACTTTTTGAAATATGGAAAAGGACCAAGACTATGTCTGAAAATATTTTTTATCCTTATTTTACTGATTACCCCAAACTATGCGTGGTGAGTTGTATGAAAGTGTACGAACAGAGAATGATTAATTTTAGACCTAATAATGGAAGTCAATTACCAATATCCTTTGTAAAACCCTATAAGGCAGTTTCTTCTGCTACAATTTCGAGATGGGTTAGAACAGCAATGTTGGAAGCAGGCATAACTTATCCAAGTTTGGCGCACATTCTTCCCGTGGCGCTATGGCCAGTAAGGTGTTCTGGGGTGGAGGTTCACTTGCAGATATTCTCAAAGCAGCAGCTTGGTCAAATGCTTCCACTTTTGTTAAGTTTTACCGCAAACATGTGGAACACATAAGCAATATAGCATTGAAAAGCTTTAAACTTGCATAATGGTAGCCTCCGGTCTTGTTGAGATGACGATTCTCCAATTAACATACAGAGAGAATCTTGATTTCATTAAAGACAACGGAGGCTAACATTATCCCTCTCACCACTCCCTGGTGGATCTTTGTAAGAGATTTGTATTCTTGTTTTATATGTAATAATTAAGTTTTACTTCTTACTTTGTCCTGTAGTTTTGAATTACTTAACAATAGATATGACTTGCTCTCCTTCTTTTCTTTCCAGAATCTGCGTCACTGTGAGAACTCTTTTCTTATCAAGTGCAATTAACATGGAAGGAGTCGAATCTATAATTACTTTACCTTGTTGCAGCTCTAAGAGGAAGAAGCATAGTTACCACAACGTTTTGTTATGTTCTATGGAATGTTTTACTTATGATGTAATACATGTTCTTTAAAGGGCTGCATGTGGGGCAGCAATAAAAGTTATTGCATAATGTTAGCCTCCGTTATCTTTAATGAAATCAAGATTCTCTCTGTATGTTAATTGGAGAATCGTCATTCTCACTGATTAATTGCATATAGAATCGTGAATTAATTAAAGACAAGGAGGCTACCATTATCCCACCCACCCTACCCGTTGGTGGGTGAAATAGGTTTGATTTATGATGGGTTTTTTAAAAAAAGGGGAAAAGAGATTTTAACTGTTTTTCTAGTGGAAAGTGTAGATCAAAACAATATTTTTGTAGTATTAACTTTATTTTGGTTGCAGATACTCTGTAGAAAAGTTGTTGAAGAAGTGGAGGAATGTCAAAAAGAGGAAATTTGGAGAAGAAAGAAGAGAAACAAAAGAGGATGAGATTAGAATGTTAAAGGCTTATGTCATATTTGAATGTTCTAATGTTTTGTGACTTCATTCAGTGATGCTGGTAGCTTTTAAGTGCTGCTCAGAAGTTAGTGAATAAAAGGTAATGCATAATGCTAGCCGCCTTGTCTTTAATTAAATCACGATTCTCTATGCAATTAATCTCTGAGAATCAACATTTATTATGATGTTGGTATAGTGCCTAGTGGTACCGAAGCTCTCCTCTCCTCATTAGTAGCCTAGAATCAATGATAACAAAGTAAATACCGGTGGCTATGGAATGATGGACTGCTCCCTTTCTCTCCACTTCCATCCATTACCAACCAGTTCAGCTCATTTCACATGCAATGGATTTCAACACCTTCTGCAGGGCATTGGGGTCAAGGTCACTTCTGAAAGCCCCTAGGTGTAAACAGGTCCATTGAGTCACAAATGAGTATGCAGTGAGCTCATGCCACAGGTCAGGATTATTATTTGGGGTGGGTGACTCCCCACTTCAAGGAATAATTACAACCTTGTCAGGGAGAATCCTCCAAGTCATTATATTAACCTGAGCTCAACCAGCTGGTAGCAATGGCACAGAGCAGACAGGCTTAACTTAAGGGAAGGTGTAAAGCATACATTACCAAAATAGTCATAAAGTTAAAATGGAAAGCAATAGAAATACCAAACTGAATTGGAATCAATTCAAATGTGTTAAGTAGAAATAGCACCAAAAACATTAAGCATCAATGATAGTCTATGATTGTGGTAGATCAGGACCTAGGTGGAATTTCTGCTGACTGCAATGGAGTGCAGGTCACATACACCAACAAGTCTCTACAAGTCAAAAATGTTACCTTCTTGCTTAGTCTTGTAAGCCCAAAGCATCCACAGTAGTACACTTTCAAATCCCCTCAGGACATCTGGGGAAGCACTTATAGACTGACAGAGTGCCAGACATAGTCCTTCAACAGGGTCTAGTCCAGGTCCAGTTGCCACTGTTCATCTGGGTACTTTCAGGAAAAGGCCTCTTGCAGGATGTTGTCTCTCTGTAGCCACACGGGAGGTCAGCCAACTGACCATAATCTTGGGTCAAGAGAGAGAAGGGACTTTACTTCAGGGCTCCTCTCAGGTCACAGACAGCAGGTGCAGTCCTCTTCTGGTCTTCACACAGATCCAAAAAAGTGTTCTAAAATAGGTGCCTAGACGTGCCATATTTAAGCAAGGCACCAGGTAGTGGGTGGTGGGTGGTGGTGACTCCTGGGCACTCCCTAACCGAGGGGGTAAATATTTCCTGGGCAAATCAACTCACTTTTCCAGTAATTCCTGTTTGTCTTACTGCAAACAGGCCCAAAAGGCCCTGTACCAGGACATTTTCAAGTTGCAGAGAGTCTTAAACCATACTAAATTTGGGCTCTGAGTATTTGGGTTGTGTGTGCAAAGTGTCATATGGCAATCACCAGTGTCCTACATCTAACACTGAAATCACAAACACAGAGGCAGAAATCTGGTAGGACAGAAGCAGGGTCCTTAGCATCCAGACAGGGGATATATAAGAATTATCTTAGCTTCCTACTGTCTCCCTTTCAAGTGTGCCCAAGTGTTACATGTGGCTCAACAGACCTGTCAAGCTGGATTTGACAGCGTGGTGTCATAGGATGCCCACCGCCCCCCATTCTGAATGTTCTGTAAAGTTCAGAGGAGTCATCTCAGCCCATTCAGGTCAGACTATTGTTTGGTCCTGGGAGGCATTTCACACCTCCTTTTCACCTGTTGAAAGCTGAGCACAGGCTGAAAGCTGGCAGAGGTTTGTGCTTGTTACCCTTCTGAACTTTTAGAGGTGTGCGAAATTTGCATAATTTTGCTTTTGAATTTACCCAAAATGAAAGTCGTTTTGTGCCATATTTTGATGTGAAATACTTTCTCATGTCAGTTTTTAGCTGAGCATGCGTTTAACAAAAAGCACTGCAAACAACTGCTAGCATTCTGATGTTCACTCAGAATATTTAATGCGAATGGCGCGTTTCGTGGTACATTTTTACCACAAATGGTTTGTAATTACACAAAGTGGTGTAATGGCCTATTTTCTAGACTTTTGCATACTATTTTTCTAGCTGCTCACATTC
Organism: Calotriton arnoldi; assembly: GCA_963921515.1. NCBI lineage: Eukaryota > Metazoa > Chordata > Amphibia > Caudata > Salamandridae > Calotriton > Calotriton arnoldi. The sequence goes on from CAWUFW010006589.1 coordinate 960,701, forward strand.
CATAGAAACATTGTTAGTATCTTAATCTGTAATCTAGTTTTCTACATATGACAGCTGGACCTGCCACATTGAAAATAGCTTTTAGGACCTTTTCACAATAGGGACATGGAAACATTCATTTTCTACGTCTCCCACTTTTAAATACCATGTATCAGGCTTTGTTAGCAACAAGGCTTAAAGAGGGGCACTCCTGAGTATCTGTGCGCGCTACAAATCAAAATAACATAACATAAAATATTAAAGGGGAGGTTTATACCTTTCCAAAAGGTTTATTTTAACATGTCATGCTGCATGTTTTACACTGCAGCAGTTAGAATACAATGATATGCCTGAAGCTTTGTTTTCTTTTGTCACAATAGTGGATGGCATTGGTGCTGCAGTCCACAGATGACGGTTATGTTTTCATGCCATGGGTGTATTTCTATACCATATACTGTTGCCTTATAGAAAAGTTAAATGTGCCAAGCAGGGATTAGCCATACACACACACACTGGACACTGGTCAGCAGTGCCCCAGTGTGCATCAAATCGGGGGTGACCATGCAGAAAAGGTGGATTTCCTACACCAGACACTCCCCATTTCTTGAATAACTATTGTCTCCCCTTTGAGACCTAGTCAACCAGTTAGACTTTCTGCCATCTTATTATGTAATGTGAATAGGTTTTGAGACGTCCAGTCACAAAAATGAATCTCATTAGGCAGCTTTAAATAGATCAGGCTCACAATATCCAAAGGCTTCTGAAATATGAAACTAAAATCTTATCACAGAATTGAGGTTTTTTTTAAAACAAAATCACACTTAGACCGTAATCATGGCACAGATCACATCTCACAAAAGCTACATCCAAATAAAAATTTGAATTCGTTCCCCTGCAACATGATGCTATTTTACAGCTGCTAGATTTCAGCACAGCATTTAATTTAAATGACATGGTCAAAATCATGGGCATGATTTATTTGGTTTTCTTAATTAACCATTATGGAACAACTACCTTGAAAAATGTAAAGTTTGGCGGCAGCCAGTCCACTAGGTCAAGCGAAGGCTATGGCCCCCACCCATGGTGGGAAGTCTGTGTATCGTACTTAGAGATTCCATCCAGGAAGGTGGCGATCTCTGTACCTTTGATGGAGCCAGGACCAGGGCAGCGCTGCAAAAAAGCACCAAAGCGTAGTCAAGTGTTTCATGGATAATGTTTTAGCTCTACAAGTTTTTCATTTTTCAATACCAGATTCACAAAATGGGAGGTTATTATTGGAAATGTTTTTCGCCCAAAATGGAGGAGGGATCACTTCTTTAGTGTTCTATTCTGGGCCACAAGGCTTTTCCTGGTAACACTATATGGGGTAGACATACTAAAGTACATTGACTGATGGTCTTTTGGCAGATGGGCTGTCTTTCAAATGTTTCTGTGGGTACAACCAGCTAAGGCTCCTGTTGTGGAAGCCTGGATTTTATTCACTTCTAAATGGGGCGGGGGAACAGCCAAGTTCTAACTAAGGACCTAAGTCATCACCAATCTTAGATCCCCAAGTCTCCCATGATTCATCTAAAACTAGAAGTTGTTTATATTCATTCAGCCACCCTATTGGTGGTCTTGCTGCTCATTGCAGCATACCCAAAAATCTTTTCAAAGCAAGGTTGATTAATACCTTCACATAAAGCACTCTGAAGGTGTCAGGTGTGACATGTTAATACTCTCCAAAATACCATAATGAATAAATACATTTAATTACCAGCGTCTCCGTCCTCCTGAAGCTCCAGAAGGCTGGCTGAAGTGTATCTCAAGTGCCCAGATAGCAAGCATCGCTAGGTACAGTCATTTAGTATAAACCTAAGCCTAGTGAAGGGTTTCAGGAGGTCCACAAAATAGTTCAATAGTGAGATGCAAACACTATAATAATTAGTTCTGATTTAAAACATTAACTGTTTATGTTGTAATATATCAGACTGCTATCATAATAGGGTGGTACCTTCGTCACAGTACATTTTGTTGCTTTTGAAAGTAATATTTCTTTTGGTTTTTTCTTTATGTTAAATGGATGAAATATACAATATGTTTGATGTTATAGTTTTTTGAATTTTTTCTCCACTTTGGACAGATAATCTAAGATACAAAGTGCCTTTGTGATGATCTGCAATTTTCTGAAAATAAGTATCTAATAAACACTAAATGGAAACTGGTGATTTATTAATATTGTGAACACTTGATGAAATAATAGATTATATGAATTTTAGGCATTTTTTAAATATCTTTGTTTTCTTTCATTTGTATTGGAGCACAGTGCACTTCATGTACTTTACTGAATTATGATACAACAGAATATGTTCTCTTTGTCTATGAGCTGACAAAATTAAGCACGCACTTCTGAGTTGAATAGTGCACTAACAGCAAAGTCAATACAAATGAGCGTAAAATCAACAGACACTACATTAAATTGAAACTTGTAATTAATTATCTTAGTGAGTAGATGTTGAAAAAATAAATTTAATGAATTGTTGGCAACAATTATTATAAATTTGTTTTCTTTTACTTGTATTTAAGCACTGCGCAATTTATGTAGGTAATGAATGTCAATATAACAGAATATGTTTTCTATGTCTATGAGTTAACAAAGTCCTGTGAGCACATATAAGGTTAAATGAGAAAGGCGGCCTGATGTGTGAGCCATATGTATATGTGAGCCATAATATATATATATTTATTTATAGATATGGGACAACACCATTGAGTTGTGCGGCAAAGGCATGCATTGTAAAACCGTGTGTGGTATTAAATCAGGTTGTGAAGGTCAACGTATTGCAATACTGGGTGCAAAAGACGTGTGGTAATGACACGAGTGGTAACTGTTGATATTCTCCAAGGATGCATGTGTGTCTATAGTAAGGAATACACCAATCGGTGGCCCCAGAATACACATCACCCTTAAATCTGTACCTCACCTGAAGAATCCATTAGTCTCTAAAAATTCTAAGTCCCCAAATAAAGCTTAAGTCTCAACCCTGGCATGTCCCACTGGTCATACTTGCCTTACATTACTTTCATGCTGCTAAAATCTCTTTGCTTTACGATTTACCCTATTATAAAACTGATTCATTTCACCTGAGATGTAGTACTAGTCACAGAGATGGCTATTGAAGGCTCTTTCAAACAGTCCATGACAGTGTCCACTCTCTTTCATAAGGAAAAGACAGGATATGATTTATAACAAATACCTACTGATGCTGCATCTTTGCATCTGAGGGAAAAGTCTACATTGCTACCAGTGCTGTACTTGTTTTGTATAAGCAGGTTTGCACAGCTGGGAGAGAAACATGCACTGCTCTTTTGCTAACGTTTTATCTATCTAGAGCAGTGATACTAAAAGTACGGCCCGGGGCCGCATGCGCCCTCCTGACCTTTACATGCGGCCTCCTGGTCAAGCGCAGCACTGGGCTGTTGTTTACTCAACTCAGCAAATAAATGGGAAAGCATTTATTTAAAGGTTAATTGAAATTAATAAATGGAAGTAACAATGGTGTCCTGCACCACTTAACTTTAGGAATACCTTGATTTATAAAGTCATCATGCAGCAAAAGTGTAAAAGTATGATAAAGTCTGATAATAATTCAAATAGTGTATTTCATTAATATGCAGAACCGTTTCATCTTAGTACATCAGATTATCAGTGCATTAAGAAGTATTTTTTTTTAAAGTGATAGCTTTCAAACATGAATTAAGATACATTCATTCTTCTCTCTACCCTGATAACGATTCCAATAGGGTTCTAAGAGGCAAGTCAGTTGTCATGTGCACTCGTTGGGGGCCGGGGTTTCTATTATACATGAACAACTTATAGTTTATTAAATCAAGCACAGGAGAAGGTTTTGTACTTCACACATCCCGACGTCATGTATTTCAAGGTCCTCATATTGTGATAATGAAGAAAAGGGAGGGAAAGTAAAATAAAACAATTGCCTAGGATCATACAATTTGCTTAAGTTTAGAAGCCGGGATTAATACCAAGTTTTGGTTTCACGTTGTGCAATTCAGACACTAGGGGCCTCATCACGATGTCAGTTGGAAAGGCTCCGAATGGAATTCGGTTTGTCTGAATACGATTCGGAACCCGTGTTTCCGACCGACTCCGAAACATTTCCAACCGACGGATTACGATGTTAGGTAAGTGTTTGGTCCTTCCTACTTGGTTCCGACCGGCATTCAGAGAAACTGAGTCGGTCAGAGCCGACTTGTACGGCTCTATGGACCGCGTTTCCGACCGAGCGATTACGATGTCGGATCTGGACAGCCTTTCTGAATCAGTTTGTCTGACACGGATCGGCTGTCGGAATCTGACTTTTGGGGGGCGTAGCAGGCCCCCGTTCACCTGGAGGCCTCCGGTTGGGGCCTGTGGGCATACCCATGGGTCTCCTCTTTGCAACCATGCACAGTGTGGCAGGCTCCTTGGGGTGCCCGCCACAGGGTCCAAGGATTTCCGCAACCACCCCGTTTTTCAATGGGGGCCTGTGTTGTCGATCGGAACACAGGCTCCCATTGAAGTCAATGAGAGATTCCGTCAGAAACCATTCTGACACTGAGTCGGTCGGAATGCTTTCCAACCGACATCGTAATGAGGCTCTAGGTGTATATGCCCCAGTTCCCTTACACCCACCTTACAACCAACCCCTCCCCAACCACCACCCTGCTGTTATCATTGCAGCCCTCGGTCACATCACAGACCAAATTTTGTGGTCTCTGGGAAAATGTTTGCGAGTACCTATGATCTAGAGCATAAGTAAACCTTGAGAAAACATTTCACTATATGACCCACAGGAGCACTCTGTGTGGAGTTACAGAACCCATTGAGAGAGGCAAGAGGTTAGCAGAATACTCAGATGTACTCACGCTCTTGCTTCCAGCTGTAGGGGTGCAGCAGAATAGTGTGTGCACACACATGTCCACACAAATCTCTGCCTCTCCTTGACAGAGTGCTACAGATGCTAAGTCGCTGAGAGAATAACATGGGGTGTGGGTAGGACAGTGCATGCAGAAGCCTTAGCTGTCTTCCCTCTATTCACTTATTCCTGCCTGTTTCCTTGTGGTTGGCAGCTCCAGCCGATCCCCTGCCTGCTCCTCCTCCTTGGGTGCTGGTGCTAGGCCTCCTCATTGTTTCACAGTCAGCTAGAGGCAGGCTGCAACTCTGTGTTCCTTGGGACTGGTATGGTTGCAGCTCCTTTCTCAGGGCACCTCTGATGCCCTGGACTGGGTGACAGACAACAGTGGTTCTGCGACTGAATGAACGCTCGATGAAGCCAGGATCAGCAAACTTGAATCGCAGGTACCAGAGGGGCTTCAGTTGCCAAGAGGCATTGCTTCTGAATCTGTGTACACATAAGTGCTTGTATGACTGACCATGTCCGTGTGTGTGTTTTTGTGTACATGTTAGGGAGCATTACTGTGTGTGTCTGTCTGTAAGTATGTTGCACATTTAAAGATGTTGTCATTTCGGTTCTAGGAGGTAGGGAGTTGACATTACTGTGGCCCTTTTGGGGGGCGGGGGGGTTAAATGGAGTTTAGTTTATTTCCAGCTTAATATTGGCTCACACATATTATAGGATCTTTTACATACCGTGGCTCTTTTGTGGGAAACCCCTGGCATAATGATGGCCTTCGTATAGTGTGCCGTCTGTTGGGAGTTTGTTGACCATGGTTGGCATATTGATCACCACTCTTGACAAAATGGTGGTCCTGGAACATTTTGGATATCCTTGACATATTGTGCACCATACAGAATTATCGTTAACATGACTGTTGCCTTTACATATTTTGGGTATGTTGGTTCCCATCTGACATATTAGTGGCTCTAGCACACTCTGGGCATCTTTGATATAGTGAGCCCCCATTGACATAATACTGGATGCCCCAGCATATTGGTGACCATTTTGGCGCACTCCCTCGGTGCAATAAAAGTCCAGGAATAATAGCAGCATCCTTGGCATATTGGACCCCACTTATTGCAGGCAGCCCTGACATAATGGTGACCCCCTCGGTGTAATGATGGGTCTCTAATATTTTGGGAGTCCTTGGTGCAATATGCCCTTCTTGGTATTTGATGGCCGCCCCAGCATAATTGTAGCCCTCCCATATGTGGGCATTGTTGGCATAACAATTCCTACCACTAGCCCAATGAATGCCACTGCAGGCATAGTCATGGTGGTTATCCCCGGCCTAATGGTGCCCCTCGCTGTCATAAATATGACATTGAGGTGTTGTGTATGTTTTTGCTATACTGTGTGCATGAATGCAGGACATTATGGTGGCCATCTATGGGATAATGATTGTCATCTTAGGCAGAGACATGGTTAATAGTCATATGATTTTGGCCAGCTCTGATTTAAAGTGCACTGCAGCATATTGTGACATACTTGGCATGTTGGTAGCAATCCTGTGTCTACAAGGGGTTATCCCTGACATAATGGTGAATCTGTCATACTTTTGCCATCACTAACATATTATCATCCTAGGCGTAGCCTATCCTTTGCATAATTATTACCCTAATATAATGACAGACACTCGGGGCACATGCGTTCACCCTTGGCACGCGGCAGCCATTACTGGCATGTGGTGGTCCTACATAGGCACATGAGGGAGAAACTGCCAACATGTGACAGTAATACATCTGAAAGACAAGCTAATGCTGGGGGATGAAAACAATTATTTTAAGGTAGCGCAAGTTTTGTTTCGGGGAACTGGTTTACTTACTCAAAATTAAAAGTTGGTATTGAGGGGCAGAATGTTTGTATTTTCAGAAAACATGAAGGTGGCGTTCACAGAAAACTAGTTCATTTAGCAAAGACGAAAACAAAAATTAGATGACAAGCTGAGCGCATTTTAACTGAAAGCAATCTTCCAGAAAACATACAAGCATTTCCATAAAATAATAAAATGTGTTGTTTGGATGATATACCCTGTTGAGACGAGGTCCCTTGTTATTGGTGGTAACTTTAATTTCTTGCTATCAGAATGCACTCACTGCTTTGGAAGTTATGTCATGGCAACTGTGGAAAGATTTAAACATCTATTTTAACAAAGTTTTTAGTGACATCAGTTAGCATCATAAATCTTGTGTGAGATCAGAGCCCATCAAACTGTTGTAACTTTAGAACTTGTAGTATTGTTAATTTATTAGTTTTCTATAAACTGAGCGGTACCTGCGATATCTGATACTGTGGAAGTTGACAACCCAGATGGATAGTTCTGGTGTCTATGGCCTGAAATTGTGAGATCTATGTAACTTTTCATTTTCCCATCATGCAACTTTTCCACAGGAATAAACAAAACCAATAGGCTTATATTGACAAAACCAATGGGCTTTGCCCAGGAAACACATTGACTTTGGTAATGCTTTTCTTTTTTCCTAAATGGGTGCTGCAGATGTGCGTGCACTCACAGCAGCCATCTTTGAAGGGAGTTTCTTGAAGTATGTTTTTTCGTATATTTTAAGAAAACAGATTCAAAGGTGGCTACCCTGGATGCGCGCCCATCACACTATACACCTTTGAATGTATTTAATTTTATTTTAAGAAACTCCATTAAAAGATTGCTGCACTCAATGTGTGCACATCCGCAATTGCCATCTTTGTATGAATTTTCTTTAAAATATAAGGAAATACATTCAAAATAGCTTGCCATTCATGTGAGTATGAGTGGGCGGCCATCGTGGAATGGTAAATCAATTTTTCAGAAGGCTGACCATAGTTATGGCTGAGGGCGGCAATCAGGGCCGGACTGGCCGTCGCGGGCACCGGGCGTTTACCCGGTGGGCCGCCAGGTTGGGGCCGGTTCGCCCATCACACTATACACCTTTGAATGTATTTAATTTTATTTTAAGAAACTCCATTAAAAGATTGCTGCACTCAATGTGTGCACATCTGCAATTGCCATCTTTGTATGAATTTTCTTTAAAATATAAGGAAATACATTCAAAGTAGCTTGCCATTCATGTGAGTATGAGTGGGCGGCCATCGTGGAATGGTAAATCAATTTTTCAGAAGGCTGACCATAGTTACGGCTGAGGGCAACAATGCAAGCGGATGGCAAGCCGCTGCTAAGTTGAGAATATGGAGGGCAGTCTGGTAAGGAGAGGGCGCTGCAGGGATGTGGGGGAGCAGGAAGAGAAAATTATCTGTCATATGCACGGCAATGGTCTGAAGTGAGCTGTGGAAGTATACATGCTTTCCAACCAAAACATGGTGAGATGGAAACACTCCTCTGTGGGACAAACACAATAATAAGGAAAGCCAGTGAACCAGGAGCACAGACGTAAGATGGACAAGAAAGCCTTGTCCATCAGGAGCAAGAGGCTGCCACAAAGCCCACTCTATATAATGTATTATTCACAATAGGATTGGCAGCAGTGGTTTTAGTTGAGACCTAGAAAATAAAAGGAAGTGGAAGGGAGAAGTGAAAAATATACTATGCAGATCTTGAAAACTGACAGCAGGTTTTGTCAATTCATGTATCATGGTTATCTGAATTACCTATATAACAAATTCCTATTCTACCTATTTTTGTGAAGTTATGTTGTAAAATGTACTTAATGGACCCAATTTTTCACAGACTTTTCCGTGCCTCAAAATTCCCTGTGAAAGTTGGTTATAATTGCCCATTCTTTGGAGTTTTGTGCAGCTATTTATACTTTAAAGCCGTCAGTAATGTAACATTCTGAAATGTGGTGATTTCGACCAGTGGATCAGTCGTGTCTGGCTATGTAATAAGCCGTGAAGATACATTTTACGACATTTGCTTTAAATACTGTTATTTACGTTTTTGAAAACTTAAAGCACAAACAATTACAAAAGCCGAGAGATCATGTGTTATTCACATAAGCGCATAGTGACCGTCAATGGGGACTGACAAACAAGTTCAAGAGAAGTAAACAAAAAACAAGAGATGACCTTTTTAATGCACGCCCTGCAGCAGCAGCCAAATCCTTGCAAATCTGGCTGACTCCATGAAAACCATGAATGCGTGTCTTGTCATATTTGTGGAACTATTGGCAAAACAAAGGCAGACATATTTGCACAGCCAGAGGTTTCACATCAAAAAGAATGAGTGAAAGAACTCTCTCAAAAGGGAAAAAGGGCCGTCTGAGTCGTCCGAGGGTATTACAGCTTAAATAACAAATTGCTCGAATTGTCAGTTGCCTCTTACTGGAAAGGTCGTTATGTTGCATCTGTTGTTACAAGTTGTGCACTGTCCTAATGTGAAATGTATTTGGTATTCTGTCAATTGTGACACAGTATACTCTAACTTAGATATAAAAGCTTTAAAAAATATAACGCAGAGAGGCGTCAAAAATATTTTACAGTAAAATTGAAGTTCGAGGCGGAAAATGTCAACATTACATGTACACGTAAATCCAGATTATAAGAAAGTGAATTTGAAAATGTACAAATTCAGACAACATGGAGCAATTTCTGCTTTTGCAAATCTTGGGGCAGATTTACAAGAAACTGACGCATCTGTAGAGATGCGTCAGTTTCTCTGCGCCAGCCTGCGATACCCTTACACCACCATGGATGCGCCGTATTTACAATACGGCGCACCATGGCGCAAGGATTGACAGATGCGTCAGAAATTCTGGCTCATCTGTTGGCCCAAAAGTCATGCATTGCTGGAGTCGTGTCGCAAGCACGACGCAACTCCAGCAATACATGTTGAGGCCTATACTTATTGTACTGTGTCACTCCTTACGCCTGCTTCAAGCAGGCGTAAGGTTTTGACGCAGTGGCGCCCTAGAAGTAGAAAAGCATCACGTTTATGAGGCTTTCCTGTGTGGGAACGTCCACCCTGCATACATTATACCTGACGCATGTATAATGTGACGCAGGGCTTTACAACGTGACGCATCTCCCTAGATGCGTCATGTTGTAAATTGGCCGAATTGTTTACGACGCCGCTGCGTCACAAAAGTGGCGCAATGGCGGCGCAAAAGTGTTGCAAGGGGCTTGTAAATCTGCCCCTTAGTATCTAGAGTGGACCTTAAGGGGAATTTCTGGGAGGTCCTTATTGTGCAAGTAAATGAACACAGAAAAACTCATATGTGTGTGCGTATTCACATACTTTTTGCAGGTAGTTTCCCACCTTCAAAAACACAGATTAACTTATGCAAATGTGTTTCCATCACAGCTTTAATTATTGGGAGGGACTACCGTATATAACTGGAGTGTAAAGGAATACGTTTCACTACTAGAAAAAGGTGGAGAAACAGAGTTACATGTGCACAGATACCCTTGTGTCAGTCTTCCACATGCAGAATTTCCCAAAAATCCACAGGCAAATATTGTATGCATTTCAGTACTCTAGGGTCTGACAATAATCAAGCAATGTGAGCAAACTCTTGGCCTGATTTGGAGTTTGGTGGGTGGGTTACTCCATCACAAACATGGAGGATATCCTGTCCACCATTTTACAAGTGATTATGTCTTATGGCACTTGTAATAAGGCGAACTGTATATCCGTCACTCTTGTGACAGTAAACTGTCCGCCAAACTCTAAATCAGGCCCTCTGCCCTTGGTGGAGTTGGGTGAAATTTACTGACTTTACCTGCCATAGCTGGGGCAACGTTTGTGGTGCATGGGCTGGCTTCCTCCATGATTTCCTTCTCCAAAAGCCAGGTCATTCTGAAGCAGTAAACCATGGCTGCCTTGAACCCTCCCTTCGAGCACCAGGTAAGAGACGCTGGGGGAGAGGCATCAAATGGTGCAAAAGATGGGGCTGAGAAGTGCAGTGGCTGTTGCAGGTTGTGAGGTGGGGGTGGTGTGCAGATATCTGCAGTTCTGGGAATGGTATGGGATGGGATTGAGCAGTGCAGAGGGCCGTGTTGGGTGGAGCACAGCTTTGGCCTGGAAAATATTGCTGTGGTGTTGACGTGGGTTGAATTTACTCACACAAAATGTCAAATTTGCATGTGTAAAATCCCAACATTATTTAAAAGAATCAGAGTAGAAGAACGTGCATTTCCATATGAAGAAATTCAGCCAGCATGGTGCAGTTTCTACTTTTGCAAATTTAGAATTTATGAAAGCTTGTGAAATGTAAATAAACACTATGCAAAGGTGCAAATTTGCTGACGTTGCAACTTTCTACAATGCTCGAGTACTAGAGGAATTCTTCACTAATTGCATGCAAGATATTTTCACTAAAAGAAGCAGAATTCTGATGGACTACATTTCAAAATTTCAAAGCTTTCAATAATCTTTCACAGAGGAGATGGCGTGCTCTGTTTGTTTAAGACTCTACAGTGCTTTATATTAGATGTGCAGGGATGACGAACTGGTGGGTAGGGCCACTGGAGCAGTATAATTTAGTGCCCACCCCTTTGTGTGCAATTATATACTCAATGTGTGTTAATCTGTGTGCATTTTATGAATCAATTATTGCAAGTTACTATATATTCACTTTGATGAGATTCACCCATATCTTTAGCTGAATTTTAATAAATGTATTCACATTAGAAAGCAAATGTATGCCCTCCTTATAATGTATTTGATATATATACTTATGCAAACTGTATACGTTTAGGACCTATTCTGAATCTAATGTTGGACTTACTTGTAACCAGCCTGAGTTGCACACTAATTTTTTTTAAATGTCTTGCCAGTGTCTTGTTTTTTCTTTCCTCTGAAGGTGTCTTGTCAACGTGTTTGTTAAGTTAGAATAGGTTCATTGTTTATTGTATTAGACTGGTAGGCAACTGAACCTTAATTAGGAATTGGCCTCGGCTATGGAGACAGAGAGGGTGTGAGAGATCCTCTTGTACCAGGCAGACCAGACTTATGGTACATTCAAAGAGCCCAGATGATTGCTCCTTTGTTGAGATCTGGAAAAAAAGGAAGCCTACCTGCGCCCAGAGAACACTGTCTTCGGACTGGTCTATTTAATGGATACTGATATGGAGAAGCCTTCTAGAATCTTCTTTCATGCTTTAATTGTGTACTCTTTAGAATGGAAGACCAGACCCTATCCTGACTTTCACTGATAGAAGACTTCTTCTCGACTCCGACGATTTCCCCTGCCCAGAGTGTTTAGCTTCATGCTAGAGTACTCATACATTTTCCCTTGAACCTTAAACTTGATTCATCTGATGCTGACATCTTCCTCATAGTGTTTCCCCTTGCCACTTTCAATACATTATTTAGAATAGGGAAGTTCCTTTATGGATGATATTTTGTTTGCTGTATGTGATTCGATTTTGCATTGCTTTCCTTACAATATACAAATTCAGACTGCATGATCATTTAAACATGTAAGCTCTTACAGTATATTTTGTTCAATTTTGCTGATTGATTTAACGTGTAACCTAAATTAAATTGTTAAAAAAAACCTTAGGGCTTAGACACCATCCTCTCTGTCATTCTTGTGGAGTCATATTAGTTTCACTCTAAATAAATTGTATTGCTGATGTTAGCTCCTTCCTTACACTTCAAGTCGACAACCAAAGGTCCATACAACCAATGGGGAATTCTCTCTGATGATTTTACTAAGAGATTGAGATACAAGAACCCCCACTCCATGACTATGCACCCTCTTTTAGAGACTGGTGCTAATTCACTGAGCAATGCCCCAATGCAATAGCACGGTTAACACATTCAGGATGTGTTACTACCTACACATTTAAACATTACAGCAAAGGCAGTCCGAAATTGTGCACTGCAACTCCCTAATTACATAATCTATCATCATAAAACAAAGACAAGTCCTTGAATGCCTTTTGTTGGTGATTGTATGAGATGCAAGACTGGGTGTAGAGAACTGTTTTTCTTTCAGTATATGGGCCCTTTAGCAATAAAAAAAACTGTGTTTTGCATCACCAGCATAAATACATTTCACATGTGAAATGTATTTGTCTAAAGACCAGTGTGAAAAATACTGTACCAAAGAAAACACTTTGGGGCCGAATCCGATTCGGGCCGGAAAAAATACCGACCGACTCGGTACGGGATCATAGTCCGACTGACACGTACCGGCGTTGCCCGACCTGGGAAGTACGATGAAATGCATGTGAATCACGACCGACTCCTACGGAACTCAAGGCGAACGACCGACCCAGACGGAAAGAAGCTATCCGGCCGGGAAACCACGCAAATCGAACCGACCGACACGCACCAGGAATCAACCCGAACGAAACGTACCTGTGAACTCCGACCCGCGCAGTACGATGCAATGGGTGCAAAAGCAGACCGATTCGCATGGAGCCCAAGCCGTACGACCGACACGCATACAAAACCCAGCCGAACAAACACAATACTCCGCGACCGACGCGTACGCCGCATATGAAACTGAGCTGAAACACAGCGGGAACGACTCGGAGAGGCGCGCATGAGATAACTGCAAAGTCCTACTCGGTCAGAAGAACGACTCCTACATGCACAATAATCACAAATGAAAAAATACAAAAAAAGAGGGCCAAACAAGCAATGACAAAGCCAATAAATACAGGGGGGGAAAAATGGACAAGAACATACCCCCAACTCCACCTACATAAAGGCCACAAATCCCTACCATGATCCTTTGCAAATTCCACTGACCTGCCAGCACAGAACACCAGCAGACAGCAGACACACACACAACTCATCCAACACAAAAGCCACACACCATTAGCACCTCAACAAATAGCACCCTCACACACACACAGCAAAAACCTACACACACACACCCTCACCTGCACACACACACACACATCAATCACCACCACCACCCATCACCATGCCCCTAAAGAAGAATCCAAAGTTCCTAGATAGTGAATTGGAAGTCATGGTAGACGAGATCCTGAGGGTAGAGCCACAGTTGTTTGGCACATTGGTCCAACAGACCCCCATGGCACAGAAAACCAAGATGTGGGCGAGGATCATCGACAGGGTGAATGCACAATCACCATGTTTGCGCACAAAGGAAGACATCCAGAACAGGTGGTATGATGTGCGCAGGAGGGTCAGGTACCTACTGAAGAAGGATTACCTCCTGAGCCAGCACACCGGCAGTGGCCCTCCTGCCAAACCAGTATACCTCAGGCCCTGGGAGGAGAAGGTGCGGGCCATCCTACCACCAGTGAGCGTATATGGACTAACAAACATCCCAGAGCCTGGTGAGTACACAACTGATATACACAATATTGTGTGCCAAAACACACACATCACTGTCAAGGGGATAGTCAAACCATGCACCCCTAGCAAATCAACAGCAACCAAAAGATAATCATCCCAAGAAGTGTATGTTAGTCAGATAAACACAATACGTGCCATGTCATAGTGATATGTAACTGTGTCATGACATGTACAAACCCAATACCAAATAGAGCTAGGCAGTGGCACAAATCTAACCAACAAACACTGTCAGATATTTAGCCACCACTAGAACACCACCTCACAGGGAAGCTCACAGAAAGGGAGGAATCCTGTGTATGCTGGTGAAGTCAGTGTAGCCAAGAGCATGATGGGACTCGTAGTAACAGATAATGGGCAGCCTCACATTTGGACCATCAACACCATTCTGAACCATGTTCACAACACAGGGAGTGGAAAAGGACTGACAATATGGCTGGACACTGGGTACTGCTGTGGGAGCACAAGGCCCTGCTGGGAACTGTGCACCAACAAACAACAGGACCACACTGTCAGCCATCTTGCCATTGCTGTCACACTCACACACAGTGAAGTCCACTCAAAAGGAAGGAAGTATGGGCATGCTGGGAAGGGGGGTGTAGGCAATAGCATGTTGGGAGTTGTAGTCACAGATATTGCTCACCCACACAATTGGCCCATCAACAACACTCTGAACCATGCTCACATCACAGGGAGTGGATAAGGACTGACAAGATGGCTGACACTGGGTACTGCTGTGGGGAGCACAAGGCCCTGCTGGGAATTGTGCACCAACAAACAGCAGAACACCACTGCCTGACATCCTGAAAGCCAACTTGCACTCCCTGCAATGCAAGCACGTTGCATGGTGGGATATCTGGCTGGGTGGGAAGGAGGACTGACAGCACTGACCATAGTTACAAGCAGCTCTCCTCACACACCCCCTCAACACAAACTCCACATAACCCACCTGGGAGAATGCAATGCCTCACACACCAAATGAAGATCCCACAAAGAACCACCACCCTGGGTAATGCTGTGTGAAGCACAGGGACACTCTTGGGACTTGTAGCCAAACAAACGCAAGGACAACACTGTCAGCCTTCCTGTCAGCACAGGCACACTACCCCACAGGGAAGCAGAGTCAAAAGGAAGGAAGTACGGGCATGCTGGGAAGGGGGTGTAGGCAATAGCATGATGGGAGTTGTAGTCACAGATATTGCTCACCCTCACAATTGGCCCATCAACACCACTCTGAACCATGCTCACATCACAGGGAGTGGATAAGGACTGACAAGATGGCTGACACTGGGTACTGCTGTGGGGAGCACAAGGCCCTGCTGGGAACTGTGCACCAACAAACAACAGGACCACACTGTCAGCCATCTTGCCATTGCTGTCACACTCACACACAGTGAAGTCCACTCAAAAGGAAGGAAGTATGGGCATGCTGGGAAGGGGGGTGTAGGCAATAGCATGATGGGAGTTGTAGTCATAGATATTGCTCACCCACACAATTGGCCCATCAACACCACTCTGAACCATGCTCACATCACAGGGAGTGGATAAGGACTGACAAGATGGCTGACACTGGGTACTGCTGTGGGGAGCACAAGGCCCTGCTGGGAACTGTGCACCAACAAACAGCAGAACACCACTGCCTGACATCCTGAAAGCCAACTTGCACTCCCTGCAATGCAAGCACGTTGCATGGTGGGATATCTGGCTGGGTGGGAAGGAGGACTGACAGCACTGACCATAGTTACAAGCAGCTCTCCTCACACACACCCTCAACACAAACTCCACATAACCCACCTGGGAGAATGCAATGCCTCACACACCAAATGAAGATCCCACAAAGAATCACCACCCTGGGTAATGCTGTGTGAAGCACAGGGACACTCTTGGGACTTGTAGCCAAACAAACGCAAGGACAACACTGTCAGTCTTCCTGTCAGCACAGGCACACTACCCCACAGGGAAGCAGAGTCAAAAGGAAGGAAGTACAGGCATGCTGGGAAGGGGGGTGTAGGCAATAGCATGATGGGAGTTGTAGTCACAGATATTGCTCACCCTCACAATTGGCCAATCAACACCTCTCTGAACCATGCTCACATCACAGGGAGTGGATAAGGACTGACAAGATGGCTGACACTGGGTACTGCTGTGGGGAGCACAAGGCCCTGCTGGGAACTGTGCACCAACAAACAACAGGACCACACTGTCAGCCATCTTGCCATTGCTGTCACACTCACACACAGTGAAGTCCACTCAAAAGGAAGGAAGTATGGGCATGCTGGGAAGGGGGGTGTAGGCAATAGCATGATGGGAGTTGTAGTCACAGATATTGCTCACCCACACAATTGGCCCATCAACACCACTCTGAACCATGCTCACATCACAGGTGTGAGAAGTTGGCCTGGTATATGCTGTCCACTAATTATAGTGGGCACCTTGCACCAGTCCAAACAACCCCTTATTGGAGATAGGTTAAAGACAACCTTTATTGAAAGCTATCCTAGTGGTAGCTATGGAGAGCAGCCTTCAGGCTAAGTCTTGAAGGATGTAAAGCAGCTTGTTTTACCAGTCTATAATCTCTTGAGTGACCAAATGAAAGAGGACCACACACCAGGTATATATTCAAAATATATGTATTTATTGCTAATCACACCCCTCTAGTCTCTTTATGAGGCTAGAGTTCGAAGTACATAAGTTATAAGTTAGTTATCAACAGTAATAGCACAAATACACGTTTGAGCCCTAGGGGCGTACCAAACCATATACCAATAAAGTGGTATAAGAACCACAACTAAGCTAGACACAAGGCCTAGAGCCTGTAGAAGTGCTTGGCCCTCAAGGAACCACCCAAGGTAGTGACACAGGGGACCCACGGGGGACGCGTGCAGTGTGAGATCACAGCCGCGAGCCGCCGTTGACTTCTATGTGGAATGTCGCGGTTGGAGTTTTAAAGAAAAGGGACACTTAGAGGAGGACTTGGAGCAAACCCCTTTAGAACTAGGTTGTTCTAGAGTCTATACTCACGGGCGCACCCGAGTACTCGAGTTACCTCACCCAGGGAAGCCGGGTGCATAGGTGTCTTTCGGGGTCGGGTTTCATTGTCGTTTTCAATGGCGATCTGCTGCAAAGTGCTGCTGGCGGCCAAGTCGAAAGTGTTCGGGTGGATCCAAAGGTGGATCGAAGATCTAAAGAACCTGAAAGCAGAGGGGACAGAGTCTGGGTCACTAGCCAGTGACCAGGAAGGCGATGAGCGGATGCCCACCGATGTCGGGTGCTTCAGGTAGGTTGACAGTCGTCTTGACTCTTCAGCCACGAGGTCCAGGAGGTGTCGACGACAACCAGGAGCTGGATTCAAGCTGTCCCACAACGTCTGTTGATTGCAGGGGTGTCGGCGACCGGATTGGACCCAACAAGCCTTGGCAACGGCAAGTCTTGTGGAAATAGAAGAAGGACGGTGGTGCAGACCAGCAAGGTCTGAGGGACTCACCCAGCGAGGGTAAGTCAGGGCACGTCTGGAGCAACCAGGGAAGCCCAAGCAGAAGAAGAGTTGCCTTTGGGAGGGCCCACTAGCCAACGGACTAGCGACCGCAAAGGAGCCTCGAGTGGACGCACTTGTAGCTGGCTCACAGGACACTCGTGGAGTGGAGGCCAGTGATCTTCGATGCAGTTGGTGCTGGAGGTAAGGGCTACTCGGAGCCCAAAGCACAACTTCGTGGGAGACCAGGAAGAGGATGCACTTGCAAATGTGCTTGGTGTCCAGGGGTCATGGTTCGACATTACCCACGACAGCTATGGGCCTCAGCTTTGCTGGGGACTCAGAACAGCCTCGGGAAAGTCTGGAAATCCACCTCTGGTGATGCAAAGACTTCAGCGTCCGGCGGGAGCTTCAGTGATGCAGACCGGACAATTGCTTCTTAGGTGCCTGCCTAGCAGGGGAGTCACTCCTTGACCCCAAGGGAGATTCTTCAGTCCTCTAATCTTAAAGTAGAGCATCAAAGGTCCAGGATTCTGTATCAGAGTTTCGTCCAGGTAAATCTAAAGTCCTAAGGACTGGGGTCCCATACTTATACCAAGTTAGGGGGTTGGACATACTCTGGGGACCCACCTATGGGAGGGTCAGGGCAGAGGGGTGGTTACACCCCTTTCCCTTTGTCCAGTTTCACGCCAGAGCAGGGGCTGGAAGCCCCTGAGCCGGTTTGAACTGGGGTACGCACAGGGACACCAAATGTGCCCCCAGTGCAGGACTTCAAAGCACCAGAGAGTGCTCCCGCCCAGCCCCAATACACATCATCCTGTCTGGGGAGGTGGTTACACCTCCCTTGGACAGGAAACCTATTGTCCAGGCCTCCCCACCGGAGTTTCAGTCAGCAGCAGGAGGCCAGACCCGTGTCTGTGGCAGCGGCATCCATTTTGTGATGCCAGGGCTCTGGAAAGAAGTTACCGGGCAGGCCGGTGTGTACATGTCTCTCCCTCTAGAAGGGTGGAATGCTACCCCCGCCGCCAGAACTGGTGGGGGGGTAGTATTCCAAGATGTTTGACACCAAACACGACATGTTTTGGTGCAGCCAGTCCAAAGTTAGCATTGTACCGCGAGGATATAATGCACTTAAGAGTATATGGTCAGGCTGCACTACAAACAGCATCAGAGAAGGGTCTCCGAACGCTGCAGAGGGGCTCTGCTCATGCAGAGGCACCCTCTCACATAAGACCCAAGCACTCTGCCTTCAGGATTGATAAGGCCTGCCATAGGAGTGACTTATAGGTTTATATGTGTGCATATGCAGTGATATAGGTAACCTATATCACAGTAAGGAGTGAATGCACCACCTTACCCAGGCTGCAGTAGCAGACCTGTGGTGTCCTTTTGGCTGGCCTTCCAGGGGTGGCATAATACATGCTTCAGCCCCTGGCAGGCCCTCTGAGGTACCTATGCCCTGGGTACATAGTATACCATATACTAGGGACTTATAAGGGCACTCCAGATTCCAATCAGAGATGTGCCTAAGGCACATGGAAACCATTTTAGAGAGGAAGCAGCTAGGCTGGGGTTCTGATTAGCAGGGCCCCAGCCAGACTAAAGTCGAAAAACAGTGAAGCATCAGCAAAAAGTGGGGGTACCCATGTGAAGCAGATCCTACTCTCCTACAACAGGGAGTGGATAAGGACTGACAAGATGGCTGACACTGGGTACTGCTGTGGGGAGCACAAGGCCCTGCTGGGAACTGTGCACCAACATACAGCAGAACACCACTGAATGACATGCTGAGAGTCAACTTGAACCCACTGCAAGGGTGGCATGCTTCATTGTGGGATAACTGGGCTAGGTGGAGAAGGATGGCCGGATGTCCACCAAATACAACCAATGCTGGCCATGCACACACCTCAACATTCACATTGAAATGCCCCAGGTATGCAGGACAATGTGCTACACCAATATCAACCTCTTACTGTGACAACTTAGGACAATGCAATGTACATGCCCGCATCCAGAGGTACAGTCACAACTGTCAGGTGTGTGAACTATTGATGCCTGTAGAAACATAACATACAATGTGTGTCTCATCCAAATACAGGTGATGATGATGGGGACACAGCAGCAGGCGAGGAGGAGTCCCTGTCCCATGCTCCGGGGGACACTGAGCTCACTGGTGTGGAACAGCCTCTGCCCTCCTCGGATGGCAAAGACCTACGTGGCACCTCCGGTGTGAGTCATCATGCAGCACCAGCAGGACCAACATCTGCACCCCCTGCACCCACCCCTCCAACAACTGCCAACACACAGACCACCCCGCCGACACGGACAGACCAAGGCCCACCGATGATAACAGCACAGGGCCCCAGGCCCACCGTGGAGCAACAGACAACAACACCACTAACAACCCCCAAGGGGGCCTTGGGTCACCTGTGCGTGCCACTGCAGGTCCTGCACGTGTCGCCAGGGGTGGTGGGAGGGGTGGTAGACATAGGTCGCTGCTTGCAGAGGGGTCTGGACTGCATGATGACCCACAACTGGCACGCATCGCTGATGCGTACCAGGATAGCACCGGAGAGGTCAGACAGGTAGTGGGGATCCTCAAGGACATACAACAGCAGCAGGCTGCCCATCATGCCTGCTTGGACTCCCACATGTCCCGTGTGGAGACACACGTCTCGCATGGAGTCCAAGTGGGACACATTGCAAGAACTCACAGCGGTGAATAGGGACATATTGACATGCCTCCGCCAGATTAGCACCAACATGGCCACACCTCCCTGTGTGCCCACAACATCTGGTGCTGCAACAACTGACACCGCCACAGGGAGGGAGAGGACTCTGGCGGAGACTCCCCTGCACCGCCGCAGCCTGCACGTGAGGGTCCCCCCCAAAGAAGAGGGGTCGTCCGAGGAAGGAAAACTGAGAGGTTGATGGCCACGTACATCCCCCAGGAAGCCAACACATGTTCCGGAAAATCTCCTTTGTGTGCAAACTTTTCACCCTGTCGAATGCAACACAACTCTCCCACATGACATGAGGAGTTCAAGTTGGACTAATGTATCATATGACTGTGGACTACACTCAGGACATTTCTGCTACCAAGACTTCCAACTCATCTGGGAACTTTGGATCACAATCCCAATGTACAGCACCCACCATCCTGTGCACTATACACACACACATTTCTGTAAATAAAATCACTAGTACACCATACTTGCCTCTGTTGTTATTCAAATGTGGATACTGTTATGGTGATGATGATCTGCTAAATTACACTGTGTATGCTAACTGCTACAGCAAGTACAACACCGTCATGTGAGTCATGGTGACGTGACACATATGAGGGAGACACACCACTAGGGCTTCACAACACAGAGACACCAGGGCCATCGGACTCATCGCCTACTGTGATGTTGCCAGGAAATACTGTGGAATGCACAGACACCACACCTATTCAGAGTCTGTGTCAACTAGCCCACAGGTGCAGTAAGCAAATGTCAGTCAGATGTGTGACCACAGACAACGCACATCCCAAAGTGAAGCACAGGTTTATTACACATTTGCAACATGCTGTTTCCACTACAAATGCAAGGTAATCCCACGTGGCAGTGGCCACACAGTCAACAAGTGCAGAAGATATGAAGTCCAGGGGTGTTTGGCACATCACCTGTAGGGAAACTACTGCTGCCACCCTGAAAGCTGAATCATGGTGTCGGGGGATCCAAGTTGACCAAAGTACTCAGTAAGCACCCTGTGAAGGACAGACATGACACACAGTTAAAACCACTGAAGAACAGGACAGAACTGCAATACTCATGCCCAATACATGTCACAAGACAACCACACAAAACCAAGTTAGCATGTCAAAACTGTTGGGGAGTACAGACTACTTGTAAGGACACATTGCTGCACGCATTCAGTCAAGTAGCACATGGCCACACTCAAACAGCACCAGAGCACCACCCACACATATCATGCAAACTCACATCATTCACATTACATCTCCCTGGATACTCACATTCAGCTGAAGAAGTTGGTGATGAGCTGTGTGCGGACATCACCATCATCATCATCATCATCACTGGCATCGTGGTCCAGGCCAGGATCCTCCACAGGTGGCGGACATTGGTCATCGTCATCCAGGATGAGAGGCAACTCCTTCCCCACTGCCAGGTTGTGTAGCATGCAGCAGACGATGACAATCTTGTACACCTTTGCTGGGGCATATGGGAGGGCCCCTCCTGTCTTGTCCAGGCAGCGGAATCGGCTCTTCAGGAGACCAAAGGTCCGCTCAATCACTCTCCTGGTCCGACCATGTGCCTCATTGTAGCGCATCTGGGCTGGTGTCACAGGGTTCCTGAGGGGTGTCAGCAACCACGGCATGTTGGGGTATCCGGAGTCACCTACGGACAGACAAGTGCACATTAGCTGAGTTGGAAAAGTGGGCGGTATACTACAGAGCAGAACACATACAATGGTACAAAGTCAGTACACACCGACAAGCCAGGCACGCTGGTTCTGCATCTGTGCCATCATCCTCGGGATGCGACTACTCCTCATCACGTAGGCATTGTGTGCTGAACCAGGGAAACGGGCACACACATGTGTGATGCTCATATCTGCAAGACATACCACCAGAGCATTGATCGAATGGTAATGTTTCCGGTTCCGGTATGCCTGCTCATGTGCCTGTGGTGGTCCAAAGCCACATGAGTCCCATCAATGGAGCCAATGACATGTGGCATCCTCCCCAGGGCATAGAAGTCACTCTTGACGTCAGTGAGTTGTTGACGTGTAGGGAAATAGATGTACTGGTTCAGGCATCTCAACATTGCCTCCAAAACATCGCGTAGCACACGGCTGAACATAGTCTGTGACATCCCACCGGCAGTCGCCACAGTGTGTTGAAAGGTACCGGTGGCAAAGAAGTGTAGGGCTGCCATTACCTTCACCTTGGGGGTCAGCGCCGTAGGGTACGGCTGGCCAGGTTGCAAATGTGGTGCCAAGCGCACTGCCAAATCCTCAATCAGCTGCCTGGTGAAGCGGTACCGTCGGATGCTGTCACGTTCCACCATCGTTGCCAGGTCAGGGAATGGTCTATGGACAGCTGGAGCCCTGCAGTGCATAGGTTGAGGAAAGAAAGATTGTCAGTCACCCCACATATGTGCCATTCACCATACTCAATTTCACATGATACATCATTACGAGACACACGTACTTGATGTGTGTGCCGTTCTGTTCGCACATAACTTGCACCTACATGGCCATCATCTAACTTCTCAGTACAACATGTGTGGACAACAGGTTCCAGGTTGTGCTATGGGAAACCATTAGGCTGTGTGACAGTACCCATTTACTGCTGTCACGTTCCACACACACACCACAGTGACATGTCTGGACAGATGCGCCACAGGCATCACAGCTCATTGACAGGTAGATTCCCAGTGACCCTGTCTTGCCACATGGACACTGGCATTACATGGCGTATCATGTACACGTCAGAAAAACAAACATGACTCCCACAGGTAGCGGCCCCTGTCGCCTACGCAGGACAGACATGGACGCCAGTGACGCACAACATCAAAGTCCATGCACAAACAACGTTGATGTGGAGACTGTCTCCCATCGTGCACACGGAATCAGAGACATCGGAAACACAACATGCACACAGACTGTGGAGGGACATCACTATTGTGGCAATGGGTCACCCTGTGACGTACATGCCTTCCCCCATGGGACCCAGGGGGTATGTGACATGTCACACACATACACAACCTGGAAATGTGACCATGCCACATGCTCCGAAATGACCTGTTGCACATCACAGTGGTCATGTGCACAACACACAAAGGACCCTGTCCCCATTAACGCATGCACAGCCTGGGTGTGGCTGCCCACAAGTGCCACCACAGAAACCACATGTTAACCCCCATACACAGAAAAGGTAATGCAGCTTTACATGCCTTAGGAAACAGTGTGGACTGGGTGTGGTGTTGTAGGTGTGCCCCTGGGTCTCTGACAGGTATATGTGGCTGGCATACGTTCACCAGTGACAAGCATGGTGACATATGCGACTGACCTGTACAGGTACGCGTTGTACAGCAATGGACCGATCTGTGTGCCCGGCCGGCCCATTGCATCTGTTGTGAGCGGGTACGCGTTGTATCCTGTAATACGCGTTGTACAGCAATGGACCAATCGGTGTGCCCGGCCAGTCCATTGCATCTGTTGTGAGCGGGTACGCGTTGTATCCCGTAATACGCGTTGTACAGCAATGGACCGATCGGTGTGCCCGGCCGGCCCATTGCATCTGTTGTGAGCGGGTACGCGTTGTATCCCGTAATACGCGTTGTACAGCAATGGACCAATCGGTGTGCCCGGCCAGCCCATTGCATCTGTTGTGAGCGGGTACGCGTTGTATCCCGTAATACGCGTTGTACAGCAATGGACCGATTGGTGTGCCCGGCCGGCCCATTGCATCTGTTGTGAGCGGGTACGCGTTGTATCCCGTAATACGCGTTGTACAGCAATGGACCGATCGGTGTGCCCGGCCAGCCCATTGCATCTGTTGTGAGCGGGTACGCGTTGTATCCCGTAATACGCGTTGTACAGCAATGGACCGATCGGTGTGCCTGGCCGGCCCATTGCATCTGTTGTGAGCGGGTACGCGTTGTATCCCGTAATACGCGTTGTACAGCAATGGACCGATCGGTGTGCCCGGCCGGCCCATTGCATCTGTTGTGAGTGGGTACGCGTTGTATCCCGTAATACGCGTTGTACAGCAATGGACCGATCGGTGTGCCCGGCCGGCCCATTGCATCTGTTGTGAGCGGGTACGCGTTGTATCCCGAAATACGCGTTGTACAGCAATGGATCGAACGGTGCACACTCGTTGGCTGGGGCCTGGCATGGCAACGGACGCGTATTCGAAGCTTCAACGAGTCTGATGCAGTGAATTCAGTTGGCCAGCCACAACAATGTTGCAAAATCATGGGTGTCATGAACTGGGATTTTTGAAGGTTGCTGTGGGCGTGTATTAGTGCTGCTATTCCATGGATTGGTCAGATTCAGAAGATGCAAACGACTTGGACCTATCACTTTGGACACATGGGACAGTATCTGCCTCTGCAGCACACATATAATGCTGGCTGTTCCCCTGAGAGCTCACTTGCCTGCACTACATGCTCCAGGACGACATCTGCCACCAACACTGCTGCTGTCTCTGCATCCTCTGGCTACTGCAATGGGACGTACTGTGGAGAGAGCCCCAGCCTTGAGCCTTGAGGAGAACCAGGCCCTGCTGGACAGCCTCCTTCCACAGTACAGCAAGCTGTATGGGACACCAGGGGAGCAGGTGAGTGTGCTGTCCACTGCCTTTCTAATTTTGCATGTTGTCTGACTAGCAGGACTTACAGTGTGCACACCACTGGCTAGCATGCTCACTGAGTAGTTCTGAGCCCCCAAAGTGTGTAGTTACATGCACTGAACAGGTACAGTGCAGTAACAGTGCATTCCAACAAGGTTTACTTTCCATGCAATGATACCATGTAGTAACTGCTGGCAAACTGTTCATAGCCATCGTTGCACTGCCTGTGTACATCATGTGCCCCAGTGATTGAGACATGTATATCCAACTGTGTGATGCACGGATATGTTGCATGTGTAGTAATGGCATTTTCACTTCGTCATCCTCACAGGTTGATGCCCACCAGAAGCAGAAAATCTGGCTGACCATCGCCCGGGCAGTAAGATCCGTGGGGGACTACAAGAGCCGGATCCGCAACTGCCAGAAGAGGTGGCAGGACCTTCGAGGCTGGACCCGGAGGATCGCAAGGGTCCAGCTGAAGCTGTCGCCTCCTCGCAGGAGGGGCGGACACCGGACCCTGACCCCCCACATGCTCAGGATCCTGGCGGTGGTCTTCCCTGACCTGGATGGGCAGCTGAAGGCCAGACAGCAGCAAGGAGGGGGTGAGTCCATGACAGCACTGTGCACTTTGTCTGACATGCTATGTGCCCTCCTCTGGCCTGGTTAAACTTCCACAGTACATCAGTCTTGTGGTCCAGGACCCATGTCCCTCTATTGTGACATGCCCACTCCTCATCTGATACGCATATGTGTGGCCCTTACAGTAAGGAAATTGTGTCACTTGGGGACTGTGTCATTGCATTTTGCTTTGCTCAAGGTGGGGGACAGCATTTGTTCCGGTGACTATGTTGTGGGATTCATGGGTGGGTCAATTGCTCACACAATGCCCAAGTCCTGACATGTAATCTGGGTGTAACTTTGATATGTGGCCCACTTGCTGATCTGATTCACCACATGTCCCTGGGGTATTTGGCACACCCCCATGCTGTGGGTGGGAACAATGTTTGGGCCTCAGGAGTATGTATATCAAGTGTGCCACACATGCTTAGACACCTGCCTACTGTCCAGGACTCATCCCTCTTACAGGTGGAGCTGGACAGTCATGCCTACTCCAGGGCATACAATAGACTCTGTACTCCCACTCCCGTGGATCATCTGACATGTTGTGATCAGTGACATGTTCCCTCAGGTGTCTGCCTCTGTGTCAGTGTGCTGTGTCTTCGTTGTCAGGACTACTGGTATGTTTGTCGGTTAGGGTTCAGCATGCCATCTGAGATGTGACCATGTGAGACGATACTTCTGTGACTTATAGATGTTTGATCACTTGACTGTGCACACAGGTGTATGCGACTGTGACTTTCAGGCAGCTGTTATTCATTCACAGCACACTGTGAGGTGCTCAGGTTCTGGGAGTTGTGTTTCATGTCCCCCATATGTCCAATTGGCATGACGTGGACAAATACTAGTTCAGATGATGTGGTGTGTGGGGGATGGACATGTGCACTTGTTAGTTACATAACTTGCATTCCCCATGTCCTAGGATTGTGACACAGTGCAGACTGTTGTTGGCAGGCTGCCATGGCCATGTGACTGGAGACAGTGATGTATGACTTTGCAGGCATGCCTGTGTCATGGCATTAAACTTCCTAAGAGTGATCCTGCAGGGGAGTGACATGTGCAACATGCACTCCATTGTGGCATGGACTATCCGGACATGGGTGCATCATGGTGTCTGGTGCTGGTATGCATCACATGCATTTCTATTTAAACTCTGGCCATCCCTTTCTCCGGACACCTGCACTGACTCAGTGGCAAGAGATGTGATGTGTGCATGTTCACATACTTCACTGTGTTCCCTGCAATGTCCAACAACTGTGTAGGTGGTGCATGTGTCCACACTGGGGTCTTACCATCAGACAGGCACCAGACAGATGGGTGCAAGGGCAGGAGGGGTGTGAGTCCCATGGTTGACCATCAGACTGACAATTGGCTTCTCCAAATCTGGGTGAGGAGTTTTGGCAATGTTCTACTAAGGATGTCAGGGCTGGCTCTGTAAGTGCTGTACTTACTGTGGTGTGTGCGGTCAGTGCAGGTGACTGATGTTTGTCTGTTTCCCTAATTGTTTGCAGATACATCCACGGCCACAGGAGGGGACAGCTCCACGGACCAGGAGGAGCAGCGGAGCCAGACTGGGTCAGAATCCGACGAGTGGTCAGAGGGACCCATGTGCACGGAGGGCGAGGGGAGCCACACCGAGGAGTCCTCAGCACCATCCACCTCAGCTGAGGACCACAGCAGCTCAGAAGATGACTCCCTTGTGGAGGCGGGTGTCAGCAGCCACCACACCCCCGCTAGTCTGTCTGGCCCCGCCACCACCACCACCAGCACCGCCCTCCCATTGGCTCCAATTCCAGAGGTCTGTGGAGGCTCCCGTGTTCGGGAGCGTGTCTCCTTCATGCCAGGCACCGCACCCCTGCCCCTGTGTCCCCTGCTGCCCTGAGTGAGGATTCTATGTACCTACTTCAGCAGCTCCATGTAGGGCAGACAGCAATGCTGAGTGTCCTCCATGCACACACCACTCTGTTGACACAGCTGGTGTCGTTCATGGAGGGCATCTCGACGGGTATGTCTGCCCTACAGAGGAGCAATAAGTCCATGGACTCCTCCCTGACGGCAGCAGTGTCCCTCCTCCAGCAGTCCCTCCCACCTCCTACCTCTGCCCCATCCACACTTCCTGGCACCCTGCCTGTCCAAAGCACATGCACACCTGCACATTCACCCAAGCGCACAGACACGAGCATCACAGACACACCCAAAAGAAAGGCAAGACGTGCACACAAGCATCCTCAGGGGACAGATACCACACACACAGGGGATGGGGAACAGACACACACACAGGCATCCACAGTCACTCCACAGTCCTCCAAATCCTCTCACTCCAAGACCCCTTCCCTTGCCTCACCTGCAACCCCACCTACACAGCAGGTCTTCCTGTGTGACCTCGGCCTCTTCCCCTCCGATCCTGCAGATCCGGCATACCGGGGGAAAAGGAAGTCCACCCACACAGAGGGGAGTGCCCCTCGCCCCCGGACACCCTCCCCCAGGCGCAGACAGACTGAGGACCCCATTCGGAAGTCCCCCCGGACCAGGAAGGGCAAGACCCCACCACCACCACCACGCAGCTCCACCACCCAGTCTCTCTCCTCCATCCCCCAGGCCACCACTCCACAGGTTCCACCACCACACCCTGCCCCAGGTTCTCCCACACACCGATACCGCATCCCCAAACTGCTTAGGCCCTCCCCCCTGCCTCTTGCTCTTCCACCCCCAACCCATACGCTCAGCCTGTTTGTGCCACTGGTGTGGAGACCGGGTCCCCCCCCTCTGTCCTGCCCACCTCATCTGCCCCCCCTTCCACTCCCGTGGAGAAGTGTGGCTCAATGGTTAGAGCGGCAGACCCTGATGCAGAGGTCTAGCCCGGGACCAGGGTTCAATTCCCGCCTCGGCGGGTCTTGGGCTCAATTTCCTCGGACCTGATAATTCTCACCTCGGTGCCTATTCTGATCATGGGTCCCACTCTGCAACTCTGGGCAATAGCTTGCTTAATCTCTACAACGCCCCCCACAACGCTAGGATGCCTGGCTTCACCTTGGGGGTGCCCAGGAGTGGGCATCTCACAGGGAAAGGCCAGGAAGGGTTCCACAGCGGTATGCGTACAAGCGCCTGAGATACCCCTTCGGGGGTCGATTCGGGCGCTATACAAATACTACTACATTTACATTTACATTTGGAGGCATGCACTGCAGTGGAGTCCACAACCACCCCGTCTGACTCGGGCACTGCAGTGGTGCCGGCCCCCCCTGAGTCAGACACCTCCACTGCAGTTGCTGGTGACACTCCTGCACCCACCACCCCTTCACTGCCTCACTCTGGCATCCCCTGATCCTGTCCCTGCGGTGCCTGGCCTGCCCCTTGTATGCCCCTCCAAGGGGGATGTCTCCTGTCCCTACCAGTGCAGGCAAGCAATGGGTGACAAGTTGTCACATATCACCCTGTTGGGACTGTGTATTTAGACTGGACATTGGCCTTAGTTTAATTTGGACTTCTGATTTTTTGTTGACATTTGCTGAATAAAGCCTATTTTTGTTTACTTGTGGTTTTTCTTTTGATGTACATGATGTACATGGTTATCATCATGCATTTGCTGTTGTAATAGTGTTCAGATCAGGAAATGAAGTGTTGCAGTGATGGACTCCATGTGGTCCATGGGATGTGTGTCCTGTTGTAGTCTGGATCTATGGCATCCTCTGCTGCAGTCTGAGGGTGTGATGTTCAGCATATGACACAGGGATGTACGTTTTGCATTAGTAAATTAACATCTTTGTCTTACAGTGATGCACATCTGGTGGGCATACCACTGTTCAATGTTCCTATTTCCCTGACTGTGTGCCCATCTCCACTGGACATGCAGTTTAGCACACCAATGTTGAAGGACTCATCAGTGTATACAGTGCACCTTGCTTGACACGTGTTTTGGGTGTATGCAGATGACTGACGTGACACTCCCGTACCCAGGCTGATGTGAGCAGAGCCTTCAGTGTGTTGTAGTTGTTGACTCACTGACCGAGTGTTCTGCCGACATGTTTGAGTCATGCACAGACAAGGCTTGGCACAGCGGACCTTCCACAGCAGTGGAGTGCCCTCATGGCAGTGTGTAATCCCGTGACATTGCCTGGGCCCGTATTTTGTGTTGTGTAAGCATGTCTGTGCGTGTACCCTTCCCTTTTCCTACACAGGCTGTGTCCCTACGGAGGTTCCTGTTTCTGATGCTTGCTGAGTTGTTCTGTGTTCATCAAGCATCTTGGACCTGGTTACTCCGGGATGTGGGTGCATGGCTAACTAAGGTTCATCAGGTTGTCATCCCAGGTTGTCTTTGTTGTCAGGGCTGGGGATGTGGGCAAACGCAGATGGGACACATTCAGGATTTCCCTTGGCACTTGTTGGTTACACATGTCATGTAATTTACAGTCTATGGTAGCTTTCAGTGATTGTGACAAGTTGTGTGTGTGACTGCTGCCACTCCTCAGGGTCAGAGCTGCAATGTTGGAAGTTGTGTACGTGTGTTCTTTGTGTGTCACCTTGTCTTCTTCATTGGTGTGTGACTATGGCCAGGATCCCATTGATTGTGGTGGATTTCACGTCATGCCCATGTACCGCGTAGTGTGCAGTGTGTCAGACATTCACGAGTCTTGTTGACTGGCCATGTGTGATGGGTTTCTGCACCTTAGTTCCCCCCACCACCCCAGGGATTGTCATGGGTGCATGTGCAATGTCACCAGTCCATGTGAGCTTCACTGCTGCACATTGGTGGAGATCAAGGTGTGTGGTGTTGAGTGTGTGCAAATGTGAGTTGTTGCACGGCTAGACCCCTACCTCCATATTGGCCATTGCTGCCAGGCCGTGCTGTTTGATTTGTGCTTGTGTAGGTGTGATGGTAGTTTGTTGCTCAGGACACATGGCTGTGGTTCACAGTGTGAATGACATCTACCTTTGTCATCACAGTGGGATTATCATGCAGGGTAGTGTCACCACAATGTGGGGTCCCTGGGGGTTGTGCTGTGGTGGGTCTGTCTCTTGCTGTGTTAGTTGCTGTTCCTACTAGCTTGTGTGACATGTGTAATTTGGGCTCCCTCTCATCTAACAATGCCTGTTTGCCCACATAGGGGAATCCGATCCATGAGTTACTTTTGTATGGCACTGTATACACATCTGTGTAATTGGAATTCAGGCCTCCTCAAGTGTTGTGTGGTTGCCTGGGGACACTGGCACACACCCCCATCACCTGTTGTGTTTGATATGCAGTGTGGGTCTGCCTGTTTGTGCATTTGCACCACTGCATTGGCATATCTTGAGTGTGCCATTGGCTGTATGTTGTTTGGTGGCTTTCCTCTGCTGTCCCTGGGACTCCTAGGTCATCAGTCAGCACAATAATCATGGTTTGTATGTCCCATTGCTGCCATGGTATGGTATTTGTTCACCTGACATCTACAGTCTCCCTAGGATATCTACATTTGTGTGTCCATTGGTGCAGATATGTGGGTCTGCATTATGATGGTCACTTCTGTCATTGTGTAATTCGTGAATGTTGACAATGTGAGCCCCCATGGGTGATGTTTGTATGCACATGGCCAAAGGTATGTTTTATTTGCACTGCACTGTTTGCCTCACCCAATCTATGTTGCTATGGGACACAAGCACTACTATGCCACTGATGTGTTTGTTGTTGTGTGACCAGGAATCATCCATGCAGTTTGGCTTTGGCAGCTTTTACCCAGACTACACTTCCCTTTTGATCACTGTGGTGATGGGGCTTTGGGCCCCATTGCCACACTGTTCAAAAGGTGCATCAGCTATGGACCCCACACTTCCCTTTTGGTCACTGTGGTGATGGGGCTTTGGGCCCCATTGCCACACTGTTCAAAAGGTGCATCAGCTATGGACCCCACACTTCCCTTTTGATCACTGTGGTGATGGGGCTTTGGGCCCCATTGCCACACTGTTCAATAGGTGCATCAGCTATGGACCCCACACCTACCTTTTGATCGCTGTGGTGATGGGGTGTTCAACCCCATTGCCACAGTGGCCATGGTCTGCTTGCATTGTGGAGGCCACACACATTTATGTGTGACACATGTGCTAGGGGGTCACATTGTATGTTCAACGTCATGTTCAGTGTTGTAGGCATTTGTCACAGACTACACACGCTTGTCATGGTGTTGGGGGGGATGTAATTTTCAGACATTCCTTATGTGGGAGTATGCTGGTTGTGTCATGCATTACCCGTCCTATGAGTAGGGGGGAGGTAGTGGCAGGCATCCAGCCCCCCCTGAGTAGGGGTGGTGGTAGTGGTAGGCATCCAGGCCCCCCTGAGTAGGGGTGGTGGTAGTGGTAGGCATCCATCCCCCTAAGGGTGGGGATGGTGGTAGTGGCAGGCATCCAGCCCCCCCTGAGTAGGGGTGGTGGGCATCCAGCCCCCTGAGGGTGGGGATGGTAGTAGTGACAGGCATCCAGGCACCCCTGAGTAGGGGTGGTGGTAGTGGCAGGCATCCAGCCCCCCCTGAGTAGGGGTGGTGGTAGTGGTAGGCATCCATCCCCCTAAGGGTGGGGATGGTAGTAGTGACAGGCATCGAGCCCCCCCTGAGTGGGGTGGTGGTAGTGGCAGGCATCCAGCCCCCCCTGAGTAGGGGTGGTGGTAGTGGTGGGCATCCAGCCCCCTGAGGGTGGGGATGGTAGTAGTGACAGGCATCCAGGCACCCCTGAGTAGGGATGGTGGTAGTGGCAGGCATCCAGCTCCCCCTGAGTAGGGGTGGTGATAGTGGTAGGCATCCAGGCCCCCCTGAGTAGGGGTGGTGGTAGTGGTAGGCATCCAGCCCCCTGAGGGTGGGGATGGTAGTAGTGACAGGCATCCAGGCCCCCCTGAGTAGGGGTGGTGGTAGTGGTAGGCATCCAGCCCCCTGAGGGTGGGGATGGTAGTAGTGACAGGCATCCAGGCACCCCTGAGTAGGGGTGGTGGTAGTGGCAGGTATCCAGCCCCCCCTGAGTAGGGGTGGTGGTAGTGGTAGGCATCCAGGCCCCCCTGAGTAGGGGTGGTGGTGGTGGCAGGCATCCAGCCACCCCTGAGAAGGGGTGGTGGTAGTAGTAGGCATCCAGGCCCCCCTGAGTAGGGGTGGTGGTAGTGGTAGGCATCCATCCCCCTAAGGATGGGGATGGTAGTAGTGACAGGCATTGAGCCCCCCCTGAGTGGGGTGGTGGTAGTGGCAGGCATCCAGCCCCCCCTGAGTATGGGTGGTAGTAGTGACAGGCATCGAGCCCCCCCTGAGTGGGGTGGTGGTAGTGGCAGGCATCTAGCCCCCTGAGTAGGGGTGGTGGTAGTGGTGGGCATCCAGCCCCTGAGGGTGGGGATGGTAGTAGTGACAGGCATCCAGGCACCCCTGAGTAGGGGTGGTGGTGGTGGCAGGCATCCAGCCCCCCCTGAGTAGGGGTGGTGGTAGTGGTAGGCATCCAGGCCCCCCTGAGTAGGGGTGGTGGTGGTGGCAGGCATCCAGCCCCCCCCTGAGTAGGGGTGGTGGTAGTAGTAGGCATCCAGGCCCCCTGAGTAGGGGTGGTGGTAGTGGTAGGCATCCAGGCCCCCTGAGTAGGGGTGGTGGTAGTGGTAGGCATCCATCCCCTAAGGGTGGGGATGGTAGTAGTGACAGGCATCGAGCCCCCCAGAGTGGGGTGGTGGTAGTGGCAGGCATCCAGCCCCCTGAGTAGGGGTGGTGGTAGTGGTGGGCATCCAGCCCCCTGAGGGTGGGGATGGTAGCAGTGACAGGCATCCAGGCCCCCTGAGTAGGGGTGGTGGTAGTGGTAGGCATCCAGCCCCCTGAGGGTGGGGATGGTAGCAGTGACAGGCATCCAGGCACCCCTGAGTAGGGGTGGTGATAGTGGCAGGCATCCAGCCCCCCTGAGTAGGGGTGGTGGTAGTAGTAGGCATCCAGGCCCCCCTGAGTAGGGGTGGTGGTAGTGGTAGGCATCCATCCCCCTAAGGGTGGGGATGGTAGTAGTGACAGGCATCCAGCCACCCCTGAGTGGGGTGGTGGTAGTGGTAGGCATCCTGGCCCCCCTGAGTAGGGGTGGTGGTAGTGGTGGGCATCCAGCCCCCCCGAATAGGGGTGGTGGTAGTGGTAGGCATCCAGGCCCCCCTGAGTAGGGGTGGTGGTAGTGGTGGGCATCCAGCGCCCTGAGGGTGGGGATGGTAGTAGTGACAGGCATCCAGGCCCCCCTGAGTGGGGTGGTGGTAGTGGCAGACATCCAGCCCCCTATGGGTGTGTATGGCATTGGTGATGGCCATCCCACCCCTATGGTTCTGCTGTTGCTAGTGTACGTCATTTGTGCATCCCTATGTGTGTGTGACATATTTCGGGTATGTGTCGTTTGTTTGTATTGTTGGTGTTTGACTTACCGTCTGCGCCGTACGTGTCCATGCTGGTCCCGGTAATAGATGTAGAGTATAGGTAGGACCTGTGCAATGGGATTCATGCTTGGATCGTCTCGTTCGGGTTTCTCGTGTCTTCGAGTCGTACTCGTAGCAGGCTTGTTCGACTCGTAGCCGTGGATCATCTTGTGGCGCCAAACGGAGCTTATGTACGGCTCGCCCGGATGCTCAAACGTCCCGGACGTAGCGACGGGTTCGGCGCGTACGGAGTGCGCATCGTACTCGTCCGGCCGGAAGGTGCTGTGTATTTGCTTCCGTACGACTCGATTCGGCGTTTACGGATCCGGCTCGGGCGGGGAACAGGAGCTGAATTGGGTAAGTACGGCTCGCTCGGAAACTGGGTTGTTATACGCATCGTACTTGTTCGTCCGGACGAATGTTCGAATCGGTCGGGAAACACGCAATCGGCTGGTTTTTTTTTCGGACGAATACTGTTAGGTGCGCTTCCGGCCGGGATCGGAATCGACCCCATAGCTGCTAGACTCAAGTCTTCAAGACTTCAGACAAAAGATGAGACAGAGAACAAAACAGGCACAAAAAACAAGACTGAGCACAAACAGGCACAAAAGACAGGAAAAAGCACAAACAGGCGCAATAACGGGGCTAAGCGAGAGTGAAAGGGAGCACAGGCTAAAACAGAATGAAGCAAGAACGAGAATGCGAGAAGAGTCAAAGAGTGAGTGAGAGCAAGAGGACAGCAGAGAACAGCAAGAGGACAACAGAGACAAATCAATAAGGCCAAGAGTGAGTGAGACCAAGAGGACAGCAGTGGGAAAGGGAGAGGGGAGGAGCACACTGAGGGTGGACCTTTAGGCAGATGGGTGGGTTCGAAAGGGCCTTAGACTGGTTGAAGGACCAGTCCAGGTAAATGGGAGCTGGGGCCTGGGCACCTGCTCAATGGGGTTGCACAGCGGGCACCATTAAGTTGGTACTAGAAGGGGGAGGAGCGCGAGGGCAGGTCTAGGGAGGGACGGGATCAGAGGAGGGAGAAGGCACGAGAAGACGTGGAAGAAATAAGTAAAGAGAGGGGGAGGAAGGAGGCAGGAAAATGCAAGAGGGGGGAGGCCATAGAGTCACTGTAGCTGGTGGAGAAAAGAGGAGGCACAGAAACAAGAGAGGGCACAAAACGGGCACAAAAGATGAATGTTAGAAATGGGGGTCTCTAGTTGGCAGAGGTAGATACCTTTGTCCACGTAGGGACCCTTCTTCCTAGTCAGGGCAAGGGGGATACACTTCTAAAATAACCCCTGCTCACCCCCTTGGTAGCTTGGCACGAGCAGACAGGCTTATCTCAGAGGCAGTGTGTAAAGCATTTGTGAACACATACAGTAATACAGTGAAAACACTACAAATGAACACCACACCAGTTTGGAAAAATAAGTAATCTTTATCTAAACCAAAACCAGACCAAACGACAAAAATCCACAATACAGTAATAAAAATATGACTTTCAAATGGTAGAGGTAGTTCAGTTCAAAGCAAATTGCAGATGCAACACTTTTCACACAAAGTACCTTGGATGCGTCACGCAAACAAACAAAAAGACCCGCAGGGAAGGTGATGCGTCGGTTCCTTGCTCCAGGGGAGGTGATGCGTTGGTTCCTTACTGTGGCACAGGGGATGTGATGAGTCTGTTTCTTACCAGATAGGAGGTGATGTGTCGGTTTCTTGCTGCATGGGGAGGTGATGCATCAGTTTCTTACTGCGCCCCCCAACGATGCGACAGACTTGGACTTTGGAAATCATTGCACTCGATGAGGCGTGCAGCGATTTCTCGAGCCGCGGCAGGCGCTGCGACGGTTTCTACGCCGATACATCGGAAACAGGTACAGATGCGTCACGCTTCTCTGTGTTGTGTTGATTTTCCAGCTCCCAGCGGAAAACAGTCTCTTGAGGTCCAAAACAACAGCAGGCACCTCTTGCAGGTCAGAACTCCCAGCAAGGAAGTTCAGGGGTGCTGGCGGTGAAGTCTTTGTGTCCCTGAGACTGCAGAACAGGAGGCAAGCTCAGTTTCAAGCCCTTGGAGATCTTCCTCAAGCAGGGGACACAGCGAACAGCAAAGTCCTTTCTCCTTTCCTTGGCAGCAAGTAACCACTGCAGGCCAACCCCAGACAGCAAACAGCACAAGGGCAGTATTCCTCCTCAGCTTCTCCAGCTCTTCTCCTTGGCAAAGGTTCCTCTTGATTTCCAAGAAGTGATCTAAAAGTCTGGGGTCTGGGCCCCTCTTTTTATACAGTAAAACCCTTTGTTCTCTTAAGGCAGAGAGGGGCAGATTTACAAGCCCCCTGCGCCACCAGTACGTCACTTTTCGTGACGTACTGGTGGCGCAGGGGGCTCCTCGATATTTACAAGGAGAGGAAAAGCCACCATGCGTGACTTTTCCTCTCCTTGTAAATACCGTCCCTTCACACGCAGCACTTTGCGGTGAAGGGGCGTTCCATAGGTGTTGCTGTGGGTGTTCCCACGCAACACCCATGGAACAAGACACATCTCCAGAATTACGAGAAATCGTAACTCTGGAGATGCGTCTGAAAGCTACGCCACCCTAGAGGTGGCGTAGCGAGGCGCACCGAGGAGAAATGTTTTCATTTCTCCTCGTTTTCTCTTTCAATGCGTGCTGCATTCTGCAGCACGCATTGAAAGAGGAAAAGCATGTACTGATTGTTTTTGTGCAGAAAGGTGCCCCTTCCTGCACAGAAACAATCTCCCCATGGCGCAGGCATCCTTGCACCATGGTGCAAGGGTGCCTGCGCCGGCGCATGGCAACTGTTTGTGCGCCAGCGCAGGGGGAGAGCACAGGAATGCGACATATTCTTGTAAATATGTCGCATTCCTGTGCTCTGAAAGTGCCGCAGCGTGGCGCAGCCAAAGGGCTTGCAGCGCCACGCTGCGGCACTTTCTTGTAGATCTGCCCCAGAGTGTCTGTGCCCAGCCAAAACCAGTTATGTCCTCACTGGTGCAGCTTCCTGGCAGGAGGTGGAGACAGCCTTGTGGAAGGCAGACCAGGCCAATTCAGGCAGTGGCGGCTCTCCGAGGGAGTGGTGCGGGGCGGTGGAGGGGCAGGGTGGGGGGGTAGTGAACTCGGACATACGACGGACAGAACTCAGAGGGAGTTCTGTCCGTCGTAAGTCCGAGTCCACTACTCCCTACCCTGCCCCTCCCCCATCCCTCTCCACCGCCCCGCACCACTCCCTCGGCGAGCCGCCACTGCATTCAGGTGAAAGAAAATATCCTCCCCCTACTCTAAATGCAGCCCAGGTCTATTCAGCCCAGCCCTGACTCATCAGACTCTCTGGAGCCACTGCACCTCCCCAGCCCCTGTCACATTAAAGCCAGACAGTCAATACACATCCTGGCAGAAGCACACTGGATGGCTAAGTAAGAAAATTCCTACTTTCTAAAAGTGGTATTTTCAAACACAGAATGTAAAAATCACCCTCACTAAAAGATGCATTTCAACATTCTGAGTTCAGGCATATCAAACTTTATTTTCCTACCTTGCTCCCAGGGGTAGTTGTGTTTATAAGATGTTATAAACAAACTCCCCATTCTATCCTATGGGAGCAGGTAGCCTTGCAATACTGAAAAACGAAATTGGCAGCATTTCACTATCAGGACATGCCACACACATCAGGGCATGTCCTACCTTTTACATACATTACACGCTACCCACAGGGGTACCTTGGGCCTACCTTAGGGGTGACTAACATGTAAGAAAAGGGAAAGTTAGGGCCTGGCAAGTGGGTGCACTTGCAGGTCGACATGGCAGTACCAGACTGCTCACAGGCTCTTGCAATGGCGGGCCTGAGTTACATTTACAGGCTGCTTCTGTGGGTGGCACAATCAGTGCTGCAGCGAACTAGCAGCATTTGATTTACAGGCCCTGGGCACACACAGTGCACTGTACTAGGGACTGACTAGTAAATCAAATATGCCAATCATGGAATCACCAATCCATAGCAACAATTTACAAAGGGTGCACTTGCACTTTGGCACTGAACAGCAGTGGCAAAGTGTCCAAAGCATCTAGACCAGCAAAACAAAGTCCAACACACAGCAAAAACACAGGAGGCAAAAGGCAAAAATACACGGGAAACCCATGCCAATGATGCCAGGTCTAACAATGAAGCAGAGCACAAAACGGGCACAAAAGAAGAGGCAGAGTACAAAACAGGCACAAAAGAAGAGACTAAGCACTAAATGGACACAAGAATGGGGAGAAGCAAGAGTAAAAAGGAACACAGGTGAGAGCGGAAGGAAACCAGCACAAGAG
Organism: Calotriton arnoldi; assembly: GCA_963921515.1. Lineage (NCBI taxonomy): Eukaryota > Metazoa > Chordata > Amphibia > Caudata > Salamandridae > Calotriton > Calotriton arnoldi. The sequence goes on from CAWUFW010006589.1 coordinate 998,991, forward strand.
TGTGAGAAGAGTCAGAGCAAGTGAGAGCAAGAGGACAGCCGAGTGGAAAGAAGCGAGAACAAGAGAGCAAGCGGACATCAGAGAATAGTCAATAAGGTCAAGAGCGAGTGAGAGCACGAGAACTGTATTGGGAGAGGGAGAGAGGAGAAGCACAGCGAGGTAGGACCTCGAGGCAGACAGCCGGGTCCAAAAGGGACATAGACTGGTCGGAAGACCAGTCCAGGTAAGTGGCAGCTGGGGCGTGAATCCCCATTCCCTTGTGTAACCGCAGAAAAATCTGTAATCAGGTGCATATGACCTCTCGCACCTCTAGACCCTGCATCACTGCCCTTGTAACACTATTGATCCCCTCAGAAGTTAACTCCTATTTTCAGATTCTAGGTAATTGCATGATCACATAAAACCCTTCTTTTGTAAGACTGCTTCTTATTGTTTTGTTCTTGATGAAAAAAGCGAGCAATGGTGGTAGCAATGTATCCCCTTATTATTCACAACAGGCTTTTGTCAAAATATAAAGTCTTTGTAATTATCTTTGGCCACACATAATTGTTTCACCACACTGATGACTCAATATTCATTTTGACATTCAATGTTTTAGAGCATAAATATTTTAGTTTATTTAAGCAGACACATTTCAGATGTTCTTTCATTAGATTAATTTAATAGAAAATGTAATGTCAGTTTACCTTCAATGTTTCCCTGATTGCCTTATAATTCAAGCAATGAAAACACTGGATTTACTCACCCACACACGGAGATCAAATGACGTAGAGAAAATGAGATGCTGGGGCAATGACTTTGACAAAATGTCACTTCATTGTACTTGTGAGGTGCGTTCTTCATGGTTGTGAGAAAATAATAATTCTGCCTTCGTGTATTTATTTATTTTCTACCCAAACCCTGGATTATTTTGTCTCTGCTTTGGGCTATGCCCTACTGAAGAGAGACATCTCAGCCCCATGTCCTTGTTGAAAAAGAAATATTACATCTTTGTCTCATCAATGCAGCGCCTACAAATGGCGTTCTTTCCTGACTCCTGTCATGAGTAGACGATCACTAATATCAGGCCAAAGTATCCACCTGTATGACACATTGCCCGACCAGCTTCTTGGACCGTTGCTTCTTCATCTTCTAACTGGAGTCATATTCTAAGTGATATCTTTGTCCTTATTTGCCTTTGACATCGCCTCAATGGACATCACACTGGCATTCAATATGCAAAACATATATCAGGTCAGTGTCTAATTTGTAAAAAAAAATAAGTGCTTAGGCTTTCGTCAGGAGGCAGCTTATTCCAAAAGGTGACCTCCACTCCAAGGTCACAAATCGAGGCGCACACTGGAGAAATAAATTTCAAAATTTTATTTGCCACACGACTACTCCCCGGACAGACGCGTTTCGGCTGCACGCCTTCCTCAATGTCGGTGGGATCAACAGAAACGCCATATTTAAAATACAATTAATTGTAAACACAAAGAAAGGAAACCACAATTCATTCTAATCATGGACAGAGAAAACAGCAATGCTTTTTACAGGCTCAGCATCCTGGTATTTCTACGGCGGCCATCTTTACATGGTTTATATTCATATATCCTGCTTCACATCATCTATCTATTTTTTCATAGATCTTGTGGGCATTCAATCCAAATGTATGATTTCTACATCAAGACAAATATGTAATTCATCAATTCATTATTGTTTTTTTACTCCATTATTATTTTTTGTCTCCACTGGGATGGATTGCCATTGTTATTCTATGTTAACCGCCGTTTACAAGTTCCGCCCTGAATGGGCTTTTCTACCCATCTGGCCCTTTGTATGCAAGACATTATTACTCGATTGAACAACATTCCTCCTTATCGGGTCAGCCTACGTTACATTGTATATTTCTCGTAATTATTTAGCCCTGAATGGGCATTTTACCCACAATGTATGTCACGAATAGTTGATCTCCGACAGAAAATTATTATATACATTATCCTCTTTTCCTCTCCTAATGCTTTCAATACCCTAAATCAATTCTCTGTGTATTATCCACTAACATAAACAAAAACAAAAACAAAAAATTATTAGTTTTCTCCTCTATACAGCAACTTTCTAACCACTTGTTTAATTAATTCTCTATCTGACCATCAGATATGAACCCAAAGCTCCTCTTCATTATTTAGGCCTCGTGGAGTCTTTGTCTGCAACTCAACAATATATCGGGATTCCAACTTCCTTAATTTTGTAGTCCTATCCCCTCCTCTCTCTGTTTTGGGGACCTGATCTATGCAGAAAAACTTGAGAAGATTCTGGTTCGAGTTGTGTTTCTCTTGAAAATGGCGTGCCACTGGGTATGTTAAATCATGGTTTTTTATGGCACGCATATGTTCGAGGATCCTTTTCTTTGTTGGGTGAATCGTGCTCCCAAATAGTTCATGCCACAGGGACAGGTTAAACAATATACAGTATAATCAGAATTACAATTCATTAGCTTTCCGATCTTTTGAGGATCTCCCGTTTGCGGCCGCAAAAAAGGGTCGTACAACTGGCCCTTGGCCTTTTCAGCAAAAAGATGCTCTAAGCAGCTGCTAAATTGGTGTGAGGGGTCATGATGGATTCAAGGGGTCTGGAAGACTATTGAGTTTGTGCTCAATTAATTGCATGTTTCTATGTTGTGTTGCAGGAGGCCAATAGGATTCTGGGTTGTGCCGTTGCCTACAGCCCCTTTTCTGGAGTAGCTTTTCCAGAGTATAGTAAGGCTTCATGTGAAATTGGGTCAATAGACCAACACCTGGTCATCCTCGGTGCCGGAACAGTGGGTTACTTGAAATCAGGTATGGCGGTGTTCCCCAATTGATAAGGCTCAGCCCACCTCATAATCAGGCACCTAATGTCTATGATGTGTGGTGTGGAAGCAACAGGGTAGATGTATGGTGTAGAAATAACAGTGACTTAGCTGGCTTCGTACATAATCCAATACCTGGCATGCCAGTGAATGATGTCACAAATCAGGATCCGAACAATAAAAAAGTAGAAGGAGCACTTAGAAATCAAATGCAGGGATGCAACAACACCCTCTAGGCTCGTGCAGCTTCCAGTCAAGAGGGAAATGCTGTTTCTCTGTAAAATATTGACCTCCAAAACAAGTGAATATTATATGCTGCATTTGATGTTCTTAAGGCCACAGATCCTGAAGCAGGGTGGTATGTAGCTACCAGCAGACGTCTTTGAATGAGAGATTGGAAGGCACAGGGAGTACCATAAAATAGGTCCCTGAGTCTTACTTTCCTTGATCAGCAGCTGTTTTGGGTCAGAGTTGGAGGAGACAATGAACTTAACAATAGTAAGCATTTCTTGGTCGTTAGGGCAAAAAAAGCAATGACCTCATGATTTGCTCTTTACACTGCAAACAACCTTTTTATCCTCTTGCTCTGTCCAAAAATGATTGCTTACAAGGAGAATTCCTGACAGACTTTTAGTTCGTCAAATAAGCATATTGTTTTTCTGTCCAAACTTAGGGGCTTTTGATCACACCAGGGTGAGAGAGAAACCAAAGATTTGAGTTGGAGAACATATCATGAAACCGTTTACAGTCTAGTGGAAATCTGTTTCTGGTTATTGGGTTTACTAGGTTTTGGACATTATTGACAAAGGATACAAGAGAGTATTTGCCTAAAAATGAAGGTTTCATTTAAACCCCATAGCTTAGGACTCAGCAAGGAAAAGGGTATTCTGGTTGTGATTTAAACGTTGATCTTCAAACACTCTATTACTCCTTGCCTTCTCATGAGTGCTGAATGGTACACGGTGTTGGGCTACTTCAGGGGGGAATAAATCAGTGCATGCATTTTTGAAGAGAGGAGAGCTTAGGGTTTTAACCCTTCTGAATATTGTGGTTCATCCTTTGGTAGTTGCCGGAGTATCGTAATCTACAGCCTCTTCCTATAATGTCAGATCTTATTTCAAGAATATTTGTCAGTCCTTGGAAGAGCATTCGGCATTGTAGCACATTTCATTTTCTGGTTTTTCATCCCTATGCATTTTCCCCTGATTTTTCCTATAGCAGGTTCGATCATTTTCTTTGTGGATATTTCCTAGGTTTCTTTGTTCTGCGAGGCTCTTTCCTAACGTTCAGGTGGAGTTTGGAGTTTGGTGCCTTATTCATTGTTAACTTAATTTTCAACGAAGATTTATTAAGATTGGGGGCGTGGCTTAGCCGAGCAGCGAAATGGCCGCGAAATGGTGAGCTCTGTCGGCTGGGCTCAAAATCCTGCATTATCCTGCCATTTGCGGAGCCATCGTGACCCTGACTAATCAGAGCTGCACTCTCTATATTGTGCTGCACACCGCAAGCCTGCTCCGGGGCCCCGGAGCTGCCCGTAGCGTGAGCTGCATTTGGGGTTGCGCTTTCCCGGGACAAGCGCGGACGAGCCCCGACCCTGCCTTCCGGCTGGGCCCACTGCTATTACAGGGCGTCACTGCTGCTCCTCCTCTGAACCGCACCTAACTGCGGAACATCCCCTGGCTGAGGCGTACAACTGCGAGCCGACAGGGTGTCTGGAAAACCCGCGGCGCTGCGCCTGGGGCTGCCGGCCGGGAGCGCCGTGTGGCATGGAAGCGACGACCCGGGCATACCTATCTAAGGCCCGAGACGGCTGTGAATCTGGGCTGCGGTCCACCTGGTCTCCCGACCTGTGCGACGGCCTGCTCTGAATGACTGCGGCAAAGACCACAACAGAGGGCGCAACTCTTTCAGCTGCAGCTGCGTACCTGGCGGGTGCAATCTCGAACGTGGCATATTAACTGCCTGCTTTGGCGGGACCGGGACAGCGCGCATACCGCACTCAACTCACTGCGCCCCATTCACTGATACCAAGGCCATGGAGGCATGGTGGACCGGCCTGCTGCTCAGACGCTGATCGCCTGCATCAACTCCATGAGGTGACGGGGTGAAATACAGAGAAATGCCGCCGCTGCCTGGAGCCATCGTGACACAGTGTGTGTGGGTCTACCTGCTCTAACAGTGAGTACTCAGTTGGCCCTGCTGACCCCTGCGACCCTGTGTGTGTGTGTGCATTGGCCTATAGGCCCCCCCGGGAAGGTGTACTGGTGCCCGGTGTGGGGCCGTGGGCGTGATGCGCTGTGTGTTGGGTTGCAGGCCTGCGTGCTGGGGCGGATCTGGGAATCCGTGTGTGGTGGTGGTAGTGCTGGATCGGGGCGCTGGGTGCGTGACGCAACAGACCCTATACACCCCTCATCTCATGTAGACAGGGACCTCTGCGCAATCGCGTCCCACGCCGCCTTTGGCCCAGTGCTGGCATCGGCCTCGCCTGGAGACCTACCGAGAAGGCCCACGTGCACTCGCATAGCAGCCTGGTACTACCCTACAGCTCTGTGACAGGTGGTGTCGCAGAGGTCACCACTACAGGCGCACAACATGGGGAGGAATGACCCAAAACAGCCGAAGATTACATTTGAAAATAAACGCCACACTCGCATTATGGACCCTAGCTTTGAGGCTGATCCGGAGTCCCAGCCTAGTGGCGAACCACAAGAGGAGGACCTACACTACATTATGCTAGAAGTGCGCACGAACCTCAAATCCATTGACATTAAACTTGATGGTCTTACGACCAGGCTAGACTTAGTGAAACGCCAAGTAGATGTGCACGAATCCCGGCTTGATGCTTTAGATAATCATGCAATGGAAGCCCACTAATTTCAAGTTGAATCTAAGCAACACTTCCTTAATATGGAAAAATTCCTGTCTGTCATACAAGCTAAGAATGAGGACTTGGAGGCGCGATCTAGGCTTAACAACCTCCGCATAGCTGGGATACCAGAAACCACAGCTATTCCCAAAATGGAGCCATACATTGAAGCGCTATTACGCGATCTATTCCCTCTGGCTCTATCGGCTGTATTTGTGGTAGAACACTGGGCCCCAGACCGCCGGTGGGTGGCACGCCTAGACCCATCATCGCGCGTCTCCTGAACTACCGTGATAGGGACTCTATTCTAAAAGCAGCCAGGGAACATGGCCCCATTACTTACCAGGGCAATAACATTTCTATCTTCCCGGATTTCACCCCCCTGGTCCAATCCGCGCGCAGGGAATTCCTTCCTACTAAGCGTCTTCTTCAACGTGCGAAGATCCCGTACGCAATGCTATATCCGGCCAAACTCAAGATCTCACACGACGGGCAGACTCACTTCTTTACCGACGCCAAGTCTGCCTTTAAATATGCCAAACATATCTGCCCTGGTCAACATTCGCCTCGCTCATCACAAACTGCCGGAAAAGAAGATGGTCTCAGCGACAATGACTGATAAAAGGAACTGTTAACATAGTGCGACACATCGCACCCCCTCCTGCCCATATTGATTATACTGCTTTGCTCTTTCTCTTTATAATGGGGCTCGGTGTTCTGATACACTTGTTTCTGCATCTCATTCATTTATCCTATATACGATCTCTGCACCTACAGTACAACCCGGCCACCCTGCCACACGGACAGGGGTGTTTGCCGGCAACTCATGCCCCCACAGGGAAAACTCCCATGGCTTTAATTGTCTGTTTTGTTTTTGGATTGTTGGGATGGGGGGAGGGGGTATTGTCACAACCTGATTGGGGGGTTGGTGTGGGAGGAGGAGTGGGTTTGGGGTATAGTAAATGTTCAGTTTTTTCAGAGGCACACATACAGCACCATCTGATGCAGATTCGAAACCTTCTTCGCTCCATCTTATATCTATGTACACATCAGGCATCGAAACACTACTTCCATAAGCTAATCATTATCGACACTCCTCTACCTCTAATAGAGAGATGTAAGATTGTGTATCACCTACTGTCAATATGCCACTTGCTTCCATGCCAGCTTCATACAATTTTTTAACGTGGAACATCCGTGGCCTCAATATTTATAGAAAGGCAGGGCTTGTACATGCCTACCTGATTCGTCAACAGGTGGACGTTTGTTTCCTACAGGAAACCCATCTCTTACCATCAGACACTAACAGACTTCAGCACAGACGCTGGGGGGAATATTATTCTTCCACCTACTCTAGTTACTCGAGAGGAGTGGCCATACTCATACGACATGGCATAGATTGGAAGCTAACACATTCACACATTGACACAGAGGGACGTTATATTGTGTTGAGGGGAACTTTGGGTGGGACCCAGCTGGTCCTAGCTGCAATTTGTGGGGCAAATGTGGACGATCCGAATTTCTTCTGTGAAGTATGGTCTAAGGTTGTTACTATGGGCTGCGATACCGTCATCAGGGGAGGCGATTTTAATGCAATTTTATGTGACAACCTTGACAGGTTGGGCTCCTCCCGGGCACTCCACCCCAGATCTAGCCAAGTCCTTAACTCGCTTATTTCAGATTGTCACTTAGTGGACATATGGAGACACTTCAACCCGCAGAAACGGGAGGGCACATATGTTTCAACTCAATACAACTCCTGGTCCCGGCTAGACTGATGGTTGATGTCCGGTGATGTGACGACGTGGACAGTAGACACGCAGATCCTCCCTAGAACGTTATCCAACCATTCCCCTTGCACCTGTAAAATTGCCTTCCCAACTTCTATAAGACGCGAATTCACATGGAGATTACCACCCCACGCCCTCCTAGACGCGGCAAATCAGAAGCGATTGTTGAATATTTTACATTAAACACGGGCTCTGTTTCTTCTCCATCGGTGCTATGGGAGGCGTTTAAAGCTGTTATAAGAGGGAAGTGCATGGCCCGCCAATCAGGCGTCTTGAAATCATTACGGGGCACGTTGCATAATCTGGAGGCTGAACTTAAAGCCCTAGAACTGCAATATTTTGAACATAACAACTCTTCCCTTTTAGCTACCATACGCGAAAAACTCCCTGAATTTAATGAAGAGGCCGCCAGGGAGCTAAAATTTCTCAGGAAGTACGCCACTGCTAGGAGATATGGCGAAGGGGATCGCCCCGGGAGGACACTTGCTAATCTTCTCAAACCCTCTCATGGTTCCCCTTATATTACGGAACTCCTGGGAGATGGTGACACATTAATTAGAGGTCCTCGAGAAATTCACGAACATCTAACCAAATTCTACTCCTCACTATACACCTCCTCCGCACCAGAAATAGACTCTGAACTCACCACATACTTAGACTCGCTGGAACTCTTATGGCTAGGAAATGCTCACAGGGAATACCTGGACGAACCCTTTACAGAGGAAGACATAGTGCGAGTCATTAAAAGCCTCCCTTTGGACAAAGCACCTGGTCTTGATGGCCTGACAACAGCGTTCTATTCCTTGCAAAATGGTGTACTCCCTCGAACAACAAGAGAGGCCGTCATTTCCATCCTGCTTAAGCCTGGTAAACCCCCTAATAAATGTGATTCATATCGACCTCTTTCCCTCATCAATATAGACAATAAAATCTACGCTAAACTCCTTGCAAACAGGTTACAACCCCTATTACCTCTAATTGCTCGGCCAGACCAATCCCGCTTTATACCTGGGCGCTCTACGTCCCACAACTTACGATCCTTTTTTGCCCTCTTACATCACCTGGACCCGCATACACCTGCACTAGCAGCCTTTCTTGATGCCACCAAAGCCGTCGACTCGCTCGAATGGCCATATCTCTTTACCATTTTAGCCAGATTAGGTCTTAGTCCCTCATTCATTACACAGATTAAGTTATTGTATTCGCAACCGATGGCCAGACTACGTGCCAATGGACTGATATCTGCTCCAATCGATATCACGCGTGGCACCAGGCAGGGGTGTCCTTTGTCGCCCCTCCTGTTCACCAATGCGATGGAACCTCTGGCAGCCAGAATCAGACAACACCATAAAACGCGGGGCCTTGACTTCCCCACGAGAGATATCATTACATCGCAATATGCAGACGATATCACCCTTTATCTTCGAGACCCGCTAGACAATCTAAACCCGGTCCTTCGGGAACTTACCAAATTTGGTGGTCTCTCTGGCGTGCATATCAATTGGACCAAATCCATTCTGCTCCCCCTCACTCCTAACTTCACTACTTTTGAACCAGATTATCCTATCCAATGGGCATCTGGCCCTGTGAGATATTTGGGGATTTGGCTTAGTACTGACATCCAGGAGCTCTGGGACATGAACTTTGGCCGCACATTGACGTGGTTGGAAGGGAAAATTACGGTCTGGTCTATACTCCCCATATCCTTAGCAGGTCGCATCGCCATAGCCAAAATGATTGTGCTGCCTAAACTTCTATATTTATTTATTAATCTCCCCTTGCAACTCACCCAATCATTCCTGAAATCCTTGCGCTCCTCGATGATCTCCCTGGTTTGGGCCGGAAAACAACCACGTATTGCGTGGGAGGTGCTCAAACTGCCACTGACACAGGGCGGACTTGGCGCTCCCGATCTGGCGCTTTATGCGTTCTGCGCACAGGCACAATTCCTAATCCACTGGATAATCCCAACCCCCTTCCAACCCCATGTTGCAGTAGAGGCCGACAACGTCACACCACTACCATTGACAGTAGCTCTCTATCAGCCTTTCAAACTCCATTCCACGATCATACATACACCTGACACGCTGCGATGGGCCTGGGATAAACTTCGCATTCGGGCAGGTCACACAAGTTTAATACACTCCCTCTATCACGCTTGCGCACAATCCGCAGATACCTATACTAGAAGATAAAGGCAATTCTACCCGCGCCCACACCCTAGGATGGGATACATTTGCTGACTTATACCCTGGCGACACCTTTTTACCCCCCCCTGAATCCCCGCCTGGCAATACCATTAATTTTTCTAGTTTACTATTATACTACTCTATCAGAGGAGCGTGCCATAAATTGCACGACACATTCCCAGCTCCGTCTCCATTTCTCCCTGCCCTGGAATCGTTACTAACAAACTCATCCTCAGATAAGCTTATTACGAGACTTTACAGCAGCATGCAGCGCTCTTCCCCGATCACGCACCCGAAGGCCTTTGCTAGCTGGAACGAAGATCTAGACGACCTGCTAACAGAAACTCAGCGGCAATTCTGTTGTGGGCAATTAGAGATGTTATCCCCTAACTACAGGCTTCGCCTCATACATTTTAAATTCTTGCACCGCATTTACAGAACACCTTTACAACTTAAACGCATGGGTCTCCGCCCGGAGGCTAACTGCTGGAGATGTGCATCACCAGATGCCTCCTTTTTACACATGGCTTGGAACTGCCCCGAAATCGAACGCTTTTGGATTGCAATACTTGACTCAATCAATGAGATCCTGGCGACCCATCTGACCCCTTCGCCCAAACTATGTCTTCTGGGTTATGTTCAGGACGCTATACTAGGACATCGTAAACTCCTGGCCATGCAGTTACTCCTGGCTAAACGCCGGATAGCGATGCACTGGGGTAAACGCCATCCACCTGCTATCAAAACTTGGGTACTAGACAGAACGTTCTGTCAGGAACAATTAAGTACATATTGGGGACTCTTGCCTCAGGCCTCTCGACCCAAAGAGATCTGGAGCCCATTTTTAACTTGGCTATCTACTCGTACTACAGACACTACACGAAGTCCGGAGGTCTCCACTGAATCCCACTGAAGGGCACTCGCTAATTATAGCGTTCAACCCCACAATGTCACTATATGTCTGCACACTATGTCGCTCTTCCGTTTCCCTCTTGCAGAGTTTTTTTTTTTATATAGCGCAAACTTGACCCGAATCGGGTATCAGAGCGCTTTACACAGCACCAGTTACGTTACATTAGGACACACATTCGTTTTTGTTAGGCACGGGGAGATTAAGTGATTTGCCCAGAATCACAGGATGTTCAGCGTCATTGCCGAAACTCGAACCCAGTTCCCCAGGTTCGAGGTCGGACGCCCTAGCCGTTATGCCAACTCCTCTCCTCTCTTCTGTAACCTTAGCCCTATAACCTGTATGTAATGAAGATGCCTCGATTCTAAATTGCGATGATGTTTCTTATAAATGCACTTGTCCATTGTGATGCCACTGTTTTGGTTCTAATGTTCATTTGTTCAATCAAGAGTATTTTATTACTGCACTACTGGGCACTATTTGCCGATTGCTGTATATTTGCTTATGTCAAATGCCAATAAACAAATAATAAAAAAAATTAAAAAAAGATTGGTTAAGATTGCCAATAAGTTTTTCCCTCTTTATGGAATTCCATCCAAGCTCTTACTGTCTAAAGGAGACACTTGTCACCTCTTTTGTATTATTCCGTGCAGGGTGGCACAGTGGCTACTGGGAGGAACTGCCCTTACATCGGGCAATCTAGGAGGACACTCAACAGACCTTCACAGCTGCCACTCGAAACTCATATACCTTTTTTTATTAATTTATGTATTCACCCTCAATTTTAGGCTGTCTGAGCGAGAAGCAGGTCAACTTGTAGTTTTCTCATGGGGCATACTTATTCTGTCCCAGTTGACCTCAACACTCAAGAATCCCATCGTTGTCCACCAAGGATGGGATAGATAAAGATAGGTCTCTGATGGTGGTAAGTAACAGATAATATTGCTAGAAGTGTTGCTTTTTCACTCATACCACCTCGGATTCTGACCCTGAGTGCCTGTGGAAGAGGACAGGGTTGCACGTTAGATTTGATATCTCCCCAAGGAGCCTTGATGTATCTGGAGAGCCAGATGTTTGAACTGAAATGGTTTAGCTTTGTTTGTGGCATCACTTTTTGTTTACTGTCCTGTTGAGAGATTTATAGTTACTGGCCCTCATGGATAACAAAAACTCCAGCCTATATCAACAGGTGAGAAGTTACTTAAATAATCAAAATGTGGCAGTAATGGTTGCCAGTAGAAGAGCCTGGCTAGAGAACAATGCGACATCCATTTGGCTGTTCATTGTTGATGAGGGCAAATGTGTGTGTTGAGTGTGTCAATTGGCTCCTTCCCTCATCTCATGGCTACCATTTATCCCAGAAGAACTTTGCACGATTATGCATGAGCTTCTGGTTCCATATATAGAAAGAAGTGTGTGTGGACGAGAAAAATCAATTGTGTCTTCTGTTCTTTTCCATGTTCCAAACACAGCTCTGCTTTGTGGTTGTAAGCCCCAACTTGGCAATGATCTTAAGAGTCAATTCATATGTTGCTTCTAATCTCCACAATAGTATCAGGAATGGTAACTTATTGTGTGAAATGTTGGATGAGCCTCTGCTGGTGTACCTGGCTATGCCAATTGGCTGTGGCGCCAGAGGAGGCTCCCTTTCAGACCATCTATTCTCATGAAGTCCCCACTATTGATATAAATGTTGAGAGGATAGGGCCGTAGCGCATAGTTCTTTCCAAAGAAGATCCAATGGCAATCCAATTAGAATTATTTTGTTGTTCATGCACACTGTATTGGGGTTTGTTTCAAGAACATCTTCTGGAGCCTTTTAAGATGGGCTTAGCAGCAGCAGCCATCTTGGGCATTCAATCATCCATCATTATGGTCCCTGGAGATACAGACGAGGAAGGGCTGCTGGAGACAGCTAATTTTTGCACTTTCACATGAGATATGCAAACTATTGGTTTCATCCTGGGATTTACCTAAATGCAGTGCTTAATTTGTGGAAGAATAAGAGCCAGGGCTCTCATCAGGGCCCACTGCCACTTGCACCATACATTGCCCCTGCCAGCTGCCAATGACAGTACCTACACAAAAACTAACCATCACACTCTTACAAGTGTGACAGTTCACACTATTCCAGGCCCCCAAGGCTATAAGAATGGCTTGGGAATCCTGGAATTTGTCTTTGTAAATGTAAATTGAACTAATAAACAGCTGTTGTTGTGCTCATACCTAAATTAGCCAGATAGCGCCACCCTGTGGCCGACTGTCACAAGTGCCCGTGCTGGCAATTAGGTGCCGATGCCGAGCACCAGAAATCACCGGCTCAAATTAAGCATTGCATAATGGTTAAGTTTCCTTTAGCACCTTTTTCTGAGCCTTTAACTAGGAAACATCTATCGGGTTGCTATGCTGATCTGCCCTTTCTTCTGCTTCCACCCAGTAGAGTGTGTCATACACTGGTTGAACTCCCATCAGTTGGTAGAAGTGTATGGTCAGATTATAAAGTTACTGTTGTCACTGTTGTTATACTGGACATGTCACAAAGGAGTTCAAGACCTAGTTGCTGACTCTCAGCAGGTGAGTATGAATAGTGTCCAACCTAGGTCCAATTATCTCTTACAATACAGGGCCATCGACAATGGTGATTAGAGTTTCAATGCCAGAGTTTAGGATGAGCGTCTCACTATCAGACATTTCTAGCACCGCTGTGCATATACTTTCATCATAGACTTTGTCCATAGGGTTGCATCATTATGGGCCAGATGTACGACCATTTTTGCATGCGCAAACGGGTTTGCGAACCCGTTTGCGCATGCAAAAACAGTATGGGGAATGTACAAACCCTATTTTGCGAGTCGCAATTTTTTGCGACTCGCAAAATAGGGTTTTGCAACTCGCTATTAAGAAGGGGTGTTCCCTTACTAATAGCGAGCGCAACCCTATGTAAGAATGTTTTGCGTCCGCAATTGCGGGCGCAAAACACTCGCAAATTACCACCCTCTTGAAGAGGGTGGTAATGCACTCGCAAAAGGAAACGGGTCACCAGGGGACCCCTTCCCCTTTGCAAATGCAGGGGAAAATATTTTTTAAGGGAAGGCAGTGATCCCAGAGACCACTGCCTGCCCTTAAAAAAGGAAACGAAAACGTTTCAAATTTTATGCAACCCGTTTTCCTTTAAGGAAAACGATCTGCATTAAAAAAAAAAACCTGCTTTATTTAAAAGCAGTCCCAGACATGGTGGTCTGCTGAGCCCAGCAGGCCACCATACCTGGGAGGGCCTGCCATTCCCAATGGGGTCGCAAATTGCGAGAGGCTCATTAATATTCATGAGCCTCTCAATTTGCGACCCCATTGGGAATCGCTAACAGTGTGAAATACACTGTTGTACATTGGAAATAGCGCCTCGCAAATTGCGAGTCGCAAAAAACTCGCAATTTGCGAGGCGCTATTTCCACGGTCATACATCTGGCCCTAAATTTTGGGGTCGCACAGTCACTTTGGTGTTTTTCGTTTAATGCTTTAAAGTGTGACTTTTAAAAAGTATTTGAAGATGAATTTGGGCTCCTCTTGTGCCAAACGGACCTCGCCCGCATATAACGTTTCTATTTATACTGAGCAAGGGAAATAGAAATGTGACAACGCATGTTGCGTTCTGCCTAAGACATTAAAAACGGACTTAAAAACAAGAGGAGCTTGATTTAATCTGTGAAAATATTTGTTTTACTCATTTTGATTTTACTGAAGTGATTTCAAGTCTTTTAAAATGAATTGTCCCTTCTCTGCGTTGTCAAGCAACTCCTGAAACTGTCACTCTGACAGCCAGCAGGAAAGTGAAGCAGATGTTATGTGTATACGGACACCAAGGGACTGGTTTCCCAAGTAACAGTAACCAGGTAGTCAAAATGAATGTTTATTTCTCATGAGAAATGGTGCATGAAAAGCAAAAGGAGTTAAAAGGGGAGAGATGCTGTCACAAATCAATTTAAATGTGGAGCGCGCATTTAATTTCAGAATTCAGATGAGTCATTGAATATCATTTGTTTACGATATGGAATAGGAGTTCAACAGATTTATCCAAAACAGGGAGAAGTTTTTCAGCTCCAATATTCTCCAGTCCAGACCATTGGACACTTACTAAGCGTTTGCAAATTCAGAAAATCAATTCGCACTCTAGCATAAACATTTTGCACAATGGTGAAATCAGCACTGGTGTCCCAGTATTCAAAGGTTCAACTTTTTTATTTGCGCAGTTAATTAAAGCCATTTCAACCACCTTACATTACCAAAACAGAAGATTGCGGACCTTATTGCAGAAAACTAAAAGGAGTTCATTAATCACGCACTTGGTAAACAAGAAACAATAAAACCAATAAAAACTATAAAGACGGTTTAAGGTTGATCTCCACATAGTCCATCAATTTAAAAAAAGGTGCGGGTTAACTCCTGTCAAATAAAAATAAAAAATCACAGATTCTTTACAAGGCCAATGCTTGGACGGATATTTTGTGCAACATTCACTACTTATCCAGTAGATTGCAGTCATGCATGTGAAATATATATATATACACACACACACACACACACACTCTCTCACATTCGGGCAAGTACAACCCCTTCCACAAATGACTCCCAGGGTATGAGGGTGAACATTCTCATGCTTCTCAGGGACTTCTCAGGGAAGTAGAATGGGGTTCTCGAGCTGAACATTCAGCAATCAACCAACAGACACAATAATCCTAATATCGAGCTCAGTGCTTGTCATTACAAGAAAGGAAGTACTTTAATCACACAGTTACTCTAAATACTACACAATCTATTGATCACACCAGTCAATGTTCCTGAATGCTATTCCCCTGAAGATGCAACACTCTCCCCGCTCCCTTTACTATCGCTCCTGGGTGCCTCTCTAACTTGGGGTTCCCTCTACTTTGTGAAATCAGTAGTAGTATGAATAAAGCTCAGGTGCAGTTTTAGGTGCCCTCAGTCAAACCACTCAGTTTACATTTGGTCTTACCCCTATTCGGAATAGTAAACAGTTTACAAGTCCTCATTTGCATCTTTGTACTGATAGCAGCCCTTCCACGAACCTGGTAGAGGTCGATTTGAGCTCTTAAGATGGCTGGAGAATCAGAGGTGGGCATGGGCTTCATTTAGTTGTATATCTACCTAGCCTTAGTTGGAGAAGTCACAGCGCTAGGGCTTATGCAGATGCAAGCATGGGCCCTCTGTGGTGGTCTTCACCTGGTGCAATAATGTGGCCAAACCTGGGCTGAAGCAGCTACAGCCAGAGGGATGGACTGCACCAGTCTTGGAGCTTGTGGTCTCGATTTGATCGATGATAGGTTCAGCCCGATTTGTTTACAGCAACCAGGCAATTGCAGCCCTCGTCTGAGATGGCAGCAATTACACAGTTGCAGACCTCGTCTAGGCCTTCGGTAATCATGCAATTGCAGGCTTTGTCCAGGCCCACTGCAATCGAGTCGATGCAGCTCTTGTTCGGGCTTTCAACAGTCACACAGGTACAGCCCAGACTGGCTAAACGAGGAACAAAGTGCAACGGTTCCTACAATGAACCAAGATGAGAAACCAGGGGTGCCACAGGCACAGGGACTCTTTCTAGTTCACTCAAGTGGTCCACTGCCTCTGGAGATCCTACAGCCACTGGGGATGCAAAGGGCCTCCCTGCTCCCGAACAGTCCAATTTGATATTACACTTCTACACAGGGGATGTGGATCCACTGTTCAAACTGTAGAAACAGTGAAGGGCGGTCCTCCTTTCAAGTATCCTGTTCAGGCTATTCTTTGGACACAGTTCTATCCTGGAGCACCGACAAAAGAGGTGCAAAGAGGTATAAGGTTTCCGCACCCGGCTGCCATCAGCCCGGATGAAGGAGTAATAAGGGACAGATAAAAGGGCACTTCTCACCTAGAAACCTCTACACCTTTTACACCTTTCACAACAGAGCCTGCATCCCATGCTTCACCCTTTATCATCCATAAAATGGCAATGCTCAGGAAGACTAATAAGCATCTCCTTGGTAACCAAAAGGCCTCTCAGAATTTCTAAAGGTAGACCTGCCATCATCCTCCTCACTTCAGTGTCTATGTCTTTCTCCCCCCTCCAGCTATATCAATGCACTTCCACTTTTTCCCACTGGCCTTCATTACTCTGGCCCACTTTCCCACCATGAATGTGGGGGCTCACTACACATCCACACAAGCTGTGCACACACACATGGTATGTCAGCTCAAGGGTCTGGTTATAAAAGCAGAGCTTTACACAGGTGGTCCAGTGTCCCACTAGCTCAGGAACACAAATACAAATGTCTGTTCAACTATTGACTCTTCTTAACCATGGTATTCTTCCATGACTGCTCTAAGCAATATGCCAATGATAGTGACGTTAGTCCACTGCCAGTACATAGGACACTCTTGTTGCACTGTTCCAGGTCCCAAGACAGGCGCATCACCTCACATTGTTCACCTCACATTGTTAGCAACAGCCTACATCTCCACGCACAAGCTGAGATTAACATGACACTGTGGTCAAAATAAAAGTCAGAATACCAGACAAACACGAGGTTGGCCACTCAGTGCAGGGAAACACACCTGTATGCCATGCAGGGGACATTTCTGTGCCAACAATATATGTCTACTTTGTGGCAGTTTGTGTGTATATAACACTTGAAAACGTTCATTGAGTTCTCTATTATGGAAGACATAGTCATATATCCACTTAGGAGCCCCTTGCTGAACGCTTGTCTTAACAAGCATTGGGAAATACAATAGATCTTGGCTGTGTCACAGGGGCGCAAATTTGCTGATTTTGCTAATGCTTTTTTCCCCAAAATATGGACTCCATGCATGTGTCAACACATGAGTTACCATTAGGGCAAAGATTTTCCTAAAGCTTTCCTAACAACATTGCACACGCAAATAAGACCTTCTAGGAATGGGTTTAAAACCATTCCAACATGGCTGCTTGACGATACAGGGGCATACAGCGGCCGTAGTGAAAAGGCTTGAGAGGCAAGTAGCTGCTTGGAGACTCATTTTTAAATAAGAGAGGGGACAGGAAATGAGAGATGAGCAGAAAGAGAGAGAGAGAGAGATCATTTAAGAAGCAAATCCTCAGACAGTAACTATTTTAAAGCCTAGTTCTGACAACTCTAGACTACCCTAGACCCCCTTCAAATATCAATTTCATGGGATTACTGAGGAAAAATGATTCTCTATCATAAGCGACCTGAACCTGAAGTTTGCAAAGAATTCCCTGGATATCCATTACGGATGGCAATGACCCCTCT
Organism: Calotriton arnoldi; assembly: GCA_963921515.1. Taxonomy (NCBI): domain Eukaryota; kingdom Metazoa; phylum Chordata; class Amphibia; order Caudata; family Salamandridae; genus Calotriton; species Calotriton arnoldi. The sequence goes on from CAWUFW010006589.1 coordinate 1,016,880, forward strand.
GTCTAACACTTGTCCACCCTTGGCACTGCATTTGCGCCCCCTGTTCTTAGTGGCCAGAAAGGCAGCAATTGGTAAAGAAAGGAATTTAAGAGGCAACAGATCTTTTTTCTCAAGAGCTGAACCAGATTTCTTGAAAGAAGCTGCAAAAATAATATCATTAAGAACCCTCAAAATGGGTGTTTCATTCTGCAGTACAAACTAAGCATGCCTCTGACATGCAAGGAGGTTTTCCCAGTTAGTCAGGGACATTTTACTAGCTGCTTATGACTGCCATGTGTCATATGTCTGCCCTTATCAGGAAACTATACATGCCCCCCGGAGACTTTTAAAATGTGTCTTTTTAGCAACTAAAAAACCCACAAAAACAGGAACCCAAGCTTTCTATAACTTATATTTGGTTTAACTTAAAAAAGAATAGGCTAAAATCATCATTTGAATACAGCTGTATTTCCAAGAGCCAAAACCGCCCTGGGGAGTACTGATACCATCAGTTGCAGGTTTCCACTATGAGGCTTTACCTTCCCATTCGTAGTTCTGATGCTCAGAATGAGGGGTAGTGTGTGTGATCAGTTTTATTACAAATGTTTGCCCAGGTTCTGAGTTACTCAGATCCAGTATCTTCTTCAGTAAAGCCTGCACAATTTTGTACAGGGTCAATTCAACCTGGGGGAAATTTATATGTAAGGTATGTCCTCTCGTATAAAAGTTAAATCAAAATGCATTCTGAATGTATTGGGATGACATCTGTGTGAAAATTGTACTTGACGCTGGCCAAATATAATGCAAGATACTATGTACTGGGCTGCTGTTTTCTTGGTATTTTTAGGCAGATGTGTCAAGGCTTTGAGCTGGGGCAGTGTGACAAAAAGTGCTGCAAGCGCACACAAAGTTTTGAATTGAGATTTACTTCCCACAAAAAATCTTGATTGTCACTGGAACGTTTCCCTAAAGCAATGCAAAGTTTGTGCCACTTTGCGTTTTACGCGGCAACCAGAAAATTGCCTGCCTGCAGAAAAATGCTGGTTAGTGCTATGTGTATGCCCATTGCTCGTATGTATGTTTTTTATTTTTGTTAATATATGTGTGCGTGTGTGTGTGTGTGTGTGTGTGTGTGAATATTATCGTGAATTCATTATATGAAACAATGAAAAGTAGGTTATGAAATATTTCTGCATCCAACAGTTATATTTTTCTAGTCATCTCATGACAAAAACACAATTAAAATGAATATGAAAAAGTTTGGGAAACAATATGTGACAAATATTTGTAGGTTGCTTGTGTGAGGAAAACAAGAGACAGGACAATAGAGACAGCTGAGCTGAGTGCTTTCAATACCCAAAGGATGGAGCTTACCTCATTGAAAAAACACTCTTCACGTCCGCTGGGGCATCAATTATGTCGATAAAAGGATGCTTCAATTACATTATATGATTGTCTTTAGACTTTATGGTCTATGTTGCTACATCTCTTCTATGCCTAGTGCCATGAGGCACTGGAACATGCATCACTTCATCACTATGAACTGCACCATTTATTAAATTGATATCATAGTGTCTGACGCTGTACTAAGGATAAATATAGTGAATTTCTCAGACATGCTTACCCCTTGAACCAACTACTTATCCTCAAAGAAAATAATTACTACCTGCTGCCAAATTCTTCTACCCAGAGGAAAAAAGTGATTGCATTTAAATGTTCGTGCTTCCCATCTGGTGTGTGTCCCTTGATAAACATGATGCAATGTTACTTTACAAAGTCAAGCAAACATCTCAGCAGCACAAATGAGATACACAGGAGAATCACCACTAGGGGAGTAAACACACAGCTCTGTACTCCTATCAACATTTTCATGAAAGAATGTCGGGGTTTATACAGTTTGCTTCCACATTAAATGGGATCATGTGGGGTTGCAAACTTCAATTTGTGTTCATGTTGGTATATTGTAAGATGAAGGGTGTGAAGTACAGTATGTAAGGGAGGTTTAATTTCACTTTACTTGTGTTTGTTAGTTGCAATATGCACCCAGACGGGCTCATTTGGAGTTGACAGAAGGAAAGGATTACGGCTAAGCGAAGTTGCAAAGTACTGCTTTAACTAGTTGCTGGGCTGTTGTCTGGAGTGTTATTTCTCTGAAGAAAGGGAACAGTTCTAAAGTAAAGCAGCTTTATTAAGACATAACAGTAGTACAATAATAACTATTAAAGAAATAATACAGAAATAATTGTAAAAATACAAAAACAAAACTATGCATAAGAAGAGAAGTTGTTTAACATTTTGTTATTAAGGAAGAAAAGGGGAGAAAGGGAGGGAAGGGGGAAACATCTAGGAGAAGACCAATGTATAAAAACTTCATATAATATTAAAAGAAAAATTGAAAGAACAATAAGAGGAATTATGTGAAATACTATGAGTAATCGAACAAGTAAAAAAAACTAAGGAGGTCATTACGATGGCGGACGGAAAAACAACCGACCGCCATGGTAGCGGGAAAACACCGCCCGCCGCTACCGCGGGAAAACCGACGGCTAGATTATGATCCTCGGCGGTCAAACTCCAACCGTGGCGGAAAGGAGACCCGAGAATCCGCTGTACACCTGCGGAAAAGGCCCTAACCCGTCCGCGGTGGTCGGTTTCGCAGCGGAAACAGCCCAAACGCCCGCAACCACAGCGGAGACACCGCCATCAAAATTATGATATTCCCGACATCCCCGCGGTGCATTGCGCTGTTTCTGACCGCTGCGGTCGACAACATTGAAGAATCAGTGAGAAGGTGGAAGCGCCATAGCCGAGCCACCACTGCGGACGCTCCGTTAAAAAAATGGCGGTCGCTAGAAAAACACACAACATGGCCACAAAGTGCACCAACCATACAAGGCATGCACCCAAAAATAGCTAACACAGCCCAAAGACACACCCCCATGGGAAACTCCAAAACTACAAATCCCAGGTTCACACACACACCACACCTGCTACAATACCCCATCCTGACACACACACAGACACTAGTATAAATCCAGCCCCCAACAGACCACAATCCTTTGCAAAACTCCACAACTGAGGGGACATCCACCACAGATGACAGGAGAGGCAAATCTGCACAACACACACACATCACCACCACCACCACCACTTCCACACCTGCACCTCTAACACCTTTGCACAGCACACACCATACACATCACAACCACCACTACCACTCCCAAACCAGCACCCTAAACACCTTGACACATCACACACCATGTCACCACAGAGAATGCCCAAATTCACTGAGAGTGAGTTGAGGGTCATGGTCGATGAGATAATCAGGGTAGAACCACAATTGTTTGGTAACCAGGTCCAACAGACACCACTAGCAACAAGGACGCAAATGTGGAGAAGGATAGTAGAGAAGGTCAATGCAGTAGGGACCGTGCCACACAATAGAGATGAAATCGTGAAGAGGTGGCACGATCTGAAGGCAGTGGTCAAAAAGAAGAGAGCCAAGAACCATGAGCTGGCTCACAGGACAGGCAGTGGCCCTCCCGTTCCACTCAAAAGATTCACTGAATGGGAGGAGAAGGTGCTTGGCATTCTACATCCAGAGAGTCTCTCAGGAATACCCGGGGAGTGGAGGCTGGTAAGTACAAACAAATGCCTAACATCACACAAATGTACTGTCTTGCACTATTACAAAATAATACCTCCTAGGTACAAATTCATTCATGTGCACAACACTCCCCCAACACATCTCTCACAGATACAACAGACACTCCCCCTGAAGCCCCCAAAGGTAGTTAGCAACATCACCATGGGTACATGTGTTCATGCTGCCAGCACTACAACTCCCACCAGGCCCCCTTGTCCCATAGCTGAGCAGGATGTAGCCCTCCCCCCACCCAGAAGCATGCCTCAGCCATTGTGTGCTACACCCTCACCTAACAGGTAGGTAGCCATCTTTACAGGGAGGTGGGTGGGTGTTTGGGAGGCCTGCACTACAACTCCCACCAGGCCCCCTTGTCCCACAGCTGAGCAGGATGGAGCACTGCCCCCACCCAGAAGCATGCCTCAGCCATTGTGTGCTTCACCCTCACCTAACAGGTAGGTAGCCATCTTCACAGGGAGGTGGGTGGGTGTTTGGGAGGCCTGCACTACAACTCCCACCAGGCCCCCTTGTCCCACAGCTGAGCAGGATGGAGCACTGCCCCCACCCAGAAGCATGCCTCAGCCATTGTATGCTTCACCCTCACCTAACAGGTAGGTAGCCATCTTCACAGGGAGGTGGGTGGGTGTTTGGGAGGCCTGCACTACAACTCCCACCAGGCCCCCTTGGCCCACAGCTGAGCAGGATGGAGCACTGCCCCGCCCAGAAGCATGCCTCAGCCATTGTGTGCTACACCCTCACCTAACAGGTAGGTAGCCATCTTTACAGGGAGGTGGGTGGGTGTTTGGGAGGCCTGCACTACAACTCCCACCAGTCCCCCTTGGCCCACAGCTGAGCAGGATGGAGCATTGCCCCCACCCAGAAGCATGCCTCAGCCATTGTGTGCTACACCCTCACCTAACAGGTAGGTAGCCATCTTTACAGGGAGGTGGGTGGGTGTTTGGGAGGCCTGCACTACAACTCCCACCAGGCCCCCTTGGCCCACAGCTGAGCAGGATGGAGCACTGCCCCCACCCAGAAGCATGCCTCAGCCATTGTGTGCTACACCCTCACCTAACAGGTAGGTAGCCATCTTTACAGGGAGGTGGGTGGGTGTTTGGGAGGCCTGCACTACAACTCCCACCAGGCCCCTTGGCCTACAGCTGAGCAGGATGGAGCACTGCCCCCACCCAGAAGCATGCCTCAGCCATTGTGTGCTACACCCTCACCTAACAGGTAGGTAGCCATCTTTACAGGGAGGTGGGTGGGTGTTTGGGAGGCCTGCACTACAACTCCCACCAGGCCCCCTTGGCCCACAGCTGAGCAGGATGGAGCACTAGTCCCCTCATAGGCATGTGACGTCTGTGCAGCCGCACATGACACCATGCCACTTAGTCCACAGTCACCAACACAAATAATGCAAAACAGTTGTGTTGTAGTCACCATGCACAAGTCTCTGTTCAAAATTGACCCACATTGTGTACACTGTGCCAGGCATCACACACTGCAACACTAACAACGATCATGCTGCCCTACAGCAGTGTCTGGCCGTTTGTATGGCAAAGTGCAAATCACCCATGTCATACCACAGTGTTGCAATGTAAACAGTGGAAGTGCAGTGCACCCAAAAACTACACTGCAGCTGGGAATCACAATGCTAAACTAAGCACATCCCAAATGTCCTGCAACACACCCAGCTACCACAGTGCTGCACTGAATTGTAGAACAGCACCTTGTCTGAATTAAATTGTCAAAGGTGTCTTGTTTGGACCACCAATGTGTGTATGCATTGACAATGTCCACATCTCACACAGTCTGTCTGAACAGTGCTGGTATAGTCTGGCCCCAAAACCACACATTGTCTGCACAGGGCTGAGTACATCTCACACACACACCACTGTTGACCACAACATGTCAGTGTATGGATGCCCTGGAAGAACTGCTTCACCAGTACTGGGCTCATGTTCTCAGGTCCACAAATACCATGAAACCATAACAGTGTGGAAATGTATGCTGGGTGAGATCTTCACCCTGCTGTATGTCACCACTGTGCTACGAGACCATACCCCTTGCCCTATTGTGCCTTCAAATGTCAGGGGAGTGAACCCCACAGCCAGATAGCTGGGACAACAGTGATGGGGGGCTATACCCCATGACCAAATGTAATCTGAAATCAATGGGTACAAAAAGCCACACACACATCATACTCACCACACGCACATTCCATCCAAAGATTTCTACCAAGTCACATAGCCATGTCATTGCTCACCTTCACCTCAAAAGGTAGTTAGCCATCTTCACAGTGAGACGGTGTAGTGTGTTTGGCTATCCGTCCCACAAAATGCAACATGCATGCTGTTCCACCACTATGGAGGATGGGACACTACACCCCCAATAAGAAGCATGTGGCAGGCAATGTATGCTACCCACCCAACTCACAGGTAGGTAACCGCATCTCACAGGTCGGGGTGTGGGGGCTGGGAAGCTTGCACAACAACTCACACGGGCCCACCTGACCGCCAGCACACAAGACCCATTACTTCCTGGCACCAACATGCATGTGTCAGTCATTGCAATGTACACTTCAAAAGAACTGGCATGTGGAAATATCATGCTGACTTGTCCCACACTGGACCAAGATGGAAGCCCTCATCCTACACACACAGAGAGGTCTCACAAATACAAGGAAAACACAGCAAACACAACATATCAACAGCCACAACATGCAGCCAGATATGCATTTAAAAAAACATGTTGGCATAGGACACCAGGCCTCTCAATGCACAACTGCACACCCAGATAGCATTGGCAACTATAGTGTGCACACACCTAAGAAAATGAAACTGTGACAGCAACCAAAGTGTGAATGACTGAAACACATCTCGATGGAACTCCGAGCACAACCATGCACACCACTACATGCCATCTGACAGTAGCAGTGGTCCAGACGACCTAGGATCTAATTAAAGCAAACTTAAGCATGTCTGGAATTGCAAATACAGATATCTACACCACATTGAAAAGGTATGCATGAAACTACAATGCTCACTCACTGTGCAGAGTGAACCGCTGCAAGGGCTCTACAAGTGACACATACGCGTAAATGGATGACATATGATTGATCAATAACAGGATGCCAACATGAGACTGTCAATGTCAAAAAATTATATTGTGCATGTCATGTCTTGACAACTCCCAATATGGACAAGTAATGTATGTACCACAACAGCTTGTAATGCATCACTGGATGTCGGTCAATGCTAATTTGTACAGTAAACAACTGCTGGATGTACAAACAGTTGATGTAACACTGCTAACACAAACTTTGATGGGTGCAACACAATGACCATTTCTCATCTGACCCACAGGTGACCAAGAACTCACTGCAGAGGATGACACCACCCTGCAGAGCCAGTCCCCCCCGGAACAGAGACAACTGGATGAGGACTCCCTGGATTCCTTGGATGAGGAGCTCCACGCTGGCCCATCTGGTGTGGCAGGCCGCAACCAGTCCCAGGCACCCATTGTCCCCCCAACCACATCAGCTACAGCCCCTGACCATCCTCTGACAGCTGCTGTCACGGCCTGTGTGTCAACCACTACTACCACCACCACCACCACCACCACCACCACCACCAACACCACCACCACCACCACAGCTGTCCGCAACACCCTCCCTGCCCCAGGGGTTGAGCAGCCCACCACATCGACTGCGGAGGCCAGGGAGAGGATGCAGCGGGCCAATGTGAGGACCAGACAGGACCGTGGCAGCAGTGCAGCTGGTCGGGACAGGGTCATGCAGAGGGGGACTGATCCTGGGGCGGAAGCCCTGGGCCACATCAACAGAGTCCTTGGGGCACACCAACAGGCCCAGGGACGAATGGGCCGGTTAGAGGAAGAATCTCGGGAGCACCTCCTGCTGCTGAGGTCCATGGACACACGCATGGGACAGATTGTGGACCTCTTGGGGCAGCTAGTGGCGGTTCTGAGGGACAGGCAAGCACAACATTCTACCCCTCCGCCTCCCCCTGTTGGGCAGCAGGATGGCACTTCATCATCCTCCCCTGCGTCCACAGAGGGGGGTGAGTCCTCAGACACCACTGCCCCTGCAGCAGTGGCCCCTCCAGTGAAACGCAAGAGGGGCCTTCCAAGGAAAGGCCAGGGGGACTCACGTGCCAAAGCACCTGCCAAACGGTAGTCCCCGAACCAGCCATGATGGCAGACCACTGCACCACTGCATTGACCTTTTGGACTATCCTTCACCACACTGCCATGTGAATGGCATCCATCTGTTGGACTGGGTCTCCACATCATTGTGGGGACTACTCAAGTATCTCATTTACCATGACTGTCAACTCACTTCTTCAATTCCCCCTTCACATTTTCTCCACCCTCGCATGTCACAGTTGTAAATAAATACACCTTACACACATGTTGTTGTGTCTGCTCCGTCTTTAATACAGGATGTGCAACCTTCACCGTGTAGGACATGGTCCAGGGGAATGGAATGTAGGTAACAAGTGAGATGCTGACGGGACCTAGGGAAAACCGCAGAACAAGAGTCACTTGTATGGGTGTGGCATTGCACACATCACACAACACTTGTCAACAAGGTACTCAGATCTACAAACTTTACACAGAGCAACAGTCACCATAGAGACAATCTGTATCACACTAACCAATCACACATACATTGGCAGGCAGCAATGAGTCAACACCAAGCTGCAGTCAGCAAGCTCACATACACCCACACAGCAACAGGAACACCATCAGACCATTTCGTCCCTTCTACATCGTCACTCACCTTCAAGTGAAGTAGCGGGTGATGAGCTGTCGACGCATGTTGACCCCTTCCTCCTCTCCACTGCCCTCGTCACTGGATCCGGCTTGATTTGCAGGCGGTGGCCTTGGCTGCTCATCATCGTCATCCAGGATCAGGGGTATTGCCTTGCGAATGGCCAGGTTGTGGAGCATGCAGCATGCCACCACTATCTGACACACCTTCCCTGGCGAGTACATAAGGGCACCCCCAGTACGGTCCAGGCACCGAAATCTTGATTTTAGGAGCCCAAATGTCCGTTCTATCACACGCCGTGTCCTCCCATGGGCATCATTGTATCGCACATCAGCTGGCGTGACGGGGTTCCGCAATGGGCTCAGCAAACACGGGCGGTTTGGATATGCCAAGTCACCTGGGTGTGAGAGACACAGATTAACCTTGCAGTCCCAAAATGCAACACAACAGCATGTCACACACACACACCACTCTAATCCACTATGCATACTCACCCACAAGCCATGCACGCTCAGGAAGCAGATTGGCCATCAACTGAGGAACGATGCTGCTGCGCAAGATGTGGGCATCATGGGCTGAACCGGGAAACTTGGCACACACGTGTGAGATGATCATGTCCGCCAGGCACACCACTTGAACATTTACCGAGTGTGAATGCTTCCTATTGCGGTAAACCTGTTCACGTGCCTGTGGTGGCACAAGCCCAACATGTGTGCAATCAATTGCACCAATGATATGGGGGATATGTCCAAGGGCATAGAAATCGCCCTTCACAGCCACCAACTCAGGCCCCCTGGGAAAATGGATATATCTGTCTTTGTACAGCATCATGGCCGAAAGGACATCCCTCAGCACCATGCTGAACATCGGCTGTGACATCCCGCCTGCACTTGCGACCGTGTTCTGGAATGAGCCTGTTGCAAAGAAATGCAGGCATGCCATCACCTTAGATGTTGCGGTGAAAGCTGTCGGATATGTCCGACGTGGCTGCAGGTGGGGCTCCAACATGGCACATAGGTTCTGCAGGTTTTGTCGGTCCAGCCTGAATTTGCGGATTATATCCTCATTCTCCATGTCTGCCAGGACTGTGAACGGACGATGGATATTGGGCCTCCTCCTCCTAGGACAGATCAAAGTGCACAGATGTCAATGCAGAAGACCATGAAATGTGCATCACATCAATTTTTTCTACAGACACATTCCCAAGTCTTACAACATGCACCATTAACCGACAGAGCACTTCACAAGTAGGTACACATCAGGCACACTACTCGTACAACTGTCCCCTTACCAGCAGCAATCATCTGTGCACCCCTCCGGCTCATTCGCATGCACAGTGTGATGTACTAACAGAAATGTGTGCATACCTGGGAGTAGGACCCCCAGCATATGTCACTAATTGCAATACTACCCGAACACACCATGTTGCTGGCCCTGATACACCTACCAAAACAGGTTGCACATGGCACACTTCAACTACACACTGACTACCAGCTGAGCGTGGGGGACATGTGTGTGCATGTGCATTGGACAATGTGCCAGTTGCTGATGCCCCTAGTTCAGTAAATGAGACGACAGTGTGCGTTACATTGCACACACAGACATTGACCATTATCTACATATGCTATGCAACACATTAACTGGACAGTCTACATTTCATTACACAGCACATGTGACATGTGCGAGTGTATGTGACCATGCAATGTACTGGCGACCCATATATGGTATGTGTTGGTGACATGGAGTGACATGTCCCTTTTGTGCATTTGCCCTCATGAGGACCCTTCAATTGTTGAGACACTGGGCACTGTACATGTTGGCCTATGCAGAGAGCTGGAGGACACGTTAGGTGCAGCACAGCTACTCCACAACTCCATTAACGCTCACTCCAGGCACTGTCTGGCAGATATATGGCGGTGCCTACCACCTGGCCCCTGTGGTGTGGCACCGCCCATAACCCAGGCACGATCGCGGGTGACACCGCCAGATTTGTATGTGACAATGGCGGTCACCATGCACCGCAACCCAAATCACGGTCACTCCAGGCACTGTCTGGCAGATATATGGTGGTGCCTACCGCCTGGCCCCTGTGGTGTGGCACCGCCCATAACCCAGGCATGATCGCGGGTGACACCGCCAGATTTGTATGTGACAATGGCGGTCACCATGCACCGCAACCCAAATCACGGTCACTCCAGGCACTGTCTGGCAGACATATGGCGGTGTCTACCGCCTGGCCCCCTTGGTGTGGCACCGCCCATAACCCAGGCACGATCGCGGGGGACACCGCCAGATTTGTATGTGACAATGGAGGTCACCATGCACCGCAACCCAAATCACGGTCACTCCAGGCACTGTCTGGCAGACATATGGCGGTGCCTACCGCCTGGCCCCTGTGGTGTGGCACCGGCATGGACCATGCCCTTGCCGCCAATGGGAAGAAGCCTCGCGGTAGCCTGATGCGAGTTTGAAAATCGAGGTAGGCGTGCACCACCCCCGCGGAGGCGGTCACTGGAGGCATTCAAAAGATGCACCACCGCGGTAGCGCGCACATGCACCCTACGGTGTGTCACCGGCATGGACCATGCCCCTGCAGCCAATGGGAAGCAGCCTCGCGGTAGCCTGATGCGAGTTTGTAAATCGCGGTAGGCGTGCACCACCCCCGCGGAGGCGGTCACTGGAGGCATTCAAAAGATGCACCACTGCGGTAGCGTACACATGCATCCTACGGTGTGTCACCGGCATGGACCATGCCCCTGCAGCCAATGGGAAGCAGCCTCGCGGTAGCCTGATGCGAGTTTGAAAATCGCGGTAGGCGTGCACCGCCACCGCGGAGGCGGACATTGGATGTATTTGAATGAGGCAGACCTGGTACACCAATTGCAGCACCCTGGGACCACTGACACAGCCCAAGGGGCCTATATATGTGTGGGAGGGTGCACCACATTCCCACAGCTACCAGGGACTGCTGACTGACAACCCTCCACCTGCTGCTGCTGCCTCAAGGGACTGCTGGCTGCCACCCTCCACCTGCTGCCTCAAGGGACTGCTGGCTGCCACCCTGCACCTGCTGCTGCTGCCTCAAGGGACTGCTGGCTGCCACCCTCCACCTGCTGCCTCAAGGGACTGCTGGCTGCCACCCTGCACCTGCTGCTGCTGCCTCAAGGGACTGCTGGCTGCCACCCTCCACCTGCTGCCTCAAGGGACTGCTGGCTGCCACCCTCCACCTGCTGCCTCAAGGGACTGCTGGCTGCCACCCTGCACCTGCTGCTGCTGCCTCAAGGGACTGCTGACTGCCACCCTCAACGTGCTGCTGCTACCACATGTCCATTGTGATGTCGAGGACTCAGAAGATCCGTGCCAGTCCCTTCACCAGTGAGGAGCTTGGGGTCCTGGTAGACGGGGTGCTTGCACAGTACCCAAGGCTTTATGGCAGCCCTAATGTCGTGGTAAGTCTCCCAGACTGTGAGTGAGAGTGCAGGGTGTGCACACGTGGGGTGGAGGTGCTTCGGTATGTGTCAGTGGTTGTGGGGCTCTGACATGCACTGCCTATCATGTTTACTACAGCGGGAAGGGCTTGGTGGGCTCTTTCACATGTTACCCTGCATGCCTATCCTGAGTAGAGGGACATGTCCTGTAGTGTCAGCCATACAGTGCAGCTGCATTTTGGTGATGCAGGAGTCTGGCCAGTTAGCGTTTGTGTGAATGGCTGTGTTGCTCCCAATTAACCCACTCAGTGTCAGTCCACCTGCCCTGCACAGTCCCCACCGAATGCCACATGTCCACATCACTGCATGTACAGTGTGTACCATGTGTGTTTGGCTCACGCCTCTTCATCTAAGTCCCATCTCTGCCATGTAGATTGCACAGGAGCAGGCGTGGGAGAAGGGTGTGTGTATGACAGTTGTTGTCACTCTATGTGAGTTCCAGGACACAGTGAGGCTTTCACAGGGCTAGGACACATAGGTCTGCGCAGTGTTGGACACAGTGAGTCAGACAACATGACACATGTTTTGCTATCTTCTCTATGTGTAGTTGTAGGTAACTGCAGACAGTAGCTGCAGGCAGACTACACGTTGCTTGCTGTGTTGGTATCCTGCATGTGAATGGGATGTGGAGGTACTGTGTCCACCATCGAACATGCATGCCTGTACGTCTGCTTGACCAATGACATTGCACCATGTTCAGAGCAATTGTTGGCTATGTGACAGTTGTAGCTGGAGTTTTGGATGAGTCACTGTTGTGCTACTGCATTTTCGTTGTGTTGTTATTGTGCACTGTGTCACTGGAACCTCACCCCTCTTGTCTCCCATGCCTGCAGCTGAAGGTCCACCAGCGTAAAGCCGTGTGGAGGGCCATTGCCTCCAGAGTCCGGGATCTGGGTGTGTCAAACCGAAGGCGCACCCACTGTCATAAAAGGTGGGACGACATCTGCCGGCTGAGCAAGAACGTGGCCGAGATGACGCTGGGGCTGCTCCCTCGGACTGGCAGGTTGGCTAGGCGCAGCATGACACCACTAATGGCCCGCATCCTGGCTGTCACACAACCTGAGCTGGACAGACGACTGAAGGAGCATCAGCAGCGAGCCAGGGGTGAGTATGTGTTGCAGGCTGCCTTTGGCTGGGAGTGGGTGCATGTGTCTACAGAGTGTGCAAATTGTCAGCTGTGTGACGTTGGTTGTGTGGTGCAATGTTTTGTGAGTGGCCTCTGTGCTGGGTGTATGTGCCATGCTTTTGCCCAAACGGCGCTTCATGAAGTGAGTTTTAGCACTGTGCATCTCTCTTACATTTGGAGTTGTGGCCTTCAGGTACCTTCTGCTGTGGGGTTGTGTGTGAATTCTGATGGATGGGAATGCCAGTGTGCCAACTGTGAATGCGTTTCAATGAATGCGTGCAATTCCAGACCTCAGATGTCTGCCAGTCAGACATCTGAGGCCAATGTGCAACAGTAGATGTGCCCATGGACTCGATATGGTGGATGGCATGTGTGCAGGGTCATTGTGGGCTGGTATGTTGTAGTCTGTGTGGTCCCCTACTGCTCCACACATGTAGGTGATGTGCACCATGTCGTGGTGCTCATCCTTGCCAACATCGGGACAGTGTGTGTGCACAGGCCATTTTGGGGCTGTGTCTGATGTGAGCCAACTGCAGGATGGTGTGCTGTGTGAATCACCTGGGGCACTTATGGCAGGATGTGTGGCGGGCATGCACCGTTGTGTAGAAATTTTGGGTGGCAAGATATATGTGTGCACAGGGTGGCATGCAATGTGCTGCACACCTCTTTCTAGGATGCAGATGTATTGGCACGTGTTAGTTCTGTTGATGCCACTCATCTCACAGTACTTCTCTCTCCTATGCAGCAGCTCCCGTATGTGCAGAGGGAGAGGGGACGGACACCAGTGGCGAGGCTTCCAGTGCAACAGCCGCACCGGAGCTGACTGACACAGATGTGACCAGCGCCGAGGAGGGGGACAGGAGTCTGCTAGAGGATTCACAGCTGGAGACACAAAGCTCTACCTCATCTGACGCCAGCGGTGACACATCCATGTTGGGGGGTACAGGGAACGGGGACTCTGCCTCCTCTTCCGCCACACAGCGTCCAGTGCCCAGCCTCCCTTCAACCTCCACTGGTGCTGCCCGTGTCCGCACGAGTAGGAAGGGAAGAGTCACCTTCACCCCAGGCACAGCTGCCCCAGCCCATGTCAGCCTTGCTGCCCTCAGTGCAGAAGCAGTCGAGCTATTGCGCCAGCTGTGTGTGGGGCAGACAGCACTTCTCAATGCCTTCCAAGAGCACGACAAAAAGTTGGGGCAGGTTATAGCTTTCATGGAGGGCTTACATTCCGACGTAGGTGGGCTACACCGGACTGTGCAGTCCTTGTCATCAACTGTGACAGCAGCCCTGCAACAGGCACATAGTCAGGGAGCGGCTCCCAGCACTCGGTCCGGCCCCGTGTCACTGTGCACCTCTTACGACAGTGACAATGCCCAACGGACCCCAAAGTCCCGATACAGAATCCGCAGCACACAGGAGCAGCAGCAACCCAAGCGTACTAGGGCGCAGACACCATCCCCACATAAGAGTAAGGCCACCCCAGAGCGCAGAGAGAAAAGCCCATCAGGCGACAGCAAGGGCCACAAAGCAAAGAAAAAAACATCAGGGTCACAGGCCTCACCTTCCTCCCCTGCCAAAGACTCCCCTGTCCCAAAGACGTCTCGCAGAGGCAAAAAGACAGTTTCCACACACACTGAGAAGGTGTTGCCTGCAAACATTACACAGGATGAGGGCCCCATGGATAATCCATCCTTGACCTCCACTCCCATCCCAAGCCCTGTGAAGCCAGCACGGGAGGACACTGTAGGGGGCAAAGCTGGTGGACAGAGGGAGGCAGGGCGGCGGCAAACACCAGGCAAGCGCACAGCGGGTTCCAGCATGTCCCCAGAGGGGGGGTCACCATCCACACCAGAATCAGCTTTGGTGTTGGGGTCACCTGTTGTGTCTGCCCCAGTTCCCCTCAATCCCCAGACAGGGAAGCCTTTCAGGATCCCCAAGAAGTAGAGAGGCACCCCTCCACAATCTCTGGCACATACTGTGTCTCACCAGGGCATGAGTCCACCTCCCCGGGCCACCACCCCACCTGGTCCAAGCAGCCCCCCAGCTACCACATGTACAGTTGGCTCTTCCACAGTTGTTACTCCCACTGCCCAGGGCAGTCCTCCAACTGACCCCAACACACAGTCAGCTCCAAGTCCGACAGACAGCCCCATCTGAGTGGTGGTCACCCTCACACACCTGTCTGTCCACAGGGGTGCGTGTGATGCCCATTGTCAGGCCCATTACTCTGTTGCTGGGCATGGCATGGTAGAGTTGCATACATTCCCTGTGTAGCTTCTGATGTAACTACTCTGCACATTGTACTTGCCTTGTGTTTCACTGCTGTTTGCCCCTTGCCTGTGCAGCTTCTCATGGACTCACTCTGCACTTTGTCCTGCCCACTGGCCTTGTCGTTCACTGCTGTGTGCCCCCTGCCTGTGCAGCTTCTCATGGACTCACTCTGCACTTTGTCCTGCCCACTGGCCTTGTCGTTCACTGCTGTGTGCCCCCTGCCTGTGCAGCTTCTCATGGACTCACTCTGCACTTTGTCCTGCCCACTGGCCTTGTCGTTCACTGCTGTGTGCCCCCTGCCTGTGCAGCTTCTCATGGACTTAATCTGCACATTGGACTGGCCACTGGCCTTGCTGTTCACTGCTGTGTGCCCCCTGCCTGTGCAGCTTCTCATGGACTTAATCTGCACATTGGACTGGCCACTGGCCTTGCTGTTCACTGCTGTGTGCCCCCTGCCTGTGCAGCATCTCATGGACTTAATCTGCACATTGGACTGGCCACTGGCCTTGCTGTTCACTGCTGTTTGCCCCTTGCCTGTGCAGGATCTAATGGACTTCATCTGCACATTGTACTGGCCAATGGCCTTGTTGTTCACTGCTGTTTGCCCCTTGCCTGTGCAGCTTCTCATGTACCTCACCTGCACTGTGTCCTGGCCACTGGCCTTGTTGTTCACTGCTGTTTGCCCCTTGCCTGTGCAGGATCTCATGTACCTCACCTGCACTGTGTCCTGGCCACTGGCCTTGTTGTTCACTGCTGTTTGCCCCTTGCCTGTGCAGCTTCTGATGTAACTACTCTGCACATTGTACTTGCCTTGTGGTTCACTGCTGTTTGCCCCCTGCCTGTGCAGCTTCTCATGGACTCACTCTGCACTTTGTCCTGCCCACTGGCCTTGTTGTTCACTACTATTTGCCCCCTGCCTGTGCAGCTTCTCATGGACTTAATCTGCACATTGGACTGGCCACTGGCCTTGCTGTTCACTGCTGTTTGCCCCTTGCCTGTGCAGGATCTAATGGACTTCATCTGCACATTGTACTGGCCAATGGCCTTGTTGTTCACTGCTGTTTACCCCTTGCCTGTGCAGCTTCTCATGTACCTCACCTGCACTGTGTCCTGTCCACTGGCCTTGTTGTTCACTGCTGTTTGCCCCTTGCCTGTGCAGGATCTCATGTACCTCACCTGCACTGTGTCCGGGCCACTGGCCTTGTTGTTCACTGCTGTTTGCCCCTTGCCTGTGCAGCTTCCGATGTAACTACTCTGCACATTGTACTTGCCTTGTGGTTCACTGCTGTTTGCCCCCTGCCTGTGCAGCTTCTCATGGACTCACTCTGCACTTTGTCCTGCCCACTGGCCTTGTTGTTCACTGCTGTGTGCCCCCTGCCTGTGCAGCTTCTCATGTAACTACTCTGGACATTGTTCTTGCCTTGTGGTTCACTGCTGTTTGCCCCCTGCCTGTGCAGCTTCTCATGTAAATACTGTGCATATTGAAATGCCCACTGGCTTTGCTGTTGCCCAAATTTGTTGTCTCAATATGCAAATTGTGAATAAACACAGTTGGTCCTGCAGTGAGTTGTGTCAGTGTCCTTCCTGAATAAAGTTGTTTATGTGTGTGCATGGTTTACTGTGTCACAGGCTCAGTATGCCACTTCGACATTGCCAATGGGTTGTGTCACATTTCATTTTTTTGCAGGGGTGGGAGGCACTTCATTTCTACATGACTGTGATACTTATGGGTGCAGTGCAGGTGGTTGGCAATGAAATCTTGTAGTCATCTTCCTTCTTGGCTCATGTTATCTATGGTGGACACATGTCAGGTTTGTGGGCAATGGCAGTACAGGGTGGGAGTTTGGGCACAGGCTTACAGGCAGGCAGGCCAGGGTCATGGGGTCTGTGTGAGCTTCCTTTCTGTGTGCCAATCAGTGTCGGTGTATGGACATCTTGTGGTGATGAGTTATCCAGGTCCCATGGCTTACTTCCAATGTGTGCACTTGGGTGGTGGAGAAGTGTATGGTGTGAAGGGGGTGACTTTGTTGTGACTGTGGATGTGTGTGCACCTGCATTGTCAACTACTGCCATGTGTGACCCTGAAGTGGTGTGCCTGTATGTGTACTTGTTTAGCCCTGTGGTTGTGTTTTGTGCACATGGCAGTATTGTGTGTTGCTGTTGTGGGAGGAGGTATGTGTGACATATCCTACTTGTGCTTGGCTGTCATGTAGTGTGTCACTGGGCCCTGTGTGTTGTGCAGCAGACATTGTCTTGTCCAGTATTTGGATGCCTATGTGTGGCTGGTCAGTGTTTGAGTTCAGGGCCTTCCTTACATCCCTGTGCCTATACATGGGTGTCCTTGCTGTCTCCAGGAGTTGTTGCATTGGGGTGACCGTGGTTTGTGTTGACTGACTGTGTCAGCCATGTGTGCTGTGATGGGCTGTGTGTGTTCTCACATGTGTCTTGTCTTGCATGTGCATCACACATGCTTGATGGTTGTGTCACTGCCCTTCCATTTGTGGGCACCTCACTTTGGCTTTCCTATATGTTGTCCTCCATTACTGCTGGCATGTGGTGTGTGTATGTAGCTGTGAGTCAGGGTGGTGTGTGTGTGTGTGACTTGTCAGGTAGTGTGTGCAGTGAAGTGTTTGGTCCTCATCTGTGTGTGTGTACATTTTGTGCCTGGCCTCAGTGTTCTTGGCTTGTGTGTGATGTTGTTGTGGTGTGTGTGTTGGCTGGGGCCTGGGCTTCTGTGCTATGTGTTCCTTTGCAAAGGGTCCTGCTGTGGCTGTATATGCAGTTGTTGGGACGTGGGGCATGGTGTGGCTGTAGTCGTGTGGTTGTTGTGCAGGAGTGGCACTTGTGAGGCACATGTTGTGTCCCTTCAGGGAGGTAGCTGGTGTGTTGTGCATGGAGTTGTGGCTCTGTGCGATTTGTACGGTGCCCTTGGCATGCGCTGGCCCTGTGCTCTGCGTTGTGTGCATGGTTTCATGCACACTGACCGCGGCGGTGACGTGACCGGGACATTTGTTCATGAATGCGGTACATGGGTGGGCAGTATGTGGCAAGATGTTTTTGTGACAGGTGGGACATGTGTGTGTGCAGTGATGGCTGTGTGCCTGTCCCCACAGGGGTGTGTGGTGTTCCCATGCGATGTTTTTCCACCCTGGAGCTTTGTATTGTGTTACTTGCACTGTTGTGTCTGTACGTACCTGCGGAGGCGTCCGCGGCTCTGGATAACTTGCAGGTGGTGGATCATGTACAGCACCGGGAAGGCGTGTAGGGCAGGATCCATCGCGGTGTGTCCCAGGTGTTTCTTTTCTGTCTCCGCTGTGATGTCTCCGCCGTCTTTCGCTGTGCGGTTTCTCCGTCGCGGTGCGCTGCCCTGCCCTGTTTCCGGCATCGTGATATCTTCGGCGTACGGGACGTCATTCCGCACGGCGGTGTGTGGTGATTGGCTCACTCCGCCGCGGTGGCGGGCGCACTTTGATGGCGGTCGGCGTTGCACCGCAGCGGGCGGGAAATGTGCAATGTGTGGCCATCCTAATATGGCGGGCGTGAAGACCGCTGGCGGCGTGCGGTAAATGGGTGTTAATGCCACCGCCGGCACCGCGGTCGTGTCTCCGCCCGCCATCGTAATAGGCCCCTAAGTAAGTAAACTTTTGCAGAGAAATACACATCTCATGGAGGTTTGAAGTTTTCAGATGAAATTCAATTGGTAGAATTACGAACAGCAACATTTAGTAAGGAAATCAAAGGTAACCAATATAAATCTCTATTAACAGAAGGACTATACAATGAAGCAAAATCAGTGTCTAATCTATGATAATGACAAACATTGTACCACCAAGCTTTATAAGAAATCTTTGACGAACACTTCCAATTGAATGTAATTTGTTGAAAAGCTAAAGCCAACATAAGATCTAATAGCTTCAAATTCTCAAAATCCGAAGAAATGTCCTCAGATCGACTACCAAGAAAAAGTGTCACAAGGGATAAGGGAGATTTGAAATGAAAAATGAAAGAAAGTTGAGACCAAACCTTTTCCCAGAAAGAAGTAGTAGAGGGACAGTGGAATAATAGATGTATGAGGTCACCATTCGGATGGTGGCACGACCAACAGTTGGGAGATGAGTTTGTGGAGTATTTTGCTATAATAGAGGGGGTAAGGTAAAGTCTATGGTACAACAAGAACAAAGATTGTGAAGTGTATGCCGTTCTGGAAATTTCATGTATTCTATTCCATATCTTGTCCCAAAAGGGAATGGTCCAAGTACATCCCAAATCGACTTCTCATTGAATTTCCAGCATAGTTTCAAGTCTAGAAGTCAGAGAAGAAGACAAAAGTTTATAAATAAGAGATGCCTCAGGAGTAGACAAATAAATATGGCTGACAGAGTTCTGCGATGATGACGATGTCAAAGATGTTGGCAATGAATGAAGAGCATCCAAAAGAATATTGATGAGGGGACGGTATTCAGATAAAAAGGAGCAAGGACAACTGAATCTCTGTTGAAATTGAGAAAAAGAAAGAGGAGCACCATCAGTAAATAAATTCTTAATCCATATAATGCCTTTTTGTCACCAGGATTTCCAGAATAATTATCTATTATTGATAGTAATAAGATTATTATGCCAAAGTGAGGAGCAGAAGACAGAATCACGACTTACAGATGGAGATTGGTAATACATTTTTACATTTTTGAAAGTGTGTTTAAAAAGCGGAGAGGCTGTAACAGAAGTATTAGAGAAGAAAGGGGTGACTTCAGGGGGAGAAAAAGAAAAAAGGAAGTAGCCCTCCATGTCAAGCCACAAGGGATAAAACGGGGAACACAGCGAAGAGACCCATCTAGAGCCTTGCTTTAAGCAAAAAGTGTTGTGATACAATCAGGAATTTGGAAAATTAACCCCACCTTCTAGTTTAGGTTTCCGAAGACGAGTAACAGAAATTCTAGATTTCTTATTGTTCCAGAGAAACTTGGATAGTTTTGAGTCCAATAGCTTATAAAAAAGAAACCGGGATAGATACAGGAGTCATGGATAGATTGTATAAGACAATAGGTGAAATCCTAATTTTGATAGAGTCTAAACTACCCCACCAACAAAGAAACAGAGGATTCCATAACAAAAATAGTTTACCAACCTTATCAAGACACTCCATGGTATTCACATTAATAGAATCCTTAATAGAAGAAGTAAACCAAATGCCTAAATATTTAATTTTAGTCGATTTCCAATTGAAACATGTAGCTAAAAACGGTTGTTGAAAACAAAATTTAGAAAGCAGAAGGATTTCAGTTTTATCCGAGTTTATTTTGTAACCTGAGACCAAAGACACTACAAAGTAGAATAGAAGAGGCATTGTCCATAAAGATTTTATTAAATTGCAATTTTGCATGAATACGTTCTTGTAAATGAGGAGCAGTAGAGGAAGAATAGTATTGATGCTCCAGGTGTTTAATGTCTGACAATAGGGTTTGGTGATGTTTAATACAAGACTTTTTCTTTTTGGAGACAAAATAAATAGTATGTCCATGGGCAGCTGCTTTAAAAGTATCCCAAAATAGTTGAGGAGAGGTATAGGAGGCTGCATGTATATTAAAAATTCTTCAGTAAATTTAATGAAAGAGGAATAAAAATCAGGATCAAGTAAAATTGAAATAGTTACTAACTTTAATTTCTTATGACACAGGAGTATGACACCCTTCTTTTTTGCAGAGGCCGGAGAAACAAACACAGAACCTATCCAACCAAACTAACGTTTTGCAGCCTCAGACTCCGATAGGTGGGTCTCCTGGTGGAGGACAAGGTCAGGATTATATTTAGCTAAGTGTGATAACATTCTCTGCTTTTTAACTGGATTGATAAATCCTTTAATATTCCAAGAAATGACTCTGAGTGATAAAACAAAGAGAAATATAGTAAAAGAAACAGTTTTTGAAGATAAAAAACATGACTAATATAGAAAAGTCAAGAAAGGGAAACAGGAAAGGAAGAGAAAATAGTCTAAGAGGTAAATGAAAAGACAAAGGAGAAAAGAAAATCCAGAAAAAGGAGACAGTACATGTCAAAACAATGACAACTGTAAAAACATACCTGATAAGGTGGAACAGTAGGATGAGGTCAATGACAGCACAGGGTAAAGACGGCACAGCAAGGGAACAAGACGATTTGACGGATGGATGGAATCTAACAAGTAAAAATACAATTAACGACAAGGAAACTGTAAAAAGAAAATAAGTTAGTTAGCAAAATCAGAAAATAAAAGCATCATAATAAAGAACAACATTATAGCAAGACATTAGTAGTATTCATCTTGTAGAAGGTCCAGACGTACCCATGAAGCTAGCCGTATGGAGACATAGAAAGTCTCGAAGATCCGCAGGAGATGTATAAGAAGATGTTTTGTTCAGGAAAGTCTGTGACCACCCTGACTTATGGTTAGCACTCCCTATATGGCACATATCATTTATGTGTCATCGTTCGTTAATTCTTCATACCTCCACCTGGAGTGTTTTTATGTTCTTTCATCTGGTGCTATTCCCTGTTTTGTTTTCTGGGCCACCATTTCCACATGGAACGCATCGGAATTTGTTTTTCTGTTTACGTCTGTTGAGGGGGCGTGGCCCTGCTCTCCGCTCTGACGCATCCCGCCGCGCGCATGTGGACTGGTTGTGCATTTAAAACCTGCCTCCGCCCCCTGGGCGGTTAAGCTGATCCGGCGTACGGCCGGTATCCCGCCGAACATCCTCGTCGCGTTTATCGTCTAGTGGAAGGTGAGTACCCGCTGCCCTTTTGGGACCTCTGATCCTTATGCCTCTCCCTGTTTGGGTGTTTTTCATGCATTCATTTCTTCATATGTCCCCCTGCCCAGATACTGGAGTGTCTGCACTGTTTGGACGCCCATCGCTGCATGCTCTGAATTCTGTGCAGCCCATCTATTTAGCATAACGAGTGGCCCCCCTCAGGATCGATTCTGACCTTGTAAACTGGAAGCCTTCAGCCCTTAGTTCTCCGTTCAGGAATCCCATCTCTCTGGACCTCAACCAGCCAGCTCAAACGCTGCTTTCCCCTGCGGTAAGCTTCATTTCCCGCTTTGGAGAATACTTCCCACTTTGGCAGTTTTACGTTTGTATTCATTTTCGCCTGTGCTTGCTTTTTTCAGAAACAGGCTTTGCCTTGGGATCTGGCATATATTTGCCTCCTTACCGATATTCTGCTGCTATTATTTGCGCGCCCGTCTTGAAGTCCAGGTATTGCGGTTTGCTTGTTCTGTTTTCACCTTTTAATCCTATTTACTTTATTTTTTTCATTTTCATTTTGGCACGTTAATTAAAATTCTTTTTATCTTCTGGTCTGTGGCTATCAGCACCTTCCACGCGTTTTACGCGTTTCCTCGATGCACTCATCACAGGACATCTATGAATGGTCGTATATTGCACATCTATGGTTACTTTTCAAGTTTATGTGGCATGATAAGGTTGATCATTTCGTTCTATTTCTTATTTCTATTTTCTAGTAGTGTGCACTAGTTACCCTTAATTTTAATTTTATCTTCATATCGCATCCTGAAGCTGTGCCTTCTGACTATACTTTTGGATCACTATATCCCGATATGCCAATTAATGGCCCTTTGATCCATGTGATTGTTATTTCATATATCTATTGTGTCAAATCATGTTCTGTTTATCCTAGGCACGTCCCACTGCCACTGTTTTTTGGAATACGCGCCCTGAGGGAGGTGAGACCCATATTGGGGTCTAACACCGAAACGCGTGTCGGCGCTGAAGCATCCTCTTGGACCCCCATTGTTATTGTTCTTTCTAATCTGATTTATCTTTGAATTTGTTGATTTGAATTGTATTGATTGTTTGACCACATATTGTTAATTTTTATTCAATTCATTTATCACATTTATTGTTTCTGTTGTCTTTATTATCTTTTTGGTTGATTATTATTGATGTCATTGTTCTGTGGGGGTGTATGTCAATGGTCTTTCATTCATGATTCATGGATTGTTGGATTTCGGAAGTTTAGGACGTATGAGTATGAGTGGGTATGAATTTGGATGTCTGAATGTTTGAGTGCGTGTGTTGTGGGATGTGCTTTGTTTTTATTATGTATATATTTATAAGTCTAAGTCAATGAATTGATAATAACATTTTGATATGTATTGATATTGATTTTTGCTGTGTTTACGTCAGTAGGCCAGCATTTCAGGTGAATTTAAATCTGTGACTTATTGCAAACATGATTCATACAGGTAGAGAATGCCTTTTTTGAGTAGTTGTTCTGGAAAGTCACCTTGCAAAGACATGGGTGGAATAATCCAAAACGGGCACCCAACGAGTGAAGTTGAGCTCGAAGATCCAAAAACTCTTTCCGATTGGCTGCGGTAGCTTTTGAGACATCTTGCGAAATAAAAATTCACTTCCCTGCAAGAGTATTGGCTTTTTAGTCTTTGCTGCATTAAGCACCTTCAGTAGGCCAGTGAATCTGAGTAAATAAAGAATAGCACTTCTGGGTTTAGATAAGGAAGGTTGAAGCTGAAGATGCTGACCTAAACGATGAGCTCTCTGAATGTTCAATACTGTGGAGACCTACCAACTGAGGCACAAAAGAAGTAAAAAATGCAACAGAGTCATTGCCTTCAAGACCTTCCAGAAGGCCATAAAGACAAAGATTATTTTGCCTGTTTCTGTTCTCCAGACTTCTGAATGTTCCTTCAACAGAGCTACTTCCTTTTCCAAAGTGGAGATTTTACTTGCCTCATCCTGAACATCACTAATGTGCTGCTCCAGAGCTGAAACTCTTGTTTCCATATGAAACCATTTGTCATCAAGGCTTTGCATATGTATGTTGGTTTCCTCAACAACTGGCCGTAGCTCCCAAATTTCATCCAGTACCAGTCCAAAAGATATAGGGGATGATGGTTTAACAGGAGATGGTGGGTCCTGTTTGACCCGTTTATGTGTAGGTGAAGGCGCCGCATGCCAGATTTTTGAAGCAGGCGAGGGTGAAGAAGACATTTTTAAGGCAGATGGGGCACTCACTATAGGGCACTGACGAGGCTTGGAAAAGAGTGATAACTTGCTAGTAGGTAACACCTTTTGAAGATGCAGCACTTTATACTTCTTTAATCTGCCCATACAGTATCTAACGCTTTCTGAGAAGCACCACAGGTATGACAGTCACTCCACAGTATAAGATATTGCTAATGTATATTAATAAAGCCCAAAGGAATTATGAGTTTGTGCAAAATATTAGTCCAGAGAAAGATGCCAATTGTAAAAAATTTAAATTGTTCAAACTCTGGAGGACTCCCCATAAACATTAGTGGGCACATATAGAGCGAGTGAAAGGAACAATATCTATGTGAAAACACTATAAATGTGGAGCTTCATGTCCTGAAGAGAGCATTAATGGCGCTAAAAAATGCACTAAAAACCATATCCAGAAGTATATCAAAAATGAGCAGGAAAAATCCTCTATTGGCACATTTGAGAAGGTAGTAAACGAAGATAAGTTAGTTCCAAAACCATGAATCACATGGTAAGGAGATAGAGAGGATTGCAGCTGAGGCATGCGTTTAAGCTAAAATGACCGTCGCTCTGAGGCAGAAACAAGCAGGCATTATTATGGCCATGTTAAAGGGAGGAAATGCAGCCAAAGGTATGTCCATTCTCACCCCACAAGTCAACAAGGATGTTAGCAACACATGAGCAGCATTTCGGTGTAAAACGGCTCCTTTGATGAAAACACCGTCCAACGACGCGTGGAGCTCCCGGCTCAGGGGGCCATCTTGGCTGGCGGTCAAGATCCTCCCCCCCAGGGGATCAGTTCTAAAGTGTAGGTTGTGCTGATTCACCATAGGCAAACGTGCCTCTTCTATTGCAGTGGTGGAAGGCTCCGAGGTCAGAGGCAGATTTATATTTTGCCCAAAACTATTCCTCTTCCATCTGTGTTCAATGCACACATATCATGGATAAATCAATTGTTGGCCTATAATTTGCAGGTCTTGGACCTCTGACATTTGAGGGAGACCACAATGAGCCTCGGCCTTGTTCGTGCTGTTTTCGCGATCATCCAGTTTTCCACAGATGGGCACTATGAAGATGTTAAACTGAGTAAAAGCCTTTTGAGAAGGAGTTGGGCTGGGTGTTTATTTATTTATTTACTATGAGAATTTCTAAAACACATAGCACAAACACATTTCGACCCTGAAACCAGTAATGAGGACTTCATGAATGAGTTCACCAGCTAAACTGAAGAGCCAATAGTCATACAACAATAATGACTGTAGGTCTGGATTATTTATCTTTGATTCAGAAAGAATGTTATATCTAATTTGTGAATTAACTGCAAGAGGGTGGGTGATTATGGTCGGGATGTTGTTGCAGATGTTAGTGTGTGGGTGGAATAGGGTTATCTACTGTTTTTCTCCATTTTTGCAGTGTTTTGTTTCTAGTTTGTTCATCCCCGGGCTTCTCTTGTGGCTTCTTCTGTGCCACTGTTTAGTAAACATGTTAATTGCTTGGTCATGTATGTATGGGTGCTCTTTCTGGTACCCATCAATGTGATGCAACTGGTCTTGATGTTGATGCTACCTTAGAAAAAAGCCTTTGCAAATCCATTGAGGTTGGGTTGATTTTGTTGAATTTCTTCGGTACATGCTTTAGTATGACGGATGTCTTTCATGGGAGCCATTGTGGTGTCAGGGAGGAGAGTGTTGCCTCTGTTCGAGTGGTAAAGGATCAAGAATCAGGCTATTTTTCTGAAGTTGGTTTCCAGGAGGAAAAGTTTCACTTTTTTAACACGGAGTGCTGTTAGCATGTGCTATTGGTTTTCTGAGGGTGAATCCAAATTATTTTACGCTGGGTGTCAACTGGGGGTTAAAGCCTCTCAGGTTCATTTTGGACATCCTCACTTGAATTTGGGATTGTGGCTGTTGACAACCAGGAAGAACTCTTGTGGTATTTCATTATGGTAATCTTTTCCTTTAACATCTTGTTATAAAATTCACTAGAAATAATGGTGATTTTGGCACCAGAGTCGAATAATACTCTCGTCCTCTCCCCTTCAACTAAAATATCATCAAAAGGACAAGGGGGCATATTAGCAAGACCGGCGATAAAATTATCGCCGTTTTAGCGGCAGGAAACTGCCGCTAAAACGGCGATAATGGGCTTGCTAATATGCGTTATAGAATTCCAATAGAAGCCCAGGTTAGATGTGCAGGACATCTAACCTGGGCTTCTATTGGAATTCTATAACGGATATTAGCAAGCCCATTATCGCCGTTTTAGCGGCAGTTTCCTGTCGCTAAAACGGCGATAATTTTATCGCCGGTCTTGCTAATATGCCCCAAGATTTATTACCGTATTTACTTTCAACTTGAACTATTATCTGTCCACATTCAAAATCTTCCGAGCTAGATCCACCCATTGCACCTTCGTAAATTTCAACCTCTTTAACTTTGGGCTTGGGTCTAGTTTTACATAACGCAGTAAGGTGCCCCTTTAATTTACATTTGGAACAAATTTGGTTAAATGCACTGCATCTTTTATCATTAGCCAGATGGCCTGCTTTACCACACCTATAACATTTTCTTTCTGTCCATGTTTTGACATCTTCTTTCCTATCCTTAAAAGACTTCACTACTCGTGTGTCTTTAACCTCTTGAACTTTAGCCTCTTTTTAAAACAGCTACACATTTAAGAGAATGCTCAATCCGCTTAGCAACTGTTAAAACTTCTTCAAGGGTAGGCTCATCTCTGAGCCACAATTCTTCTCTGACTTTCTCAATACTACACCCAAACATAAATTGATCTCGGATGCGCTCATCAGTCAGAACTTCAAATTTACATGACGAAGCAAGCTTTCTTAAGTGAGTCACATAACCTTCAATTGACTCATCAGAGCCTTGCATACGCTTTGCAAATTGATACCTTTCCAGTATCGTACTTATTTTTGGAAGGTAGTGCTTATCTAGTTTTTTAATACAAATTTCGTAGTCATTTAAGTCTCTGGCCTCTTCTGCAGTTAGATCAGGCAAATGGTCAAAAACATCCTGCCCTTCAGATCCTAAGCAATGAAGGAGCAAAGATGACTTCCTTTCAGCACTTAAGGAAGGTCCACAGACCCTGGCATACCTTTCGAAGACTACTTTCCACTTTTTCCATTGGATGGGTGGAGTTCCATGACTAGATAAAAAGAAAGGAGCTGCAGTAACATTTTGCATGTTAAAAAAAAAATATATATATATATTCTTTTTTTAAATTGTAAATTATCTGAAAAATATCAATAACAAATGTGTGCTTTCCAAAGTGTGCGTGTCATTGAAGTTTCATTTACAATGCACACTGATTCAACAAGCCAAGTGTGCGTGCCACTGATCTATTAAACCACTCCCAGAGCACGCTGATTTACCCAACACAAGTGTGCGTGTCACTGGTTATGTAACAATACACGCCGTCTATATATTCCACTTCTCAATATAAAGTGTGCGTGTCACTGAATTTTCATTTCCAATGTATTCCACTACGTTATACAAAACAAAGTGTGCGTGTCACTGACTTTGTTGACAATGCACGCGTATGACCAACATTTTCTTTTATGTATTCTATTCACTGCCAAGCCAAAGTGTGCGTGTCACTGATTTGTATCAATGCAGGCTTGTCAATGTATTCCACTACGTTATACAAAACAAAGTGTGCGTGTCACTGATTTGTATCAATGCACGCCGTTAAAGCCAAAGTGTGCGTGTCACTGATTTATCAATGCACGCCGTTAATGCATTCCGTTCCTCACCATCGCAAGCTAAAGTGTGCTTGTCACTGCCGATGCGGAGCCGAAGCCAATTCCCCAAGCCAATATGGCCGCCACGCACACGCAGCTTGCGTGATGATGATCCCCAGAGCTACGGAGGAATTCCCGGAACGTATCCTAGCAACTCAGGAAATACAGTCATTCCATGGACGAGTGGTGGTTGTTAAGGGTAATGTTGATGGTGAGAAAAATGTGGCTGCGTCACGGGAGGATCACACCGCCATGTGTCCCAAACTTATTCTGGACAAAGCATCAAAAAGTGCTAGAAGTTCATCTAGGGTGATTAGAAAACCTGGATATCTCGCTGACTTTGTTTAATTTATCAAGGCTAAGTGTACAGTGTTTGTTCGTTAATATTGAAATGTAAGGAAGGGAGATGTGTGGTATTTCATTATTGCTGGTTCACATTTCTGTAGTTATCCCAGAATGTAACATCCATGTCATGCCAAACTGGAATGTTAGACATGTCATTAGGTTCTTGGGATAAGAAGATTCTGAACGAAGTCAGTTACTTATGACTCCTGCTTGTTGCTGGATGAGATCTTCTATCTTGGAATAAACATCTCAACTCAGACATCCTGTATCCTGAATTCATTTACCCTGGATGTTTCACTAGAAAAATGTGGCTGCGTCACGGGAGGATCACACCGACATGTGTCCCAAACTTATTCTGGACAAAGCATCAAAAAGTGCTAGAAGTTCATCTAGGGTGATTAGAAAACCTGGATATCTCGCTGACTTTGTTTAATTTATCAAGGCTAAGTGTACAGTGTTTGTTCGTTAATATTGAAATGTAAGGAAGGGAGATGTGTGGTATTTCATTATTGCTGGTTCACATTTCTGTAGTTATCCCAGAATGTAACATCCATGTCATGCCATGGACGAAGCTGCGCGGTGACGATGAAGGGAACAGGAACAATGAAGATTGCCAGCACGTCAGTAAGGTAAGGAAGCTTTCATTTGAATAATGTTCGTTGGAGCTCGAGCGGCGAGGGATTTCTTAGCTTCTCGAGCCACAATGGGATTACAAACTTATATTAAAAGCAACGTAACCAATGAAAGCAATTTTCACTCCACAATCCACAATAAAGTTGCAGACTTCCCCAGCTTACATAAAAAAAGGGAAAAATACCGGAAATCCAAGCAATTCAAAAGCAAATAGAGGAATTCCAAGCACTTTCAGCCAACAGGAAAGGCAATCGCTTGACTCCACACAAGGATTACAAAGTCCCGGTGGCACCGACGATTAACTGACTGGTAAGAAAGCCTTCAATCAGAACAGGGTTTAAGTAGAACTAGTGCACTAACAAGAGGTGCAGAGTCACAGGTATGTCTTCAGTAGAAGAGGGACCAACTTCCAAACATATGAAGTTAAATGTGTTGAGCATGTGGTCGCTCAAACGAGGGCTCCAACAGTAGTGAAGATCATGAGAAAGCGTGGAGTTTGGCTTTAAGCAGCTTGCCAGTTAGGTGAACATTCAAATGAATAGAATCTCTCACCAAATCTTCGTGTTGAGATCTTCTCTCACATCCTGCCGACTACGCCAGTGAAACATCCAGGGTAAATGAATTCAGGATACAGGATGTCTGAGTTGAGATGTTTATTCCAAGATAGAAGATCTCATCCAGCAACAAGCAGGAGTCATAAGTAACTGACTTCGTTCAGAATCTTCTTATCCCAAGAACCTAATGACATGTCTAACATTCCAGTTTGGCATGACATGGATGTTACATTCTGGGATAACTACAGAAATGTGAACCAGCAATAATGAAATACCACAACTCTATTTCAGTAGGGGTTAGAAAGTGCTGGTCATTAAATTCTGAATGAGATTTAGAGCCTGATTACGATCTTGGAGGATAGGATACTCCGTCCCAACGGGACGGATATGCCGTCTGCCATATTACAATTCCATTATGTCCTATCGATCTTGGAATATGGTGGACGGGATATCCATCACATTTGTGATGGAGTATTACGATGGTTACAATCCAATGCAAATCACAATTTGTGTTGAATTGTAAAACCCAACACAACACTTAGCAAAACAGTTTGTTAGCAAAACAATTTGCAGTTTAAAATAGAATTATAATGTTGAGAATGATGAGTAAAAGGTAATGAAGGAACCACAGGCCCAGATTTACCAAGACTTTGCGTCAGGTTTGTGTTACTTTATTAATGCTAACCTGTCGCAAAGTATTTGTAAATCTGGGCCCTATGTTTCCTTCATTGCCTGGGTTAGGCCTGGCAAGAGGTTTATATTGCCAGGTCGAAATGGCAGGTTTAAAACTACATAGCCAGACTGCAAAGTTTTGCAGAGCTACTTTAGTGGATGGCACAATGAGTGCTGAAACCCACTAATAGCATTTAATTTATCGGCCCTGAGTGCACGTAGTACTATATACTGAGGCTTATGAATTAATAAATACATTAAAGGTGCTAATCAGTTGTATACCTAATTTGAAAGCGAGGGTAAAAGCACTTTTTTACTGGTTAGCAGGGGTAAAGTGCCCAGTCCTTTGGCCAGCCAAAGCGGGTTCAGCAACAAAAGGCAAAAATTTG
Organism: Calotriton arnoldi; assembly: GCA_963921515.1. Classification (NCBI taxonomy): domain Eukaryota; kingdom Metazoa; phylum Chordata; class Amphibia; order Caudata; family Salamandridae; genus Calotriton; species Calotriton arnoldi. The sequence continues at coordinate 1,047,549 of CAWUFW010006589.1, forward strand.
GGGTGACCCTGCAGAAAGGGCGCATTTCCAACAATTATTTCTCAATTAAGGCAACGCAAAAATGCAATAATATGTTTGTATGATAAGCAACATATGTGTTCTTCATAAATGGGATAAACAAAACTAGTAAACAATACAATCAAGCGAAGAAAAACTATAGAGGGGAGAACAGGCAATGTTAGAATAAAAACAACTTAAATTGAAAGCAGAATGACAAATGTATGCTATGGTACGTGAATCCCCTTGTTTTATTTTGGCATTCCCTCCCCTTGGATTATGGGGGATGTTTGAAGCGGTCAGCATGATCTGTGTTTTTCCAATTTTCTTGATTAAGAGAGCCAGCTGTTTCTAGCTCAATAGATGCCTTAGCTCTTCTCTCCAGTATCTGCCCTGAATATCTAACTTCCCACAACAGTGACATGATGCATTCTCTCCAGTGTGACAGAGGCTGTGCAACAGGAAACTGCTTCTTAATGATCAGATTTCACCGATTCATCTGTTTGAAAGGGCTTAAATGTTTGGACAATTTAGAGAAAAATTCTCTCTGGCATCTGAAATGGCGGCTTTGGCGATATCGTTGCAGCACTGAATCTTAGGAGCCATCATTTTTGTATCTTTTCAACCACTTTAAAACTACATCCACTGTAAGTTTTTGTGCTACGTGGAATCTATCTTTCAAATAAAATAGATACAATTGGGAAATGTACTAGTAAGTCATCAAAGCCCATACGAATCACAGATGCTACTTTCACTGCCACCCCATTAATGAAGCAGTAATGAGAAAGGTAACCAATGAAAACAATACACAGAGGTCTGTTCGCCAGTGCTCAATTTGTAAACCAATAAGTGCCGGGGCTCTCGTCGGGAGGCCACTGCAGCTTGCACCACACATTGCCCCTGCCAGCTGGCAATGACAGTGCAAATACAGCTACTAACCATCACACACAGCTGCTGTTGTGCTAATACCTAAGTTATCCAGACAGCGCTACCATGTGGCGGACTGTCATAAGCCCTGCTGCTGGCAATATGGTGCGGGTGCTGAGCACCGGAAACCACAGCTCAAATTAAGCACTGGTTCGGATATAAGGTTCTGCACAGTACTTTGTGATTTATGGCAGAACGCCAGAGGGCTAGAGGGGATTATACGAACCGGAACTGTGAAGGTCCTTTCTTAGAAAGTCAAGGTCACGTAGGGATATGTTTGGAGCTCATGGCGTCCTCTGCTGCTGAGCACTCTCCTCCAGAGACGTTTTAAGCCATGGGCAAAGTGCGCAAGTGCCCCGGACCCCCAGCTTCCAAGGGCACCCCTGGGAAAGTAGATTTTGTCTTCTGTAGCTCACCTGTGTGTATTTCTCTGCCTCAGTCTCTCTCCTTCTCTCTGTCTTCTCCCACATCTGACTCTGTCTCTCTTTGCACAAAGTTATCGTAAGGGTTTTGGGGCCCCGGAAAGACACGTTCCAGGAGCAGCATCTAAAGTTCACACTGTGCAAACTTGAGCAGCTGGTGTAGACAATTGAGAAGGTCCCCTTTCTCCATGGAGAGGCGGGCCTCCTGCTATCCGATTCTACTGGCTTCTGTACCACGGGAGTGGGTCCAGCCATCCTTTTAGAAGCAAGCTAGGGCTGGAAGACCAGAGCGGTGCTCAGGAAAGGATACCACCAGGTGACTCCAGAATAGCTAGGCCTTCTCAGGTAGGAAGTGGCAGGTGGGAGGGAGAATGCAAATGTCTCTTAGTAACAAACTCTAAATAGGCCTATAGGTCCGGTAGCTGGATATGTGGGCTATCAAAATGAAATTCTCTACTTGTCAGTATCTCCGATGATATATATCGAGGCTGACCAATTAGGAGATCTACATTAAGGCAACTTCAGCCGAGCTTCTTCTTTTTATATACCTCACGAAACCAGGTCTTAAAAAAACTGTAGAAGGCTGCAAAAGCTAGTGACAGCCTATCCAATATTTTGCATTGCAAAAAAAATCCTTTCCCATCACTGTATGTTAAGATTGTCCACTATAAAATTGGGCCTGATTATGATAGGGGGAGTCAACACGTTGCCATATTTGCCAGTCACCCCTTCAAACCCAAGGCTTTTCATGTGCATGTGGGGTGTTTGATCACCCACAGGATACAAGATTCGAGTAAGATCAGTGATTAAGTGCATTCCTAGCCTTGTCCTTGCTCTATATCCTCATTAGCTGTGACTGGCACTCTCCCAAACTCTTCATTCTCACTTTTCTGCTCCTGTCGCATCACCCTCACTACACCACAATCTCACTCTTCCCATTTCTCACTCTCTTGCTCTTCCACTTTGTACCACTGTTTCCCAATGCCTTCATACACCCCTCTCATGCCTTCTCTGCTCTTTAACCATCTCTCTCTATTTCTCCTTTGCTGTTTTCTCACCCTCTAACCGTTCTGGTCTGTCTATCTGTCTAGATTATCTATCATTTCACTTTTTGCTCTCTCTCAATTTCTATTTGCATCTGCCCCTCCATCCCCTCTCCATCTGTCTCCCTCTTTCAGTCTTCCTTGCCACTGAGTTCTCTTTCTCTTCCTCTACAAATCCCTACCCCTTTATAAATCAGCCTTGCTCTTCCGGTTGGCTTTTTCTTTACATTGCTCGATTTATCTCTGTCATTGTCTCTCCATCCATGACTTCTTCCCTCTTGGTACCAATGCCTCTCTTACTCCCACTCCCTGTGCCTCTTTCTAAACTGCATTCAGCCGCTGATGCACTAAATGACTTCAGGTTGGTCTCTTCCCTTTTTTTCGTGCCACTAACAGTGTGCCTGCCACTGCCACTCAGTTACCTTAAGTGAGATGAGTTCTTTCATCTGCCTCTGCTTCTAATCTTGGATATCCCAGTGAGTGCAGCCTCTCAGGATTCCCCTCACTACCTTGTCGGTAACTGTGGCACTGCCGCTGCTCTCAATGTATCCACAGACTGCTAGTGCTAACATCATCTTGGTGACCCTCGGTTTAATCCCGGTTCTACCACTGTGCACGCCTCCAGACAAGCCCCTTCTTGACCTATGTTTATAATTCCAGCTCTACCATTAACAATTTATATGACCATAGATAAGTACCTTCTTCTACCGTACATATATCCCAGCTCTATTAATGTCTGACTGTTTGACATCAGATGGGTTATTTCATCCTTCAATCTCACTCTGCCTTTGAGACTGACTTGGCCTTAGTCAAGACCTTTTAACACACTATGAATCTTTCTTACCCTAGCTCTGACAGTCACTTTCCATGTGACCCTGCATGCATGTCTTTACCAGTCCTTGCCTCTAAATCTGGCTCTACCATGGATTTGTTTTGTATTTTTAGGAAGGAACCTTTGCTTCCTTGTGCATCCAACTAATCTGTCTCTTTTTGTTTGACCTTTGCTAAGTCCCTTTTCGCCTCACGTAGGTTTTATTTACTTTACAACTGTATTTGATGTTCTGCACACTTGATAGAGACTCAACAATCTTGGCAGAGATCTCCTATATAAAGTCTAGGGAAAAGGGCAAACGTTTAAGTAAGTTTTAAAGTAAGCAATTAGAAACAAATATTTCTAAATTAAAGTATTATTATTAATGTCAATTAATTTTGTATATTTATTTTTAATGTCAAGCACTAAAAAATGTTACAGCATTAATGCCTTAATTTTAAATGAAAAATGTAATGATTTAGAATAAATTAAAATAACATTATTTTTCAAACTTTTCAAAATAATCCTGCCTAAATTAAAACAATTATATTTTTATTAGGTAAAAGTGATGCATAGAATAATTGTAAGTCATTGAGGGTTTTTTTTACTAAAAATAATGTTACATTAAACATAAAATTAAAAAGGGTTTGTAAAAAATCAATACTAATTTATCATCTATGTATAGATTTTAAACATTAAATTACATTAATTTATAAATCGTTTAAATATTCTAATTTAATTTAACATTAGACCCAAGGGGTTCTATTTTATGTTCCTACCTCCATTATTTTCTATGGGAGGGTGTTGCAGTACCTGTGAGTGGTCATGTGTGGTGTTAGACTTACTCCATCTCTGAGATTGAGCACATTTACGACTGTTTTGGGTCTTTTCTTCTTGCAGTAACCATAGAAGGACAGTATGTTAGTAGTAATTGACTTACGTTTTTCTAGGTGGGTGCATATCCCTCCCTAAAGTCCCCTAACACTTCCCTAATCCCTATTTACTCCTCCAGTAACCTATCCCGTTTAGTAGTAAGAATTCTGTATTTCCCAGCCACTCCCTTCTGCTCCTCCCATATTTACTACTAAAACGTATAGTTGCATGTGCAGAGATCTCTGAGGTCAGGTTGGCGATTTCCTCACAGAAAAGAGAGGCGAGGTGGAGGCTTAGACCTCCCTACATAGGTATGTGAGAATAGTATTTTGTAGGACGTTAGTAGTAATATTGTAGTACTACTAAATGGATTTTAAAATGGATTTGTGAACAGCTCTCTGTGTATGTTCTTGATTAAGCACTGCACATTGCATGTATTTGACACTACTTCTTATGCATATCTGCCGTACATAGTGACAGTTTTCACTAAGCATAAAAGCATGTTTACTTTGAGATGCGCATTCATGTAGCATTTCAGGTAACAGCTAGCTTTTGTGTACAATGGGTGGTGCCTGCAATATGCCCATGACAGTGAAATTGCAAAATAGGCAGGTAGCCACTTCATTTCAGTGATGGTGCCTTCTGATAGGTCTATGGGTGCACCCTCCTGTTCTGAGATATACCTGATTGATCTATTCTCACATAGCTTTCAACAAACAAGAGACTGAATATTGACCTGAAGCTAAACGTAATTCACCTTTACAACTCCTTTTGCTTCATTGAATCAGATCAATGTGAAGGGATTTGCTATTTGAAAGACCTGATCGGAGCATAGTGGACACAGAGACAGACACATAGATTATGCACAGAAGAGGAAATGTTTAGGTATGCTTTGTAGCTGAACAGCAAGCTTTGCTTCTTAAATTGCCTCTTTTGGGCCATGCTCTGCTTTGAAGGATAAGGCTTCTGGCAAGGCATACTTAATGTATACAAAAACTGATGGATAGAAGGACTGAATTACTCTCAGTCAGAGTAATTACATGTGCCGCATTTCAGTCTATCATTATTTTGCACACAATGCCTCCTGGGTTTGGACCCAGCCATATGCAAATCCGTCTTGACCCTGCTCCAATAGGAACAGTCCTGCCCAAACTGCCAGGTCAGGTCCACCCTTAACTGTGTTGTTGAAGAAGCATTACTTGACAGCTTTCTTTGTATTCTGTGGCTTGGAAAAGGAAAGCCAAGAAAAGCAAACTCTTATATTGACAATAGATTATACATTCATTTCACAATGCAGTTCTTTCTTTTATAATGAAAACATTGGACCCACATCTAGTCCCAAATAGTTACTCCAATTTCTATGGGGTTCAAGTCATAATTGCAGTGATTGGAAATTCTAAGCTGCAAATATTGCACAATCCTAATATCATGTGAAGAATATTGTTAAAACAAAAATGTTGTGTAACAGAATTAGGTTGACAAGAATATTTTTTTGGGTCATTTAATATTGTTTTGCATAATATTGCTTTTTAAAATTATAGTTTACTTAAATACAGTTGTTAATTTCTTTTTTTACATTATATTAATATATGTTAGTTAACCCCTTCGCTGCTAGGCCTTCCCCCCCCCCTGTGCTAAGCCTTTTTTTGGCTATTTGGGGTAGTGCGCGCTTAGGCCCTTGTAACTTTTTGACCACATAATGTATCCACGCCAAATTTGCGTCCTTTTCTTCCAACATCATGGGGATTGTAAAGGTACCCAGGGTTTGTGGATTCCCCTGGCGGGGTCCCAGAAATTAGCCAAAATACAGCTAAATTTAGTTTTTTGGGGGAAAAATGGGAAAAAAGGGCTGCAAATGAAAGCGTCTGGGTTTTTCCCTGCAAATGGTATCAAAAAAGGGTTTGTGGGGCTGAAATCACCATTTTCCCAGATTTTAGGGAATGACAGACTTTTGTCAGAAACCAACATTTTTTACACAGTTTTGGCATTTTTCTGGGACATAGCTTATTTTTGCTATTTTTTGTGCTTTCAACCTCCTTCCAGTTAATGGTAGAAATGGGTATGAAAGCAATAATGGATCCTGGAAAGCTATACATTTTAGAAAAGTAGACAAAATTCTAAATTCAGCAAGGGGTCATTTGTGTAGATCCATCAAGGTTTCTTTATAGAAACTAACAGTTAAATATAGGAAAAATTGAAAATTTGTTGAAAAAAACAGCCTTTTGTGTCAACGTTTTCACCTGTAACTTCTTCTAATTATGACAGCTCTTTAAAAGCAATATACCGTTACATCCGCTGGACCTTACTTGTTGTGGGGATATATAGGACTTGTAGGTTCACCAAGAACCCGACGAACCCAGAGCCAATAACTGAGCAGCGTCTTGCAATCTTTTTTTATTATGTACCGGGTGTATAGCAATTATTGTGGGAAAATGTATACATGGAAAAATAGGTATGAAAGACACCTATGTATTTCTGAAATGGGAACAAAATATAGAGTTTAGAAACAGTAGATATTTGCACATTTTCGAAATTGGGAATACTCATACTAGCATGAGAATTAACGGTCATTTTTTAAAATGACTTCTTTTTTACACAATGACTTTAATTTGGAAGGCAGAATGCATCAAAAGTCAATAGGTAATAACAGTTGCTTTACAAATCTGAATTACCCTAAGTCTCCCGATAAAAATGGTACCTCACTTGTGTGGGTAGGCATAGTGCCCACGACAGGAAATGGCTCAAAACCCAACGTGAACTCACCACATTTTCAGAATGAAAAATTACCCTTATTTTGCAAAGTGCCTAGCTGTAGTTTTTGAACCCTAGCTCTGCCGGCACCTAGGGAAACCTAGCAAACCTATACATTTTTGAAAACTAGACACCCAGGGTAATCCAGGATGGGGTGACTTGACTGCCTCTCACCAGGTTCTGTTACCCAGAATCCCTTGCAAACCTAAAAGTTTGTAAAAAAAAAACACATTTTCCTCGCATTTCTGTGGTGGAAAGTTCTGGAATTTGCGTGGATCCACAAATTTCCACCCACCCCGTGTTCCCCAAAGTCTTCCGAAAAAAATGGTACCTAACTTGCGTGGGTAGGCCTAGTGCCCGCAACAGGAAACGGCGCAAAACGCAACGTGGACACACCCCAATTTCACAGTGAAAAATTACCCTTTTTTGACAAAGTGCCTAGCTGTAGTTTTTGAACCCTAGCTCTGCCGGCACCTAGGGAAACCTAGCAAACCTATACATTTTTGAAAACTAGACACCCAGGGTAAACCAGGATGGGGTGACTTGACTGCCTCTCACCAGGTTCTGTTACCCAGAATCCCTTGCAAACCTAAAAAATTGTCAAAGAAAACACATTTTCCCCACATTTCTGTGGTGGAAAGTTCTGGAATCTGCGTGGATCCACAAATTTCCACACACCCCGCGTTCCCCAAAGTCTTCCGAGAAAAATGGTACCTCACTTGTGTGGGTCGGCCAAGTGCCCGCGACAGGAAACGGCGCAAAACGCAACGTGGACACACCTCAATTTCGCAGTGAAAAATGACCCTTTTTTGACAAAGTGCCTAGCTGTAGTTTTTGAACCATAGCTCTGCCGGCACCTAGGGAAACCTAGTAAACCTATACATTTTTGAAAACTAGACACCCAGGGGAATCCAGGATGGGGTGACTTGACTGCCTCCCACCAGGTTCTGTTACCCAGAATCCCTTGCAAACCTAAAAAATGTAAAAAAAACCCACATTTTCCCCACATTTCTGTGGTGGAAAGTTCTGGAATCTGCGTGGATCCACAAATTTCCACCCACCCCGCGTTCCCCAAAGTCTTCCGAGAAAAATGGTACCTCACTTGTGTGGGTCGGCCTAGTGCCCGCGACAGGAAACGGCGCAAAACGCAACATGGACACACCTCAATTTCGCAGTGAAAAATGACCCTTTTTTGGCAAAGTGCCTAGCTGTAGTTTTTGAACCATAGCTCTGCCGGCACCTAGGGAAACCTAGCAAACCTATACATTTTTGAAAACTAGACACCCAGGGGAATCCAGGATGGGGTGACTTGACTGCCTCCCACCAGGTTCTGTTACCCAGAATCCCTTGTAAACCTAAAAAATTGTCAAAAAAAACACATTTTCCCCACATTTCTGTGGTGGAAAGGTCTGGAATCTGCGTGGATCCACAAATTTCCTCCCACCCAGCGTTCCCCCAGGTCTCCCGATAAAAATGGTACCTCACTTGCGTGGGTGGGTCAAGGACCCGCGACAGGCAAGGGCCCAAAACCTATTGAAGCGACATCAAAATTACCTATCACAAACCAACCTGGTTTTGCATGGGGGGTCCCATGAGTTTTTGGCCCGGGGCTCGGCAGCCATCTAGGAAAACCTACCTAACCCACACATTTCTGGAAACTAGACACCCGGGGGAGTCCAGCTAGGTATGGCTTGCGTGGGTCCCCCATCATTCTCCTACCCAGAATCCCCTGCAAACCTCAAATTTCGCTGAAAAATTCACTTTTTTCTCACATTTCTGTGGTGGAAAGTTCTGGAATCTGCGTGGATCCACAAATTTCCTCCCACCCAGCGTTCCCCCAGGTCTCCCGATAAAAATGGTACCTCACTTGCGTGGGTGGGTCAAGGACCCGCGACAGGCAAGGGCCCAAAAGCTATTGAGGCGACATCAAAATTACCTATCACAAACCAACCTGGTTTTGCATGGGGGGTCCCATGAGTTTTTGGCCCGGGGCTCAGCAGCCATCTAGGGAAACCTACCTAACCCACACATTTCTGGAAACTAGACACCCGGGGGAGTCCAGCGAGGTATGGCTTGCGTGGGTCCCCCATCATTCTCCTACCCAGAATCCCCTGCAAACCTCAAATTTTGCCGAAAAATTCACTTTTTTCTCACGTTTCTGTGGTGGAAAGTTCTGGAATCTGCAGGGATCCACAAATTTCCTCCCACCCAGCGTTCCCCCAGGTCTCCCGATAAAAATGGTACCTCACTTGTGTGGGTAGGCACAGTGGCTGCAACAGGAAATGGCCCAAATCGTACTCTGGAGACTTCAAAATTACCTATAGCAAAACTACCTGGTTTTGGGGTGGGGGGGGCACCTGAGATTTTGGCCCCGGGCTCGGCGGCCATTTGGGAAAGTACCAAACCCAAACATTTCTGAAAACTAGACACCCGGGGGAGTCCAATGAGGTATGGCTTGCGTGGATCCCCCAACGTTTTCCTACCCAGAATGCAATGCAAACCTTAAATTTAGCTGAAAAAACCACATTTTCCACATATTTTTGTGTGGAATCACCGTGCCGGCACAAATGTCCTACCACCCAGCGTTCCCCTTGTTCTCCCGAGTAAAATGATACTTCAATTGTGTGGGTGTCCAAAGCAGAATTGGCTAAAAACGTATTTTTAAAAATCTGTCAGACAAGTGGGAACGGGCAAAATCACAATTTCATCTTATTCTGAGTTACAGAAACATGTTCTCATGGTAGTTGTAGTGATTTCAGTCTCTACTAGCCAGCACTTGCAATATGGTTAATGTAACATGCCTGTTGCCAAAATACAGTTAGGAAGGACCATACAATTAAATTTTAACACAGATCATGGGTCCTGGAATGATATTTTAATAGTAATACATTTTCAGAAGGCATTCCAACATGTGGCATGGAATGGAGATTGATACATGTGATCTCTTATCAACAATACACATTAACACAGACAAACCTACATCTCTGATACTTTTGAGGATTGCATGTTAGGAAAATAGGTACACAACACAATAGCAAAAACTGAGTTGAGTTGAGAGCAAACAGGACATTGAGGTATTGTGACAATTAGTTAGGTGTAATTTCCCAGACTCCACTCTCCCAGGTATTCCTGTCACGCCCTCCTAGGGTAGGATTGCCAAGACCTTCTCCTCCCAGGGAAAGAGTTGTAATGGGGCTCTGGGAGGGCCACCGCCAGTCTACGGAGTCTCCAGGTGTTGCTTGGAGGCCATGGAACCCACCTTCCCCCTCAGGTCGTTCAACCTCTTCCTAATTTCCTCCTGTGTTCGAAGGGCATACACTCGACTATTCTGGACCACATTTCCCCTTTATTACTGAGAGCAGTATGTTGGACTTGGGCTCCAAACAATTGTGGCTCTACTCTTATGATGTTTTGGGTGTGACATAACTACAAATTAAAGTAAGTGACAATGAAAAAAAGAAAAAAAAGAACCAAGGGATGTGAGAAAAATGTGCAACAAAAGTGTGTGGCGAGTGGTAACAGGGATGGGGAAAAAAGGGCTGTCTATCCTCACCCAAAAATTGCTGTGCTGCAGTGGAGTGGCAAAGGCTCATGGTCTGAAAAGGGGTGTGTTTTATAGTTTGATGTGCAGGTATATCCACTTGGCCAATTGACATCAGGTGTGTTGTATTCGTACCCATCCAATGGACACTGCCGTGGTGCTTTGCTGAGAGCGTACCACGGTGGCCTACCGCCATCAGGGAACTGCTGCTAGGGGACCAACTGTACAACTGTGTTTTCGTAATCGACTCGGCGGGAACACGCAGCCCTGATGGCAATTTCAAATAAATTAATATAAAAAAACACTTAACATGACATTAATGAAAAATTCATAAATCAAACATTTGGAAAATAATATCTCCTACATTAATACACACATATAATTAACAATTAATCAATTCAATATTGTTAACAATAAAGTACAAATTTAAAATTCAATTCCTACCCACCCTATTACCCTAAAACAAACAGGGCACTACTGAAATATCAATTACTTGCCAAAATAGAAATATACAATAACAATTAAATAATTAAACCAACAATTATTATAAAATAAAAATACAGAATTAATTACCAATTACATAATTAGGTAAGAATAAAAAAATAATTAATATTAATATACAAATATTTAGTTTTAATACATTTCCACCCTATTCCTCAACAAACTCAACAACCCACTACAAATCAAATTACCAAAAATGTAAAAAAAATCAATATACATAAAAAATAAAAAATTGAACTTCTGTACATAACTAGTAAACAATTTAGCAATTAACACAATTAATTAAAAAAAGCAAGTATTCTAACAATATTAACAATTTGAATTAATATTAAGTTAATATTTTAATGAACATAATATAAAAACAATATAATTAACAACTATATTTCAGCACTCTATATTAAAGAAAACAATATTATTCAAGAGAATAGTATATATCTAAAAAATTGATATTCTTGAAAACTATATTCTGTTACACTATATTTCTGTTTTAGCGATATTCATGGTACTAAATTAAAGTATTACATAATGTGCAACTCGATATTTTGTTCAATGACCAGTTTACAAGAAGGAAGTGGGATCTCTCATGGTCAACAGCTTTAACCTTCCCGTGAGAGGCCAACAAGTTTCTACCAAATGAAAGGCCTTGATAGGGCTGTAGACCCCTCCTTCTCTGTCCTGGCTTCTGATAGCTGTAATGGTGCATGCCTAACATGCCCCAGTAAAACTCCTTTAGCTGATCTGCTGCAGTCCTTAAGGATGGTGCAGAATGCCAGCTGTGTATTGTGCCTGTGAAGTCCTACAGCACAGGAACCAATGGGGCTCTCCTTGCTGCTGAAAGGATCAATTGTTATATGTAAACAGACGATCCGTGATATTTTTGTATGTGATACCTATAATGTTAAGAAGTAGTTGGCAAGGGAGGTGTTAGATATTAGGTTTCTGGTTAACAGAGGTATGGACCCTGTCCAAGCAGGAACCACAATCCTAGTCAAGTTAAGTCAGAAACACACCATAAATTAAGCTGTGCTCACCCTCTGGTAACTTGGCACAGAGCAGTCAGGCTTAACGTAAGAGGCAATGTGTAAAGTATTTGTCCAATATTTCAAACAGTAACACAGTACAAACACTACAAAAGACTACACATTAGTATAGAAAAATAGATTATGATTTTATAAATAAAACATGACCAAAACAACAAAAATTCAATCGGTAGAAGTGGAGATAGAGTCAAGAGTTCAGGCCGACCGTGATAGAGCGTTGGCAGGATACATAGCCATGCAAGGCCCACTGAACAAAGTACCTTGATCCTGGTTGCAACAGCGAGATGCAGGGTGCGGCTAAGCGATGCTTCGGCGTTGATCTCGCAGTCCAGATGATGCATTGATTTCCTCCATACAACGATGGCGATGTGCCAGTTCTGAAGATGAAGCACCAGAGCTAAGGTGCTTTGGTTCCAAAGCCGATGCACCAGTTATCTCCACGCATTCGAGGGAATGCTTCGATCATCTCCCACTACAGCGGCAATGATGGGGTGGTTCCGATGCATCGGTCCTGGAATCGATATGTTGGTTCTGAGTGCAATGTGCCAGTTCTGTTCCCACAGCAGCGATGATGTGTCGATTCTGCTTCACGCAGCAGTAGATGCATTGGTTCCAATGGTGCAACCACCTGAGTCCACTTTCAATGGACCAAGCGAAGTAGGTTAGACTTTGATATCCTGAGTCTCAAAACAGGAGGCAAGCAAGCATGCCTTTGGAGATCAGTCTGACTCAAGCGAGAATCCAGTTCTTCCTCAGCAGTTGCAGAGAGTACCAGGCAGCAGGGAAGCACAGTATAAAAGCAGTTCTTTCAGAGCAGCAGCCCAGCATAGTTTTAGTCCTTGTAGCAGCACATCAGTCCTTCTTCCTGGCAGAGTTTCTTTACAGGTCCAGAAGTGTCTGATTTGGTAGGGTCAGAGACCCAGTACTTATACCTAGTTGTGCCTTTGAAGTAGAGGTGACTTCAAAGAGGGGCTCTTAAGTGCACAGAGGTCCTCCCTTCCCAGCCCTGACTCGAGACTCAATACAGGGGGGTTTGCAACCCTTTGTGTGGGGACAAAACACTGCCCATTCAGATGGAAGTGTCAGCTCCTCCCTCCCATCCTGCGCAGAATTGCCCATCAGAATGCAGATGACTCAGTCACACCTAACCTTTCTTTGTGTGTGGCTGTCTAGAGGGATTGCACAAAGTCCAACTGTCACCAACCCCAGACATGTATTAGAGACAGGCCGCAGGCACACAGAGATTAGAGCAGAGAAATGATATCTTTTTTAAAGTTGCATTTCTAAAATAGTAATGTTAAACCCAACTTTGTCAGCAAAGAGGATTTATCATTACCATTCCAATTATATTAAACATGACAGAGCTACCCCTTCTCAATCAGGAATAATAGCTTATACGTGTAATAAGACATTTCCAAAGTTAACCTAGGAAATGGGTAGGCCTCACAGTAGTGAAAAAGAAATGTAGATGTTTTTCACTACCAGGACATGCAAAACTTAAAAGTGCATGTCCTACCTTTTACTTACACAGCACCGTGCCCTATGGGCTGCCTAGGGCTTACCTTAGAGGTGTCTTATATGTAATAAAAAGGGAGTTTAAGGCTTGGCAAGGGATTTTAAATGTCACGTTGACATGGCATTGTACACTGCACACACAGGCTTTGCAGTGGCTGGCCTCAAACACTTTTAAAGGGATACTTGTGTGTGTGGCACACAGCAGTGGTCTGTGCAGGTAAAAGCAGTGGGTGGTGGGGCAGGGTTGGGGGGGATTCGACAGATGGTCACAAGGGAAAATTAAATAAATAATTAATTTTCCCTCGTTGTCATCTGTCAAAATCACCCCCGCCCGGCCCCACTGCTCTTACCTGCACGGGACACTGCTGGTAGCATTTAATTTACAGGCCCTGGGCAAATGTATTGCACTGTACTAGGGACTTACAGATATACTAAATACACCATTTGTGGATAAGTCAATCAAACCATGTTTAGGGGAGAAGCACACGCACTTTAGCACAGGTTAACAGAGGTAACGTGCTCAGAGTCCTAAGGCCAACAAAAAGAATGCAGCAAAAAGTGGAGGTGAGCAGGCAAACAGTTTGGGGAAGACCATCCTTAGACTGGCAGGTCTAACAGGAGGTGGGCGATTTGTTGGTGGGGCGTTGCAGTGGAATCCTCTTTGGGCGTCTTGCCCCTGTTTAATTTATATAGTTATAAAAACGAAACTAATTCCCTCTCGGCTTGAGGTCCCTCTTTTTCGTAAAGAAATCGGTGCAAATTATAGAGCCTCTAATAATTCTGTCTCCAATGTATATGATTAATTTAGTGTTTTGTCTTTGAGCTTTTTCTAATTCACTTGTGTCTGTTTTCACCTATGGCAGGTCGAAATTGAAGAGGGGAGAAATCAGGAATAATGTGCATGCATGTAATGAAATTTAGTAGTCAAAAATAATGTTGAAATAAAAAACTATTAAATTGGCCCCACTCCTTTTATGGTTGCGCATCTGGAAAAGGGATACGGTGGGTTAAATCAAACCATTTTAAAAGACGTAATTAACCTAGACCAAGCCAATAGCATCCCCTGGCTAGTATATGTTAGAAAGTCTTTCACAGACTTGGGCTTAGCGGATTTGTATACAACATCAAATAAATGTTTGCCCTTTTCCAAGATTAGGCTGAAAGAGGCATTCTTCAAAAAATGTGTGCTAGAAAGATGGCAACGCAACCAAAGTAAGCTACGGTTACCCATTACTACACTCTGCCCAGAATCCCCAAGGGCCATGATTCCTATCTCTCCTTCGTTACTAACAATATGCATCAATATCTTTTAACAAGGATGAGGTTACATTTTTTCCCCTTGATGGCAGGATACCCTGCGCACGTACACTCACTAAATAACCTGTCGCAATGTCCTTGTGATGGCTTGTCTTCCCAAACCATGTCCCATATTTTATTTTTCTGTCATTTTTACAAAATGGAAAGAAAAAAGTACATCCTCCCCTTGATAACAAAATTGAGCCTATATTCACATTCTTCAGCTTTTGCAGTCATTAATTCTTTGGAAACACCTTATATCTGTTTTACGGTTGCAAAATCTTTATATTCGGTTCTTCGCAACAGGAGAAGTATAACAGACAGGGGTGTTGTTTTATTTGATCACTTACACTAAACTCCCATGTCTGGAAAAGGACTTACTGTATGGCTTTAAAAATGCTATCTGGATTTGTTCAGGGGGAGGCGCATTCTAAATTGCATGCTGTAATAAAAAAAAATCGTAATGAATTCATGTCGGTTTTTAGTAAAGAGGCAATTTGTAAATGTTTTTTTAATGGACATAGCTTAAAATTAACTATTAATTAATTTTAGATCCTTTTTTTAAATGGCACTAGGGAAATTTTATTCTGTACTTTTATGCATATATCAATTGCGAATAAAGCTATTTTGATTTGATTTGATTTGAAAAAAACGAATCATCATCCTATTTTTTTCAACCCACGAGTAATTACAGTGGCTCATTCCACTGGGATTACTTCACCATAATACCAGAATTAGTACCATTGAGCTGAGTAACAAAAATATCCATTACATGTGAATCACCAAGAGCACCCTTGGGGATGAAAATACCTGTTATGTTTCAAAAATCCACATGCATGCATACAAGGCAAGGTCATTCTCTATTTATTATTATTATTATTGCTATTATCATTATTATTATCATAATTATTATTGTTATTTTGTAAAGCTTTTGAATACCTTTACCAATTAAGGCTTCATGTTATGTGAACAGGAAATAATGAAAACAAAATACAGTGATATTCAGGGACTGCAGTCAGCAATTAAAAAAAGAAACATTTTGAGGGCCCTTCTGAAGCCATAAAGTTACTATTTTCCTAAGGTCTAATCATAATTTGATTCAAAGCCAAGGAGGCAGATACCAAAAAGAGCAGGATCACTGACATAATATCGACAACAAAAATATCGTATTGACAAAATATCGTCGTCATAATATCGACTACAATAATATCGACTACCAAGACTTATTTAAAAAAATACAAAAATATCGAGTACACAATATCGTATATAAAAAATATCGTACACCACAATATCGAAATACAAAATATCGTTAAATTAAATATCGTTTAATTTTAAAACACATACAAAATATCAAAAATATCGAATACCAAAATATAGACATCAATATTATCGACTTTTTAACAATATCGACTGTTGAAAAACTGGTCAATTAAATATATGTTTAGCACCAAATATAAATTCACATTATAAAACAATATAAAACACTTAAATAACATAAAATAATCATTTGCAAACACATCAATATATAAAACTGAATTTTTTTTCTAAACGAACAATTACAATAATAAAATAAAAGCTTTAAAATATATAATGCTTGCATCATGTCACATTCAAAACAATGTTTAATATATTTTAAAAAAGAAAAACGAAAAAATAATAACTTTCTACTAACAAGTTCTTAATTAGCGTTTCCCTTATATGGAAACAAACAGCCAAAACAATAAAAACAATTAACTTGAATGAATCAAATACTCACATTTTAAAATACACCAATAACATAAAGCAACCAATTAAATAAACACTATATAAACATGAAATGTTTGCATCTCTTTTACACTTCTAACCTACAATAAAGAACAAGGTGAAACTCTGCCCGACTGTTTCCTGAAAGAAAACTTTCATTACTGAAGAAATCTTTAAAACTGCACTAAGTAAGTAAAACTGTATTTAAAATATAACCATACTACTAGCCTTCAACCCTAATTATTTCTGAGACCTAATTTACTAATCTTTCATTGCTTACATTTATATCTGCTCTACAGATATCTTACAAAGCCAGAAAAATATTTTCAACATCCTCACCAATAAAAGAACAATCAATGTAAGTATATTATATTTTTTTCCAAGCTACCTAAAATTATTTTTCAAACGTAATTCACTAATATATATTTTATTTTTTATCTATCTCCTCTACAGCCAACTGCAAAAGCATCAAAAAAATCATTTTATAAACACTAACCAACTAAATAAAATTAAAAAGTAAGTATATAATTTTCAATTATTAAACTCCCTTAAATACCCACCCAAATATCCCTTTTCCCCTAAAATCCCTATCATCTACAAACAATGTAATCAAATTATTAAAATGTTTGTTTTCTCTTCTCAACAGAAAATACATCAAGAAAATAGAAAATAAAGCTTGAAATCATTTCCTGGACGATTTTATTTACATCAAACTAAACATTGTAAGTATATTCACTGAAATGTAACTGTATTGAATAAATATGTGGTATTTATTATATTTAAAAATTAGTTTTTTTAATTTCCCCTAGCATAAGACAAAACAACATGACTGAAGGTGCAGAATTTGTAATGTCACAAAAAAATAAAATGTTATTATGTTATATGGGGTATGTCTATACACAGGAGAAACAAATTGGCCTTAAAATATTTTGGAAGTGTAGCAAATACTACTCTAACAAATGCTATGGAAGAGCTACTACTCATGAAACTACTGTTCTTTCTGTAAAAGAACATAATCACCCCCAAACATAACAGAGATTGAGGTTAGAGATGCTCTTGAAAGTATTAAAGAAGCAAGCACTAGTACTGATAAACCGACCACCCAAATACTGAAAGAGCAACTATTAAAAGTACCTCAACATGCATCAGGACATTTACCCTCCATAGCTTCTTTAAAAAGAACTATTGCCAGACAAAAAAAAGCAACTACAAGTACCATACCTGCCCCTAAAACGTTTGCAGAAGTAGTTATTCCCCCAGAATTAAGCATTACTCACACTAAAGAACCATTTATATTTTTTGATAACAAATGCCCTGATAAAAGAATAATTATGTTTGCTACTGCAAACAATTTAGTTAAATTACAGCAATGTGACACCTGGATGATGGATGGAACTTTCAAAGTCTGTCCAAAACCATTCTACCAGCTGTACACAGTGCATGGATTGTACCAACATTCAAATATTCCATTCATCTATGCCCTATTACCAAATAAGCAGCAAACTACCTACATAGATATACTCACTAAAATAAAACAAGAAAGCAATAATTATTTTCCTTCAAAAATAATTATTGATTTTGAATTAGCCATGATAAATGCTATACTGAAAAATTATCCACACACAGCAATCCAGGGTTGCTATTATCATTTTAACCAGAGTCTCTGGAGACATCTACAAAAATCAACCCTGGGGCCGATTCCGATCTCGGCCGGTAGGGCACTGAATCGGATTCGGCATAACCGGATCCGATTCGGAGCCCTCTTTCCCGACCGATCCGTACGTGCGTCCGGCCGAGCGAGTACGAGGCGAGCGCACGCGAAATCGCCGACCGACTTGTTCGCGGGTCCGACGCGCTCCGACCGACTCGCAAAAGCTAATAGCACTAGCATATGTACCTGTAACTGATGTAGCAGAGCACTACAATATTCTAATAGAGAGCCCATATTACAAAAGGAACGAAGACAAAATAAGCCCACTACTAGACTACTTTGAGGACACCTGGGTGGGAAGACTGCATAGATCAGGGCATAGAAAGCAACCTAAGTTCCACATTCCTTGGTGGAATGTGTACCTAAGTACCTTAAACAAAGAAGCCAAAACAAATAATAGTGTTGAAGGATGGCATAATGCCTTCCAAGCAACAACAAGCAGAGGTAAACCTACCCTACAAAAACTACTACAATCTATCCAAAAAGAACAAAGCTATCAAGAATTACGGATGGAACAATCTGTAACTCAAATATGTCCCAAATTAACTAAGCAAACTAAAAAAATGTTTGAGCTACTGCAAAGTCAGGTTACCCTATACCCATCAACAAGAGGCCTAGATTACCTATCCCTAATAGCCAAAAGCATATTATAAACTACATTTCCACAGCTATTATACATTTTTTCATTCACAAAACAAACACTTTACACACATATATTAATATTATATTTTCACAAATATTAATTAATTGTCATATATAATTTTTTAATTAAAAAAATATATTTACAAATAAATAATATTTATCAAAATATACTATATATCACAATTAATTATAACAACATTTCCCACCCAAATTAATACAAAAAAATAGACTTACGGTTTATGTAGCTGTAGAAGATGTATTCCAACAAATAATAATCCTTACATCTGTCTGTTAATCCATGTTAATGTTTAAAAAAGCCCCCAAAAAAATGCAAAAATCCAACAGGTCCAATATAAATCCATCCTGGCCAAATCCAAGTAACGGAAACCCTCAAAAACCCGAAAAGATATAAAAATATAAAAATCGCTCCAGGAAATCCCGAAAAATAAAAGAAAGTGTGATAATAATATTAGTTTAACAAACTAATACACACTTCTTTTTTTTTAAAAACGTGTCTGTCTCTACAACGTAAAGTCGATTAAAAGTAACCTGCAAAAAATGTTGAAAGCATACCCACCCACACAAATACACCCAAATACATTCATTAAATACAATAACATTAATTTATATTAACAAAACAACACATATTTAGTCATATTAGCATCTGTCTACACTAGGCCTCAAACACTAACTCACGACATCTCACTAAAATATAACTAACACCTACAACACATCAAAAATGCGACTAGCTAACAATAAATACAATATATACATCCTAACTAGACTCAAACATAAGTATTAAGGGGCCCATTACGATACCCGGCGTAAATAAATCCGCCAGGCATGGAAGCGGCAAAAATCCGCCCGCACACACCGCCTGAACACCGACCACGCCATTACGATTTCACAAACCGAAAACCGCCATCGGCGGAAAAAGCACACAAAATACCGCCCGCCAACGTCCGAGTCGGAGTCAAACCGCCCGCCACGGACGGAAACACGCACGACAACACAAAACCGCCCGCCCTCACGGCCGACACACCGCACGTGACATTACGATCGCACCGACATGAGCGCGGAAAAACCACAAATATACCGCCCGCCAGCGCAAACAACGCCGATGAGAATCGACACAGCAGAAGCCATGGCGCCAACGTACCTGCACAGAAACCATCCGCACACAAAACCAATAGCACACAACATGGCCAACAAGTCCACACAGCAAGGCACGCACAAATACACAAGCACAGTACACATCCCGAAAACACCCCCCCCGGACAAACAAAAAATACAAAGGCCAGAACCCCAGACACAACACACCTGAAAACAACAGACCATGAGGACACACCCACATAGGTGAGTACAAAAGCAGCACTCCCACAGACCACAACCCCTTGCTACATTGCAAACCAGAGAGGAGAGGACACAGTGACACAGCAAGGACAGCAGCAAACCACAGAAACGCACACATCACAACCACCACCACCACCACCACCACCACCAAACACCACCACCACCACCACCACCAAACACCGGCACCACAAACCCCCTGCACATTACACAACACACACCGCACCAGCAACACAAACACCATGGCACCACAAAGAATGCCCAAGTTCACGCCCATGGAGCTGACGGTCATGGTCGACGAGATCATCAAGGTGTACCCACAAATCTATGGGAACATGGTCCAGCACACACCACTAGCCACCAGAAACAGAATGTGGAACCGGATCGTAGACCAGGTCAATGCAGTCGGGACCCTGCCCAGGAACAGAGTCGAAATTAACAAATGTTGGAATGACGTAAAGAGCCTGGTCAAGAAGAAGGAGGGCAAAAACAGAGAGCTGGCTGCCGTCACTGGCGGAGGGAATCCCGCGCTCTTTAAGACCTTCAAAGCGTGGGAGGAGAAGGTGCGAGTCGTAATACATCCGGAGATCCTCGCCGGATTAGCAGGGGAGTGGAGGCTGGTAAGTACAAACTAATGTATACCAGTACACCGCTATGTACTCACATGCGCAACTACCATGCCACAGCTCCCAGGGACAAACACCCCCATGTCCAGCACACAATACACAACACATCACACACACATGCAACAGACACTACCTCACACAGCCCAAACCGAACAACTGTAAGATGCGTGGGGACATGTGTACACTAAGCCAGCCACGTAACCACCAACAGGTCCCCAAATATGCCAGAAGCGCCACAACGAGCACCCACCACACCCATGTGTCCGCCACAGCTGCACTAACCGACAAGTAACAGGTAAGTGGCAGGAACACAAAGTGCAGTGGGTGGGACGGTGGACAGCCCAAGTACAACACACACCAGGCCCCAGTCCCACAGCACAGCAAGGAGGAGCATCCCCCACACCCCACAGCCACGTGTCAGCCACCGCAGTGCACAACGACAGCCGAAAGGCAGACATCACGGTCCACAGCAATCGGTGTCAGTGGGTGTCCAGCCACCCCCACGACCCACAACACCCCCCCACCCCCACAGACCTGCAACTTGGAGCACCCCCCGCTTAGAGCCATGTGGCATCCAGTACAGTGCACGCACGAACAACTTGCAGGTGGGAAACTGGACAGGGCTGGATTACTGGAGGCATGAGGACCATAACACGACCAACACATGGGACATGTCACGTAGCAGACGAACACGCAGCACCGCCCACCGTCACGAACAAGTGAACAATGTGCACACGGACATGAACAACAGACTCACACCCCACATGACCCATCACAGACATAGCAACACCCAAGGAGCCACGTCTGCATGCACAAGCCACACTGAATATAGTCCCACACGGCAGCCACTGTGCAACTCATCACACACAACCGAAACACCATTGAAGTCCTGTCCATGTAGCCCCTACTGCCTGTCAACCACACACCCCACAACTACGCCTATGTAAGACAAACAACACTAGACGCAACAGAGCGGAACAACATAAATGCACACGAACACCACTGAACCCATCAAACTCACAGACACACCATGCACATACAACATACCATCCATCCCATCCGTCAGCCCCAGTCTCATGAAAGGCATGTCATCCGCACAGCTGCCACACATACAGCAGTCACGCTAAGACACATGCCCATGACCAACCATGTGCCAGAAGTCAATTAAGCGCACGACACACTGTGAGCAACAACACACAACATGGGCCACACCCCCCCGAGCACTGCAGTGATGCACATGGCACAGGGCAGCACGCACACCAAGGAGATGGGACAACTGCAATACGTTGGCTGGCACACAACTATCACTCACTCATAACGATGCGTCCAATGCCATGTCCAGTAATCACAACAGACAGCAAATATGCAGGCCATGTCAAGCATGCACACACCTCAAACCATGCACTGTCATGCTGCCACAACACATGTCACGTTCGGCACCCATGGCTCACAGCATGTACCCCAAAAGTATATCCCCTCCCAAATGCGAATCTGGGGCATGGCCCCCATGTTGCCATATGCGTTCCTAAGCGTTCCATTTGAACCCCAAAAGCATATCCCCTCCCAAATGCGAATCTGGGGCATGGCCCCCATGTTGCCATATGCGTTCCTAAGCGTTCCATTTGAACCCCAAAAGCATATCCCCTCCCAAATGCGAATCTGGGGCATGGCCCCCATGTTGCCATATGCGTTCCTAAGCGTTCCATTTGAACCCCAAAAGCATATCCCCTCCCAAATGCGAATCTGGGGCATGGCCCCCATGTTGCCATATGCGTTCCTAAGCGTTCCATTTGAACCCCAAAAGCATATCCCCTCCCAAATGCGAATCTGGGGCATGGCCCCCATGTTGCCATATGCATTCCTAAGCGTTCCATTTGAACCCCAAAAGCATATCCCCTCCCAAATGCGAATCTGGGGCATGGCCCCCATGTTGCCATATGCGTTCCTAAGCGTTCCATTTGAACCCCAAAAGCATATCCCCTCCCAAATGCGAATCTGGGGCATGGCCCCCATGTTGCCATATGCGTTCCTAAGCGTCCCATCTGAACACCAAAAGCAAAGTACAAACCAGACCCAGGATGGGCCAGGAGCCCGCATACACCAGAGTCACAATAAGTAGGGGCACAGCAACACACCCATCGGCATGGCCAATCCGTCCCATGCCACATGTGCACAGCACACAGTCCCATTGCCAAGCACACACAACTACAGATGCTACAGCCACACACACGCCTCCGGGAAACCCATGTACGAGATTGCACGAACTGTCAATGTCAGACGACAAATACATACTTCGCCAGGTGCAACACAATAACAAATCTCATTCTCTCCACAGGTGACGAACTGCTGGATGCTGGGGATGGAGCCAGCAGCCAGCACAGCCAGCCTACAAGCCCCCAACGAGGACACACGGATCTGGAGGATCTGTCCTCCTCTTCGGACACGGACCACCAAGCAGGCCCATCTGGTGTGGCAGGGCCCAGCCGCTCCCCAGGACCCCTCCTACCCACCAACCCATCATCCAGGGCTGCTGAACATTCCCAGCCCCCTGCTGCCACTGTCGTTGCGGCCACACCCACGGTCATTGTGGCCACTACCACTGCCGCAACCGCCACCATCGCCGCACCGACCACCACCGCCGCCACCACAGCCACGTCTTCGCTGGCACCAGCCCCAGCGCAGGTGGTGGTCCGGACGACTGGATCCACCCTGGGAGCCACAGCGAGGACCATGGTGAGCAATGTGGCTAGTGGGCAGGCCGGTGGCAGCAGGACTGGTAGGAGGAGCAGGGTCAGGGAAACGCCAGCCTCCCCTGGGAGCCATGCCCTGCCTCACATGGCCAGAGTCCTTGGGGCCTATGAAGAGGCCCAAGGACAATGGGTCCGGTCTGCTTCAGACACGCGTGAGGTGCTGGGGGTGCTGAGGTCCATGGACGCCCGTATGGGCCAAATCGTGGACCTCATGGGACAGCTGGTGGTGGCGGTGAGGTCACAGCCAGGGACAGCAGCTCCCCTCCGCCACCACCTGCCGGGGCGCAGGGTGGAGCAGCAGTGTCCAGTTCCCCTGCGTCCACAGCCAGTGATCACACCTCAACCACCAGCATGTCGCAAGCAGGCACCCCCTCGCAAACGTGGAAGGGGCCGTCCAAAGTGGAAACAGATCTCCCGGGAGGACTTCGCATGCTCCAAACGCAAGTGAGGCAGCCAGCCAGCCTTCCGCCAGCCTTCCTTGACCAGCCACTGCATTGACTTGGACTACGATCCCACTCCACACAGCCATCTGGATGGCATGTGTGTGTTGGACTATGGACATAGAACCAGTGGGTACACCCTGATCATCACGCAGCCATGACCGACAGCTCATTGTCACTGCACGCACCACTTTTGTCATCACCTTACACACAATCACATGTCACAGTTTGTAATAAATGCACCTTTTTCACTAACTGCTGTTTGTGCCCTGTGTCTTATTTGTCACGGAATACAACGGCCACCTTGGGCGGAAAGGCACCTGATGCGTGGCATGGCAATTGAATCCGGAGGGCCTGTAGGGACCTAGGGGTGGGAGACAGAACAGGAGCACATTCAATGAGTGTGTCACACACCCATCACACAGTACATGTCAACAACTACAAGCAATGTACACACATCGCACAGAGCAATAGGGCACAATGCCACAGCCACCAACAGTGGCATACTACCCTGGCCATGGAGCGTTGACACACAGCACGCAGTGAACAAACGGCCACCCTGACACAGCACACACACACCTGCACAGATACAGCCACATCAGCCGTCGTACATGGACACTCACCGTCAAGTGAAGTAGCGGGCGATGAGCTGCTGCCGCACATTACCAGCTTCCTCCTCTCCGCTGTCCACCTCACTCGAGCTGTCCTGGTCTGCGGGCTGGGGCCCTGGTTGATCTCCGTCATCCACGATGAGGGGGATCTGCTTCCGAATGGCCAGATTGTGCAGCATGCAGCACGCCACCACTATCCGGCACACCTTCTGTGGGTAGTACGCCAGCGCACCCCCGGTGCGGTCCAGGCACCTGAACCTGGACTTGAGGAGGCCAAAGGTACGCTCGACCACACGTCTGGTCCTCCCATGTGCCTCATTGTAGCGATCGTCTGCTGGGGTGCGAGGATTCCTCAATGGACTGAGCAGCCATGCCCCATTCGGATACGCAGAGTCACCTGGGTGTGAGGGACACAGAGAACCGTTGCTAATCCAACTGGACAGGGGACAGCATCGCACAGCCAGCACGCTACACCACTCCACATACTCACCGACAATACAGGCACGATCCTGTTGCATATTGGACATCAGTCGTGGCAAGATGCTGTTGCGCATTATGTGTGCGTCATGGGCCGAGCCTGGGAACTTTGCACACACGTGGGTGATCACCATGTCCGCAAGGCACACCACTTGCACATTCAGGGAGTGCGTGTGCTTCCTGTTGCGGTACAGGTGCTCAGTGGCCTGTGGTGGAACAAGGCCGACATGTGTGCAGTCAATGGCTCCAACGACGTGTGGGATTCTGCCAAGGGCATAGAATGCACCCTTCACTGCCGCCAATTCACGAGCCCTGGGGAAGCGGATGTACCTGTTCCGGTACAGCATCATGGCTGCCAGTACATCCCTCAGCACCTTGCTGAACATGGGCTGGGACATCCCTCCTCCAATGCCCACTGTGTGCTGGAATGACCCAGTGGCGAAGAAATGCATGGCGGCCATCACCTTAGCCGTGGGGGTGACAGCAGTCGGATACACCCTGCGGGGACGGAGATGGGGTTCTAACATGGCACACAGTCGATGCAGGGTTGGCCTGTCCAGCCGAAACTTCCTAATAACCTCTGTATCGTCCATGTCCGCCAGCAATTGGTATGGGCGGTCAATGTTCGGTCTCCGCCTAGGGACAATGGCAGAGGACACATGTCAATGCAACACGACACATAGCAATTTCGCATACACATAACTGACATGACTGAGCAAGCACATGAGCCACAGCCCAGCTGTCAAGCTGGGACGGCACGGCCACAATACACTTACACAGGTCTCCCAACAATGGCAATGGCTAGTGATACAAACCACTGCCATGTGCATGCACATGGGGATCTAGGCCCCAATGACTTGCGGGGCGTGCTGATGGGGACTGACTGCATATCCGTCAAGCGGCAACGCCACGGCAACATGAATGTCTGCTGAGCATGGAACTGCTTCCGCGGCTGGATGAGTATGGCACACGACGACAACGATGTGGGCACAGGCTGAGCGGCCAAAACAAGTGGGACCTGTGGCACGAGGGGATATGAGACAGTAGTAGGTGTCAGCACTGCACCCTATGTACAGCACTGTACGGATCACACCTCCCGAAACATTGACAGGTGTCCACATTGACAGCCCCATGCCAAGACGGCTGTGTGCTTGCAGTCACACATCACAGGTGAGAGGTTACATTGCACGTGCCAGGTGGCAGACGTACATAGTGGGAGCTGGCATGTGTGTGCATGTGTCTCCTGTTCAGGTTCCACCAGATGGGCGCTGACTCTGTACTGACCATTGGACACAGCATGTTCCGTGGTAGGCTTGTGTGTGTGGGATGGTGGCACTGGATGTGCCTCCGTTGGGTGGGGGCCATGCACAGGGCGGGTACGTCGATGATTGCGCATTGTTGGTCACGGTGGGTGCACCAACTAAGATGTGTTGCCCTGTGTTCAATTCCTATGTCCGCATGATGATGGACTGTAGATGTGGGCAGACTACACATTGGTCGATGTGCTGTCTATATGCATGTGCCTTCACACCAGGCACAGCTGCCCCTGCACATGTGACCCCTGCTGGACTCGCTGCTGGGTCTGTGGAGCTGATGCACCTTCTGCGCGTGGGGCGGACAGCTCTCCTCACTTCCCTCATTGCGCATGTCATGACTTTGCCGCAGGTGACATGGATCATGGAGGGCCCACATGTACGCGTGGGTAGGCTACACATGATTGTACACTGGTCGCCACCCCCAGTCAGTGTTTCGAATGGGAAGGTTGTCGTGCTGGTGGTATGTTCGATGTGGCGGATGGGCGGGCCTAGGTGCGGGCTTACATTCCGGACATGGGGGGTAGTTGGATTGGCGACTAGTTGCAGTACACACGGGACACGTCTCTTCCTTTCCACATCTGGGTCATCCCTTGTACTGACTGACAGTGATACAGTCATCTTCGCCCCAGCCCTCATGTCCTCCCCTCGCTCCCCCAATATGCATGCTCACCTGCGAGGCTAGCGCTTGCACAGGCAGCCCCAAGCTCGCACCAGAGAAGGCAAGGAGTGTATGTGTGGGTCCAGTTGCACGAGTGGGCTGTCTCAGGGTATGATGTGTTGCGGGACGCCGTCCACCTGCGTGGTGCCCCAAATGGAGACCCGGCCTGCATGGACTATGCATCACAGTCTTCGCCTTCCGGATCCGCCACCTGCGACACCCACTGGCTGTGGCTGCCCTTGCGGCCAGGCCACGTCCGTCTGTGACTGATGGCCCACACATTCACTCTTTGGCCTCTCTGGGGAGGGCTCGGGGTGGTGGCGCACGCGCTTGCACTTAGTCGCAATGGCATGTGGCGTGGTTGGTATGATGGGCAATGGATGGGATGGTGCGAGCCACCTCCCGTGACGTCAGTGCTGCTCGTGCTGTGGTGCGTCCCCTACACTTCCATGTGACTTGTGCCATGCTAGACGTTGAGGTTCTATTGCCTGCGTGATATGACCAGGAGGAGCGCGAGGAGACCTCTCACACACCATGCTCCACTGCCATCCCGTGCCCTGTATCGCCTGTGCGGATTGACTATGTTGGGGTTACACCTGGTCGACTGGGGCTGTGTGTGCCTTGTCAAGGGGCATGGCGGGCGCACAACAGGATCCAGCTTGTCCACAGAGGGTGGGCTGAGGTGCGCCTGGTACCGCTTTGTACGTGTGCCCGGCTGCTGTGCACACACGTGTTCACTCACCCCGACAGGTGTCCTCTCACAATGCCCAGGGAAGCGGTGGTGTACTGTTCATGACCCCTCCCAACACGGCGTGCTCCAACTTGGCATGTGCGCATCTACCCGTCGCACCCACCCACCTGAGCACTGCGTCCATACGACTTCACACGACACATGTGTGTCTTCCACAGTAGTGCTACTCATTTGCGTTGACATCCAATACCAGTGGACTACATGGTCATGTCACGACTGCCGTGTACATCACATACTCTCATTCTCTCTCATTCGTACTTGTGAAATGAGTCAGCGGAGACAGTTTTGGTTTCAAACATTATATTGTGTCTTCTGTCCTCTGTGATGCAGTATAGTGGACACTACTGGCAGCGGAATACATGTTGAGGATATACTGAGCATGATTGCAAATGGGATAGGGTGTGGGGTTACATGTGATTGGCTGTTGCATGTGGGATGTGGGCTTCAGAGTGACATCTGCTTGGCCAAGGCTGTGCTAATGTACATTTACGTATAGCTGCGGAGCTGCGGACTTTGACACAGACGGTATACATGTAGCCTACCAGACCGCTTGGCATCATGGGCACAGTCCATCTCAGTTCCATGTGACAGGTTTGCTGCGGTTGTTCCTCATGCACGCGTGCATGTGAGATGACATCAGGGCATGTGCTTGCGTGCATGCAGCGGCGTGCCACTTGTTGTTGCACTGTGGTGGTTACTGGACATGTCACAGTCACTGGGGTCGTGTTGTTGTTGTATGCACTTGTCGTCCATGCAAAGGTCCTGGTATGGGATTCCCGGGGCGGGGGTGGGAGGGGTGCAGCACCAGCAGACTCCAGGCGACCTATTCATGTCCACTGAGCGGTGTGTGTGTCCATGTGCGCTGGATCCATGTCGTGTCCTGGTTGTTCGTGCAGTTCCGTCCATGTGGGTGCGATACACAGAGCCCATGCCACTGCCTCCCACGATGCATGCGGTGTTCCTGGATGTGATGGGGAACAGTGTGCATGTCCCGGTCATATCCGATGTCATGGCGATGTCGTTGATGGTGTGGTTACAGTTGCCGGTCGTTTGGTATGGCTGTTGTGGTGGTGACTGGCCAGTCCGTGCGGAAGCTAAGCATGGGTGCGGGGTTGGACATCATAGGTCACTCGGGGAACCTGCGTTGTGGTCCGACGAATTGACAGGTTGTCAGGTATGCGATGCCGTCCAGCAGGGCTTCCATGTCATTGGTGGTGTACATGTTTGCCAGCCAATGTAGCGGATGGTGGCTGTCAAGGTGTTGTTCGTAAGTTGTCCCTTGGAGGACCATGATGGGGCATGCTGGGTGACATTCGATGTAGCTGTTCTCGATGATCCGTCGTGTGGAGGCACAGTGGTCCCATTTCAGTGCGGGTGCGATGTTGGCCACATACGCCATGCCCCCATAGGCAGAGCAGGCCCTGTCGTGTGCGTCCAGAGGGAGGAGTAGTGGTAGCAGGTCCGCCTTCAGACATGCCGGGTTGGAGAGGCATATCTCGACGGGATGCTGGTAGGGACACCTCCGACAGTAGAAGACGGGCATGACGCAGCTGAACAATGTGATGCGGTAAGTCAGTCGGTAACTTACGTTCAGCAGGGACAGGAGATCGCATCCCAATGTATGGAACAGGTTGGTTTTGTACAGCTTGAGCTGTTCGGCGTAGTTGGGTAGGTGTGTTGCGGTTGCCATTTCGCAGCGGTTCGTTGAGGTGGCGTGCTCCGGCTGTGTGTGCAGTCTGCAATGTGCACGCTCCGGGGTTGCTGTGAGCTCTGTGTAGTCGTAGGGAGACAGGACTTGTGTTCTGTTGGCTTGTTTGGAGGACACGGGCCCTCTTCCCACATGCTTCTCAGACAGTTCAAGGTCAGTGATGTGTGACTCCTTCCAATTAACTTGCATGTGGCCGACATGGGGGAGTGTTTTCTTCTTTCTTCCCCGTCCGTTGTGTGCTTCTGTGATATGCGCTATCTGCCCTGTGGTCGGTCTCCTCGGCATGCCTGTGTTGGTCTATTCTTGGACAATGGCTGTATTCACCGGCTTCTGTCGTAGGGCTGTGGTTTCGGAGTTGGAATGGAAGGTCATTCAGTGCTGTCTGCTCTCCCTTGTGTGGGCGGCAGGCTGCCTTTCCGCTCTGCGTTGGGCCTTGTGTGTGAATGTTATTCTTGGGCCACCTGTTGTCGGTCCCCGGGCTCTTTGGTGTTCCGTTTTATATGTCTTGTTCATATGTGCAGGGTGGTATGGGTGTTTCTGTGTGGTACTGGCGTTCCTCTTCCCGAAGGGGCCCTGCTTCTCCTAGTTGGTGTTGCCGCCGCTGTGTGCTACGCCATGTTTGTTACACTGGGGTGTGTCCTGCTGTTGCGTGTCTTCACTGACATGTGTGCGTCGGTTGTGTGGCGTTGGGTGTTGTCCGTGAATTGGGCGTTGGGGACATGTCTGTGGCCGGCCTGTCACGTGTCATGTGCGTTCGGGGTGGGGCTGATGTGTGTGCTGCTTGGTTGTGTCCCTGTGTCTGTGTGCGACGCATGCATGGCGCTGCGGTTGGCCTCTGCGTTGTGCGCATGTGTGGCGGCGTCATCGGCGCTTTGGGGCCGTGACGGGGTGGTTGGTTCCTAGTCCCAGGTGGTGTGTACACATGTGTTCTGCGATGTTACGATTTGGCCTGTGTGTCATATGTGGATGCGATGGTGGATGTGTAGTGTACACGCGCTGGTGGGGGTTGTCCGCTTTTTCCGCCCTTGCACTGTGTGCGCTGTTTGCGTGCACTTGTTGTGTGTGTGCCTACCTGCGTCTCCGCGGTACGTTGTGTCCTTGGTGGTGCATCAGCAGAAGCATGGGGAGTGCCTGCAGTGCTGGATTCATGCTCGGGAGCCGCTTCTTCGTTGTCCGTGCTCGGCATCCGTGTTACCGCTTCGGTTTGTCGTACGGTATCTCTTGGCCGTGGGAGCCGTTTGTTTGCGGCATCGTAATTTATGCGCCGGGCGGGACGTGTTTCGTCGGACGGTGTGTGTCAGTTGAGCTGCGCCGCTACATGTACGGGCGCACTTTGATGGCGGATGGTGTTGCTGGCTTGCCGGCGGTGTTTGGCCTACTTTTCGCATCGTAATTGGACGGGCGTGTGGACTGCTGCGTGCAGGCGGTAACTGGTGGTTTTTGCATCCGCCAGCACGGCGGTGGTGCTTCCGCCCGCCATCGTAATGTGCCCCTAGCTTTGTTGCATATTTAAGTAAGAAGAGTGGTGTACAAAAACTATTTGGTTTATTGTTTTGAAAATGCAGGAGAGGAGAAACATCCTCATAACCTGTACAGGAAGTCAGGCTTGTTCGCTATGTTCACTCTATCTAATTAAGGGTCGGTATTTATCTCCCAACACTTTCAAAGATCACTAGCTACCATTACTTGGAAGTAACCTCACTACTACACTGGAAAGCATACAATCCACTTGCAGAGCTCACTCACTTGTGCAGTGTAGGGCTTGTTGAAGTATATTTACTAAGGGATGCCTTACGGCCCAGCACCATCATGCCTGCATCCACTGGAGGCTGCATTGTGATCTGGTCAAGGCAAGGCATGATGTTATGCGATCATGTAAACCCATGGCCTGCATGCAGAGCTAGTAACTTTTAGTTAGGAAAAGACTGACAAACGTCCTAACTGAGCCTGAGTGCCCAAGCAAGGGATGTGCGAAAATGCTCTTGCTTGACTCTGCCTATTCAGACTGGTATCATTAAAGAGTACTAAAGAGGTCAACCCTGCCAATGTCACCAGTGTCACTTGTCCCTGATGCTGACAGTTACCATCGTCCCTTAATAGAGTCTGTGTGCTCTGCTTCATTTCTGCAGTGAGCCCAGTCCAACAGTCAAAGCCAAAACCATTCATACTCTGCCTGTGAGCTATCTTTGCCACCAGCACAACAGGAGATACAAAGGGTCTACAGTCAGGCAACTCAATGATCCTGACCATGACCTCATCCAGCAAGGGTGTGTCCTTTCCCAAAACTTCACTACCCTGCTTGCAGCTGAGTCCACACATCTGAGACTGGAGAAGGATGGACACCACTCACCAAAATGTTTGGACTAGATTGAGGGCCACCTTCTAATGAGTGAAATGACCTAGTAACTGCTGCTTACAACCAGCCGAGGCAAATACATGACATGATGATGCCTACCCATTTTATTATGCTGATCCTGGAATATTGGTGCCCTTACTATGAGACTCTCTGGCATGATGGCACCAGCTTCTAGTATAAAGCAGGCCCTAGCACAGTGAAGGTAATTTTTGGCACATAATTGGCACACATGGCATGACAGACGCGTAACACGGGCTCTGATATATTATGTCCATCCGTGGCATGAGAGAGTGATAAATTGACGGATTGGGTACAATCTATCCATTTGTTGTATTAGTACTTGAACATGCTTGATGAAGGTCGCACCAAACACACATTTACTTAAAATGAAAAAGTGCTACTTGAGAATGAAATCTAGTTTTTATATGTAGTGATATTTTTTAGTTTTGGGGAACTGAGTTTATTTTTGTACAATTAAAAGCTTGCATTTGATCATAAAATATGTGTAGTATCATAAATTGAAAATCTATTTTTCAAATAACATTTTATGAATTATTTATTTGTGTCACCTGTCTTCGGAATAATCAAGGGGTGACTGGCATGGATTTATGAAGCTCTTTGAGGACTTGGAATAATTGTTCAGTTTGGGATCTTTACATCTATAGAATTGATATTGAACCACACGAAGAGTACACTAATGCATTGGCTAAAATTGTTTTAAAACATATATTTTACTCTTGGATTCATCAAAGTACTAACTAAAATTGCCTTTTGATTCTACCTTTTAATTCTATACAGTTTTCATCAATGTTACTGGCTGATTGTACTTATAAATGTTTCATGGCCCTCATTTTTCTCAAACAATCATTTGGTTAGAAGGGATATCACCAAATCACACATTAAATTGTTTTTAAATTGTATGCCCATTTATCTAATGTGACCAAATCCTATGTGCTGTTTGATTTTCCATATGCTACAACCAGCGGCGGCTCATCCGCTAAGGCAGAGAAGTGACGCCCACTGCTCTCCGAGCAGTGCAAAGAGAAAAATAAAATAATAGTAACTGAATGTTATTATTATTTTATTTTTAGTATGGAGCTTGGAGCGAGGTTAGGGCGGGGCGGGACTGGGCTCGCGTGACATCAGGGGAGGAGGAGTGGTTGGTGCACCATAAGTGCGCATGATGGTTTGGGCCGTCCAAATCGTATGTGCACTTAGCATGTTCTCCACCTGGTTGTATTGCATAGCCTGGGTGGAGAACATGCACAGGCTCCCATTCGGGGCGATGTGGAATGTGCATGAAAAACATGTATGCCTTTAATCTCATCATAATATTAACAACAATCTATGACTAAATTCTAAGAATCCAATAAAAAACTGCAGAAGTGGTAAGCATGATATATATATATGATTTGGGGAGTTATTTGCATATTGTTCACCTTAAATAGATGATCACCCAACCCATTTGTCTGACAAAAACAAAATCACAGAGGGTAACATGTAACATGCATAGTTCACATACATTTTCAAAATTAATTGTTCACAAAGAACGTTCTGCACTGGTCATATTTCTTTCCAAAGGCCTGTATTTTCAGATGTTTGATCCATGTATTTTCGTGGTGCTCTGAATAGTGCCATTTGTCACAGATAGACTGCATCTGGTACTTATTACACTGAAAGTACTCCTGATGTAAAGAACAGCACATCATTCATTCATTCATGAGTCCAAATGAACAGCTGCACAACATCTGCTTATGTTTGTCCCCTCTGAGATGCTTTTGGGCAAGACTGATACCAGGGGCCGTATTATACAAAGTACCTCCGTGGCACTTTGGTTTTACAGAAAGGGCGCAGACACTTGGGCGGCCCTTTCTCTAATGCAGATAGCTGTGATGCACATATAGCACCAGCGCTATGACTAGAGGGTGTTACCTTATTTGCATGGGGGCATGGCCCCATACAAATGAGGGAATCCCTTTGCATCTGTGCCTGCGCCATATTGTAGATGCGGGCACCGAGGCAAAGAAGCTGTCAGGAGGTGCACTGACAGTACGCCACCTCCAAGGTGGTGCACTGTCAGTGCACCCCTGATGGCAGCCCTCTAGAGAGGGAAAAGAGGGTCCCATGGAACCCCAGACAATCCCCTTGCATGCCGGTGCAGTCTTTCAGTTACCCGCCTGCAAGTGGATTTCTAATCCCCCTTAAAAGTGCAGGTGGGTTGCTGCTTGCACAGTGAAACATGGAACGGCTGCTTCAAAGCTGCTCTGTATTTCACTTGAACGCGCTGCCCCCAAGACAGCTTCGACTTTGCGACTGCCTAGGGGCAGCGCATTCAACAAAATATGGCGCACTCTCCTTGCTAGTGCCGAACACGCATTGTAAAAGGTGCGCTTGGCACTAACAAGGAAAGTGTGCCATATTCTATAATACAGCCCCAGGAGGCATGTCCAGGTCTGTGTTCTATTAATAAAGGTCTACTTAAACTCTCTGTTGGTGGGCTGGCAAAAACTGCATGTTCGGGAAGTGTTGATCTCAAGCAACACTGACATAAACAACTCTAGGCAAAGCAATCATTCTAGTTGTGTCGATGCTTTTTAGTTGCTGCTATTGACTTTACCAAGTGTTTTAAAATTTCACACGCATTGGCAAAGCCAAACGAGCGACCAGCCACCTTTTAAGTGTATTCCGTACATTCAAGATGGCTTCCATGTTGTGTGATGCAAAGATTCATGGAGCAACATGGCTGGCCTCCACTATTCAATCAATCAGACTTTATTTCAGTTTAATAAAAGCCTTGTAAAAAAACAGTAAAAGTTAAAAAGTACCCATGGTGTAAAAATCATTAGTCATATTTATACAGAACAGCTATAGTAAAACATATTGCAAAAGTGCCAGTGGTGCCTGGTATCAGTTGTTGGTTTTTTGAGATGTCATAAGTGGCAAAGTTTACTTATGTGCAGGCGTGGCAATGGTCGTGGCCTGTCAGTCTCGTCACATTCCAAGTTGCATGTCTATATAATGCAGCCATCAAGAAGAAGTCCCTTGTGTCTGTTCGGTAGCAAAATAGCAGTGACTACCTGCAGCTACTAATGTTGTGATTTATAAATAGCGGCAAAGAAAAGGTTTCCTTGCATGCAGTGACTTTTTGCAAAGGAAAGCAAAGTGCAGTATTGTTTCAGGTCCACCGAGAGAGCATTTGCACTGATCAGAGTTGTTTAGGGGCTTCTTCCGCGCCTTAGTGTGAAAGAACTTGGGGCATATTATCAACGCCCAGCGATAATTATCGCTGGCCGTGATTAGCGACGTATTTCCTAACGCAGGCTATCTCTGGAATTTATCGCCCTGGTAGCGCGTTATTAACAACGCGTTTCTCCAGGGCGATAAAAATTCCAGAGATAGCGAGGTTATCGCCGGTTTGCAGGAACATCGCTGGTTTTCCAGCGATGTTCCCTGCAAAGCGGCGATAGCCTTGCTGATACTACCCTGTGGTCGTATCAGCATAATCCACCTCCTATGTCTAACATAGGTAAGTCAGGATTGTAGCAGACGTTAGATTTTGGCGAAAACGGCCGTTTTCACCAAAGTTTAACGTCTGCTATAATCCTGTGGGCTGCCTTGTAAATATTGCGATGTGAACATCAGCGATATTTACAACGTAGTCCATCCGGGGTACGCCCAGTAATGCCCACTTTGCATCTCATTAGAGATGCAAAGGGAGGCGTTGGGAAAAAGGGTGCTAACATGCGATTATGCATGTTAGCACCCTCTTGTTGATAGGGCGTTAGTTTTATCTCCGCTTTTTTGGCTTTTTAAGCCAAAAAGCGGAGATAAAGCCCTTGTAGATATGCCCCTTGGAGGGTTCCAGGTCTGAATTTTAAGTACAGTGAACTTTGATCTTTTTGAAAAATCAGGAATAAATATGTCTCACACGAGATACCCGGTTTTATTGTCAGAAATTGCGACCAGAGAGTGCTTTTCTTGTAAAAGTTCCTCTTCCGAGCAAAAGCCCAAAACTGTTTTTTGATTGTCAGCCTGTTTGCTTTTCACATCAGCTCTGGGTGCAGCAATAGGTCCTTGCATCCAATTTCAGTGAGCATTTTGGTGACGTGTTTAAACCAGGTTAAAGATGTGTGAGTTTTTGGTTCCTGTGAAGGGCCTGCAGTGCCTTCAGATATACTGAGAGCTCAGTATTGGACCAAAGGTTTACTCAGTACATAACAGGTTGAAGGGTGATGTGAATCTCGATTTTTTGCATTCCTAGGTCTCCTCTTAATGTAATCATTGGAGAGCCCTTTCCGAGATGGATTAAGTGTGGGAGGAAGTTGTTTTCGGTTATTTGCCAGTTTGTCATTCTTTTGTGCCTTATATCTCTATTCCATATAAGCTTGAAGATTTAGCTTTCATTTTGTAGGCAGTGATAGCTGACCCAACAATTCTGTTACCACATTTATTTGGGAAGCATAATACGGCTGCAGCTTATTGACCTAGAGTAGAATTGCTTTTGACTGTTTGCTAAGCTCAGATGAGGTTGGCGTCCAGTCTTATTCCCACATATTCATGGAAGGGGAATCCACTCAATCGAGGTGCCATAGACATCAAAGAATGATTTCTAGCTTTGATCTGGCAGGAGTATCACATTTGGATGTTGATCGTTCATTTATTGCATTCACAGAAGGTCTCAAAGCCATTTAGAAGACGAAGCATAGTGATTTTTGTGCATGCCAGTAGGACTGTGTCATATAACAATAGTAAAATTGGTATTT
Organism: Calotriton arnoldi; assembly: GCA_963921515.1. NCBI lineage: Eukaryota > Metazoa > Chordata > Amphibia > Caudata > Salamandridae > Calotriton > Calotriton arnoldi. The sequence goes on from CAWUFW010006589.1 coordinate 1,084,168, forward strand.
GACCCTCTCCGAGCTGGCCATGCCGCCATGCACACTTAGAAAGTGCCCATAACTCCTCCCCCTGCTCTGTGGGCAGCCCAGCCCCACCCACACCTAAACAAAGCTAGTAGTGAAAAATAAAATGATAATAACATGGTGTTATCATTTTATTTTTCCTGTGAAGCGACGCTCCTCCGCCTTAGCGGAGGAGCCGCTGCTGGTTTTCACACCTGTGTTTCACTAATGTCCACACAAGTAGACATAGCTAAGAAGACATTCTACATTCTGAATAAAAGAATTTGTATTGGTGGAATTGTATTCTAGTAAATTGAGATAAGGTGCCAGAATATAGTGCAGAAAATATTGTGCTATAAGAAGTATTGCAGCGAAAACACTGACTCAAAAAAACCCTCAAATTATGTCGATATAGGTAATTATAGGATTACTTAACCACCTTCATGTACATTGACAATATATATATCTTTAAGTTACCTAGATGTGAACTTATGATTAGTAAATCTATACTCACCCATGCATATGCATGAACAGTAAATCTATACTTACCTATGCTTATTTACCTTAACATTATTATGGTAATCAATAGTACTTTGGCTAGAATATATTTGTGGAATGATATTTTTGTCCACAGTAGTCTAAGTTACAATTCCAAATTGCACAGCTCTGGAAAAGCTTGCATAATGCTTGATTTTTGCATTTCTAAACACAGAACGGGTGGCAATGTAAACATTCTAGGGGAGGGGGCACATAGAGGGAACATCCATAAAGATGCACATTTGTGAGTGTTCACAAACGCTTTGCAGGTAATTAGCAAGATGAGAGAAGACTTCTATGTTTACCTAGATGTGAACTTATGATTAGTAAATCTATACTCACCCATGCATATGCATGAACAGTAAATCTATACTTACCTATGCTTATTTACCTTAACATTATTATGGTAATCAATAGTACTTTGGCTAGAATATATTTGTGGAATGATATTTTTGTCCACAGTAGTCTAAGTTACAATTCCAAATTGCACAGCTCTGGAAAAGCTTGCATAATGCTTGATTTTTTGCATTTCTAAACACAGAACGGGTGGCAATGTAAACATTCTAGGGGAGGGGGCACATAGAGGGAACATCCATAAAGATGCACATTTGTGAGTGTTCACAAACGCTTTGCAGGTAATTAGCAAGATGAGAGAAGACTTCTATGTTTAGTAGGTTTGCAGTGGATGGCTTTTCTCCACAGGGAACAAATTTAGCCCATGGAGAATAATAATTAGACATATACATTTCTGCATAATTAAGTCGTGCAGAATCTTCCTCATGGTGCTAATTTTGCATTAGTAAAGGCTGTGCATTGGAGTACTTCTGGGAATGGATGATTATCAGGAATTTCCTAGAGTAGACATTGTTTTCTGTGCATCCTAGGACAATTGGAAATCCTCTACAAATACAGGTATAAACCTATGATAATATATTTCCAACTTTGCATAGCTGTTCATTTTCAATCTGGACCAATGTGCTTCATTTAGTATGATACCTGCTGTGATACGTTTTAGTTTCTGGGACTATGTCCATAAAAGTTAAATTAAATAATAATCACAAATAAAGTCACAGTGATAAATTAAAATGTATTCTAAATAATCATTCGCTGATAATTAAAGTAAATACAAATCATCATTTAGGCCAGCTTCTAACATTCTATAATGTATTAATTGCTTGAAATTCAAGGACTACTAAAATAAATACAATGTATGACAAAAGTGGATAATATATGCCAAGTTAAGGCAGAAAAGCTATATCGTTTTTTTTAACACAATTTGAACATTGTCGCTTTTGGATCAAAAACACATCGAAGAAGGTAGTTGGCATTTCTTTTGTGACAACAAACATTGAAAAAAGCCATTACATTTTCTGGAATAATGTTTCCCGCATTTGTCATGTTAGGGCAAATGAATGTTAGTCGGAAAAGTAGAACTGGTGAAGCCAGAAGAAGCAGAACTGACATGCTTCTGCCTTTCACCCTACGTGACATCATGGGGTTAACCTCTTATCCCACCCTTAGCCTCCCCAGCCTCCTATTTGCTGCAGGGAAACTACTGGAATAAGAGGATTGGAATCTCTCGATAGAGGTGGGTTTCTTGTATCTCATTCTCTTGGTAAAGTTATTAAAATAATCCCCTACTGGTCGTATAGACCTTTGATTGTCGACTTGAAGTGTAAGGAAGGAGCAAACATGAGAAATACATTGCAAACACAGTGAAACAAATGTAGCTCCACAAAAACGATAGAGAAGATGGTGTCCAAACCTTAACGGTTTAATTAACAAATTTAGTTCAAGTTATAATTTAAATCAATCACAAAATTGATAGAAAAATATGTTAAAGCATACAAATCGAATTGTGAATGCAGTCAAAATGTATATATGATGAAAAAGAATATGCAAAACAGAATGGCATACAGCTAATAAAGTATGCCCCAAGCAGGTTTCATAAAGGAACTTCCCTATTCTAAATAAAGTTTAGAAAGTAGCAAGGGTAAATTCTATGAGGAGTCATGTTGTAAACAAAATAAGTAGTCCAGGTAAGTTTCCATGTAGATTTATTGTAGGTAAGATGTTTCCAGGATGAGAGCCCCACCAGGAGCAGCCTCACTGCTGCTCAGCCCATCTCCAACTGACACTCACACACACGAACATTCCATTCACCCACATTCTCTCTCCCAGGCACTCAGGCTGAGCAGCAGCAGTATAACACATCCCCTTTCTTTGCAAATGTAAAAGAAAGAATGCTCACAGGCATTTTACACATTTCAAGATATAATAAAAGATGACAAATTTCTAAAGCATTGGCATGAAAAATTAAAGATGGAACATTCATGCAAAGAAGTGAATAAAGGAGGGGAAACAAAACACAAGTACAAAGACTCATGCACACCATCCTCCTTTCTATCGCACAACAACCCAAACACTCCCACACCACAGACTACATACCAACCCAAGTACCTAGATCGTGAAAGCTGGCCAGGCAAACACGAGAAGCACAAGAGAACCAACAATGAAAGTGTGAAAGGAAACAAACCAGTAATGAAAAAAAAACAGTAAGCAGGTTTTGAAAGTATCCACACAGAACAAAGTAACAAGCACAATTATAGCAAACTTCCCCCAACAAGAAATTGGGGTGTGATGTGTGTAAGGGGCTTCACACAGAACCAAAAGGACTCCCAACGCAACCCTGACGTGCGAGGGGAAAACCCAAATCAAGCAAAAGAAACCTTGACACCCAAGAGAGTAACAATGCAATGCAGACCAAAGCAAAAAGCAATCTGAAATCACGTAAGAAAAGCGATAAGCAATCTGAAATCACGTAAGTAAATGCACGTAAAGTAAGCAGGCAAAACTCTTCCTCCAACAACTCAAGTTGGGGTGTGAAGTGTGGAGGGGCTTCACACAGAACCAAGGGAACATCCAACACAACCCTGACGTGCGAGGGAAAACGCAAATCAAGCAAAGGAAACCTTAAAATCCAAGGGAGTAATACACATGCAAGCAAGCAGTAACCTGGAAATCACATAAGTAAATGCATATAAAGTAGGCATACAAAACAAGTAAAGATCATTCCGATCGCAAACATAACCTCCACCCAAACATAGAGGGGCCGATTCCGATCTCGGCCGGTAGGGCTCCGAATCGGATTCGGCATAACCGGATCCGATTCGGAGCCCTATTTCCCGACCGATTCGTACGCGCGTCCGTACGAGCGAGTACGATGCGAATTCGCCGACCGACTCGTTCAGGCGTCCCAACCGCTCCGACCGACTCGTTCCCGGGTCTAACCGCACCGACCGACTCGCTCGGACACGACTCGCACCGCGCAATGGAGACGTTCCCCGGCCGGGTAAGTACGATGCGCGCCGCGAGCAGTCCGACCGACACGCGCCGTCCGGCTCGAAAGAGCAGTCGGAGCCGTACTTCGGGGGTCCGTGTCGGACCCCCTGTACGCGTAGCCGCGCGAGTCGCACACAGGGGGGACCCATGGGTCCCCCCTACCTGTGCGTGTACGGCACGAGTCGCTTCACCGCGTACCCGCTGTAGGGGGCACCCTTGTTCGCCTTGCACCCATTGAGGCAATGGGAGCCCACGTACGCGTTGTACGACCAGCTCCCATTGACTTCAATGGGAGTCAGACCGACTCGAGTACGATAGCATACGGACGCATCGTACTTGTTCGGTCGGGCTGCACGGGTCCGATTTGGTCAGAAATCTCTCCGGGTCCGGCTCGGTCGGAGAGATTTCCGGCCCGAATCGGAATCGGCCCCAAAGTTGGGTTGTGATGTGTGGCAAGGGACTCCACACAGGACTAAAGTAGATGCACATAAGGAAAGTAACTGCATATAAGGTAAGTAATTGCACAACAGAATGTCACACCTGACTCATGCAGACAGGCATACTAAGCACTTAAAAAAAAAAACACCCGTCTCAAGCAAACACAATACATCCGTACCACAATGAAAGGTTATTCAACATTAACCCATAGCCACGTAAAGAGGGAAGCATTAGTACAATTAACTCCACAATTCCCAACAATCATCATGCAATAAAAGAACATGTACCCAAGAAGACAACAACAAGTAAAAGAGCATAAAAATTAAGGCATATAACACAAGAAGAAACACTAAGAAAGGACACATAGGAACACCGGTGAGCGAACTCTCACCCGAGCAAAGTACAATCCCCAAACACAGCAGGTAAAAAGCAGTAGTAGAGTGTCCAGCATACAACACATTGCTGACACAAGTACGCAGAAACAGAAAATCCTTGCTGAAAAAATGTGGCAGGAAGGCAGAAAACACAGCAGTACCTTTATGTTGAAGATTACCCCTTCCCAGAAGCCTCCAAAGTGCTGCAATACTGGGGAAAATGAAGTCAAGACATAACAGGGTATGTCAGGATTCTTAGAAGACTCGGTTCCCACAACACGGAGGAAGCAGTCCAAGCAAAAAGCACCACACAGAGAAACATGAAGATGCAGGCCAGGGAGGAACGTCAGTAAACTCCTGCTGCCCCAAAGCGACGACGTTTCAATTAACGCCGTAATCACATTAAAAAAACGTGGTTGGCAGAAAACGTGGATGGCAAAGATGTTGGGACAATCCCAAGATGGCGGCGCTAAGCCAGGTGGCTCACAGCGCGTTGAAGCCGTTGCACGTCTGGAAGCAGCAATTTACATTGCATTCGACGGCAGACTCACGTCAGAGAGGGTCCAAGGAAGAATGGCAGGAAAGTCTAACGCCGGTAAGAGCGCGTGCTCAGTGTATGCGTGCTGTGGACAGCTCGTGCTGTATTTAAATGTGGCACAACAGTTTAACGGCAAAAAGTAATAGGTGACAATTGTTAAAAAAAAACTAAAAACGGAAACAGGTCACCTATGAGTCCCCCGCAGGCAGCACATGTTGAGAGACCTCCTCAGTATTAGGATCCATGACATAAGTGCATCGGCTCACTCGAGGAAATGAGGGAGAAAAACACAAAGTACTCACAATTCCTCTGTGAAGCCTCTATGGATGGAGAGTGGGCACAATTATTAGAGCGAAGGTTGCAACAAACAGCCAAAAATTGCAGGTCCAGTACAGTTGAAGTGGACACAGCATAATTACGCACACCCAGATAGGGTGACAGCAAGTAGACTCCTTAAATCCTGGCAGAGAACAGGACAGGCAGACGGCAGGAGACGCAGATGTCAGGACAGGCAGAAAATAGAAGAGGGAGGTAGCAAGAACTGGACGCTCATCAAGAAAACTGCACTTCTGGAGACACTGTCCCAAAGTGACAGGACAGGGACAACAGTCCCTAGGAAGCAGGAGAGGAAGCAGGAAAGTAGAGCAGGGACTGGCACAGAGTAGTTGGGGCGACCGGTGTAGGGGTCACTGGTGAGGCTCACTCAAGGGTGCCAGTATGCTTTAAGTCTGTAGCTTGTAGTTATAGAAGGTTCTTTACCTTTGACTTTCTTCAGGATTTCTTCAGGATGCAAGTTTCAGTAGATCATTAGGTGGAACACGCAGGTTCTTTTCCAGATCGTCGCCAAAAATATGTTGTAAACAAAATAAGTAGTCCAGGTAAGTTTCCATGTAGATTTATTGTAGGTAAGATGTTTCCAGGATGAGAGCCCCACCAGGAGCAGCCTCACTGCTGCTCAGCCCATCTCCAACTGACACTCACACACACGAACATTCCATTCACCCACATTCTCTCTCCCAGGCACTCAGGCTGAGCAGCAGCAGTATAACAAGTCAGCATCAGATGAACCAGATTTAAGGTTCAATGGAAAAAGCCTGAGTATTCAAGCATGAAGTTTAACACTCTGGGCAGAAGAATTCAGCAGAGTCGAGAAGAGGTCTTCTCTCAGCATAATCAGGATAAGGTCTTATCTGCTACTCCAAAGAGCGCATATATAAAGGATGAAAGTAGTTTCCAGAGGGCTTCTCCTTATAATCTTCCCCGAACAAACCAATAAAAAGACAGTGTTCTCAGGGGGGAGCAGGTAGACTCCCTATTTTCCCAGCTCCCATCAAATAAGCAATCGTCTGGATGACATTGGATGTAACATCAGCCCGGTCTGCCTGGTACGGTTTGGCATCTCCCACCGTCTCAGACTCCATATCCAAGGCCAAAGGTTAACCTATAAAGAAGAGGAAAGCAAAACTCTTGCAAGGCATTTTCTAAAGCGTAATGTGTGCACTGAAGTCTGGTTGCAAGTTAGGCCAACAGTAAATTTAAACATGTTCTAAATGAATATAGTTAGCTTTAGGGATTATATCAAATGCAATGTTACAGAATGCATACATTTCTTTCATGGTGAATACATTATTATAATTCAGCTAAATATTTAAGTGGCTCTCATCAAAGGAATATACAGCAACTTACTGCAATGGTTTAGTAAATGCACACAGATTAATACAGTTAAATATATGTTAAGCATATATGTAGCATATAAAGGGGTTGGGCATTTTTTATGCAGCCCCATTCTATACTTTGCATTCTTCGTATACCACTGCCTTCATGATCCCTGAGATCATGGAGAACAAGGGCAGTAGCCTGTGTAACAATAGGCAAACCAGGGGTGCAGCTGCTATGCCTGGCTGTTCAAATTGACGTGAATGAAATGATATACAGCCTGAAGCACGAAAAGAATACAATATCTTCACCCACAGGTTTGAGAATTAACAAGATTTTCCCAAAGTATGCATGTGGCAATTGGAGGCTTCAGGCATACTCTGTTAAACCATTTTAACTTCAACATACGATAATGCAGCGGTATTTCCAAATAAGTGTGCAAAAAGTGTGGAAATGCCTCCCTATGTTGGTAATTGCACTTCCATGAATGAATTTTTTCCTCCAAATGAAAAATATTTTTTGGGAGTAAGAAACTCTTTCCTCTGTACCACCACCAATTTTTAGAGTCTCTCCATCTTACTTCCAAACTGGTAAAGGACTTCTTTCTCACCTCGACAGGACTAAATCTCAGAGTGAGTAAATCTCTGCACCTTTTTGTCTTGGCTACCCCTAATCACTCCGAGTATTTCCTATAAGAGAGACTCTGCAGTAATACGTCTCCTATTTCATTCACTTCTGCCACTGATGCTATGGTCTTGTCTAATGTTACCTTCATTTCCTCAGGCTCACCTCTTGATCCCTGCACTATGAAGCTACTTAAGACATTCACCTCTCCTTCCTTCCAGCTGTGAGCACTCTATGTAACTCTTCTCTCACTTAAGAAAAAGGCCCTCTTAGTTCCTTGATTAAAAAAGCAATGACAATGCAAATAGGTTTCAGCTTTAAAAGTCTGAGCTATTGACTTTGCCAATGCTTTTAAAAGAGTGTTTGAGGGAGGTAAAGGAACAGAAAAAGCAGAGGAAAAGAGGAAGGAAGCACTTGCCCTTCCATGGAGTGGTGAATACCTAATAAAAAGCAGTCCCCTAAGACGCAGTGGAAGCATACAACTCATCCAGTGAGAACACTGTGAGACTGAAATGCTCCTGTGCAGGACAAATAATATATAGAAAGAGGACATTGAGTGAATCAAGAGCAGACTACAGTGACAGACAACAGAGCTATTCAATTATGAGCAAAGAGATTACCCAAAGTATGTGCTATGTACTGTAAACAATAGATCTGTCCACAGACATGTAAATCTCTTGTAGCCAAGACTGAAAAAGCAGACTGCTTAACTGTCATGGCCAATTGTAGGCTAATTTTGCTATTAGCATGTCCCACCAAAATCACCAAATGCATTGTCAATCAGCAGCTTTTCAAACATGTTTAAGCAAATAATATCTTTGCCTCTCCATTATTTGCTTCCACCTCAAGTTCAGTAGAAAAACATTTACTATCTGCAGCTGGCAATATATTCATGCTGCTTGACTTAGGAGGAGAAGCAGTGCTAATTTATTGGATCTCTCAGTAGCATGTGATACGTCATGTACAACTGACTGGCAAACATTGGTATAAAAGATTTCGCCATACACAGAATTCTTCCATCTTGCCAGGGTATTTTCAGGCTGTCACTTTAACTCAGTGGTCTCCATTCTTTTCTGTAATAAGAGCTACTCACGTTCAATGAAAATCCTCCTGAGCTACTAATATTATTAGAGATGTATTTGTTATTAAATCTGACTAGATTATATTTGTGGCCACCATACGTAAAAGTTACCAGCAGTGATCAGTTCAGTGCATCACACACTTGTTGCTATCAGTAACGTAAAGATGCTTTGTCAAAGTGGAATACCTCTACATTGGAAATACATAACAGCATAGGTGCAAGCCCTGGCATAGTGTAAATAATGTTAGTAATTCATCTCTCCAACACAGTTTGATTTTTCTCACTCAAATATCAACTTAAAATATATCTAAGAAATTCAACCACTCTTCTCCAGACATCAGTTTATGAGTTCTGAAAACATGCACATTTTCTTCTCACAGACATGCTTTTCAAGTTTGGTATACATATATTAATTCAACCAAGCACAGGCTTCTAATTTAGTTGTTTTGGGCTGCACACAGGAGAGCTACTTACAGGTAGCTGGAGAGCTACTAATAGCCCAAGAACTACTCGTTAGAGAAGCCTGCTTTAACTTCTTTTAAGTCTTCACTTGAAGAAGTTTGTTGAGGAGTCCCATGCAGTTCATGTTTGGGGCTCACCCTGCTTAATATCACTCTAAATACTGAAAAGAGAGGCACTTATGTTTGGAGGTCGATATGCCTGGGTAAAACATGGTGAAAACTTGGGCCATTCTCAGATCCCTGCTTCCTTTGTATAACATTTAGGTATTATTTCTGATATACAGCTTCTTTTCACTGTTCAGATCGACAAGCTTACAACTACTTGCTTCTTTCTTATGTGGCCCATTAAAAAGCTAATATAAGGATTTTACTTTATCAATTTAGGAAGGCACCAGTTCAGACACTTATTCTATCATGATTAGATTATTGCACTGCTCTATATATCAGTATTCCTGCTTATTCAAAGGCTAGAATACAACACATCCACTGCGCACTGGCATGTCTTATTTGGGATTGAACCAGTGGCCAATTAAAAAAAAAAAGGTTAGTGACAAGGCCCACCCTATTTTTCAAGATGCCACTGGGGCTCACATATTCCACTGCTAGGTTTGCCAAATGCCAGTTCCAGCACTTACTACTAACTATCACACTTATCCAAGCGTGACATTTTGCTCTATTCTGATGGTGAACGTAAATGGATTATTATTACTTGTGGTTTTTAACAAAATCTAAAGAATGACGTTGTACACTGAAAAGAAACCTTTCTATACATTAAAATATACTTATGTACAATTATATGATAGCTTAGTTCGGCATTATGCAAATTGAGCTGTTCAGAAACAACTATGTTGATTTAATTTCAATTGATCAAATTATATAAACTGTGATTTGTTTAGGGAGTATCTAGTGGAATGAATAAATTATGTGTCTAATATGTTATTGATTTTTGGATTATTGCTATGTATATGTTGTAAATAAAGTGTTGTATATATGTGTATTTTTGTAGCCCCGAAGAAGTCCATGAGGACGAAGCGCGTTGGCTACGGTTTTAAATGGATTATCAAAAGAAGAAAATGAATAAAGAATTCTCAACCTACTATGTCTAATGTATGTTATGTACTATAAAAAATATACAATGTGTGTGCTCACTATTTGAAGAAGTCTTGCTGAACTCCTATGTAATATAAGTGACATACCTTAGGGTGCTGAACCATTGTAGAGAAATACAAAACTTTCATAAAACACAATAAATTACAAAACTCAATTTGCTGCAGTGCAATTGATTGAACTAATAAAATTCACGTTGCGATCTTTAGCACAAATGGTTTGATGGATCCAATGAAGTGCCCTCAATAAAATAAGTACATACTAAGACAAGGTGCCGGAAAAGCAGAAAGCTCAAGAGAAAGCCCTAAAACAGCTCCTGATTTGTCTATTATGCCATCCAGCATACCAAAAAGTACCCATAAGAAAAGACTCAAATCCACTTGCCATCACAAAGGAATAAAGTGCATAGTGCTAAATATCTAATCTATCAGCTAAAAAGAGTAAGATAACAATTCATGAAAGATTTTGCAATAAAACAGTGTTTGAGACAACTTAAAACATAGAAGAAGTACCTAAAACTAATAATAAACAATACATGATGGATTTGGTTAGAGAGATAAAATTCTACTGCTTAGGACCTTTCTTTAAAAGGAACATTTGGAGTTATTAAATCAATGTCACATGCCTACCCATTATAATCAAACACCTCCTAGCCCCCCTTGGTGGCTCTCCTATGGTGTTTTAGCTTCTTAGCACAGATACACTTTGACCTCCATATCCAGACTGCCTGGAGGATTCTTGATACTACAAACACCACCAACCTTGAGGTGTCAGATCTTAGGATCCTGGTAGTACCCAGGTAACTCCTAACACCCAGCGATCTGCACAAGGTTAGTAGTCATTTTCTCCTCTGAAAGTTGTACACAGGAGGAAAAAAAAACAATTTATAAAAATAGGTTATATTTTTATGAACAAATAGACACCAAAATGACAAAAATAAAAGGTGGGGAACCGGAGAAATTAATTTTTAAGGAATAAACACTTAAAAACCGATGCCGCCATATTGGGACATCTGGTCGCGCTTGACCGGGACAAAGTCAAAATTTTACCTTGCACTTAGTCGTTTTTCTGAAGCTTTTCTCTCAATGTCGAGCAGGACTCTTCTTCAGGCTGAATTCTCGTCAACGTCATCAGCTTGATTTTCTGTGAGGCACTGCTGCAGAGCTTTCAGTGGGACTAACCTATAATCCAGGCCGGGTCGCGGTTGAAGGTAACCGGCTTGACTCTCAACGTCGAGTCAGTCACCTTAAGGCACTTTTACCAAAAAGCTCCCAAAATTAATCAAACTTCTGGATCTTCTTCCCGAAGGTCTCCTTGAGGGCTCAAAGTGTCCACAACACAAATCCATCGGTCTAGCATTTCTGAGATGGTCCTTGGGATGTTGGGACTGCAATTCCCACAATGCACCTGGTCAAACCATTTTGGCTACCCCTCCCTGCTTCTTCAGTTTCAGTTCTTCTTCCACAGGAAACCCATTGTCTCTAGCAGGCTACTTCACACTTTATTAAGACAGCTTGGCTCAGCCTGGCAGAGGCTAGTCAATCAGGAGAGAGCAGCTGTAAGGCTGGATTTTGGCTTACAGAAAAGAAAGTTTAATAACTTAAATCACGATAGCAACATGGGCTGATCACTCCACCTTAGAACAGATTTTGCGGCACAGGGAGTTATTCGCAACATGGGGCATTGAGCTAAAAAACATGGAGCTACCTCGCTACCCAAGCCCATTACAGCAGTCCAACCAAACCAGGGTTGTATTGAAAGGAGTAAAAGGGCCTGACAATCTTAGCATAATGAAAGGTGATGACCAAACCACAAGGCAAATTACTATTACAATACCCCAGCCCCAAGTATCTAATCTTGAGGATAACCCACAGGCAAGACCCTTAAACATGAAATGCGGAGCAGCATGGACCAAAGCACGTAAAGATTCCAAAACAGTCCAGGGCTGCAAGATCTGCTTCTGGAACGTGAATGGTCTAGGCTCCAAACTCGACGACGCCGACTTTGCAGATTTCTTCCTAAAGCACGATATTCTCCTAATTCAGGAAACCTGGCAGTCAACAAATTCCCCAATTGTAGGCTACAAAGAACACTTTAACCCAGCCATAAAAGAGGCAAGATATGGAAGGGCAAAAGGCGGCCTGTCGATTTTCATCTTGACTGATATCCTTTGGGAATACGAAGATATCGATTTAGACTCACCCATCCTCCACTATTCTGTTAATTCTGAACACCTACATTCATGCCAGCCCACAAGCAAAAAGGAAAAAAAATCCAGCAATTGACTGCCGCACTTAGAATTTTAAAACTCACCTATCCACTTGCTAACATAATTCTGTCAGGGCATTTTAATATGAATTTATTACAAGGCCAAGAAAAAAATCTAGCAGGTTACATACTGGCATGGCAGGGCAATACAACAAGACGAGACACGTTGGGCAAGAGATGTGCCGCATTACTGGAAGAACTCTCATTGTTCACACTAGATTGACGAGGCCCTCTGGATAGTCCACTAGTAGAGTAAATGGGGTAACCCTGTGTGCTTCAGAACCTGGGCATTCATAAAGTAAACTACAAGTGGTTCTATCGGGTAGAGCAAATGCTTTGAGCCTATGAAATATTCATCATGCAAGATAGTCTAATACATTTCGTTATAGACTTCGGATGGAACACACATAGATGAAATCATGTATGGCAGTCAATTTCAATAACATCAAATGACATTAGTGACATGAAAATGAAGTGAATAAAGTGAAGCAAGGACTCACCAATTCCAATTGAAGCTAAACACTCCCACACCAAGGGTGAGTGTTAGGAAGGTAGATTTGAATTCAAGGCTGTGAGATGAATGAGAAGGGGTAAGTGGTGAAAAATAACCAGATGCGATTGATATACAAATAATGAAATAAGGTAGTAGCATGGTAGGGGAAGCAAACTCACCATGGTGAGTTTTATAATCCTTATGGCCAGATTAATCAGTAACCATGAACCCTAGTTATGGAACACATGTGACTTATATGTGATTCACCTCCCCTTAGGCTGTCCTCCGTTGTTGTCTGCTCGTCCTGAGGAAGACCAGCAGTGGAGCTTCCCTAATTGCGCATATCCAGGGTCGAAATGTCGGCGTTCATTTTCAGTCTAAGTCCATCAGGTCAAATAGGGGTCACTCTAGATCATGTGTTAAAATTGGAAAGGACAGACTCCCCCAGTTGTAATTTTTATATACTGTGTACATATTTGTATGTCTTTTATTACATGTGTATAATTTCACTTAGTCACATATGTCACCTTGCTTCACTTTATTCACTTCATTTTCATCTCACTAATGTCATTTGATGTTATTGAAATTGACAGCCATACATGATTTAAAGAGTAAAAACGATTTTCATACCAAGAATCAATTTTACCTCTGGATAGTCCAGCAGCATTTACAAGAGTAACAGACGAAACTGGTGCAACTATCGATTTTACTTTGGCGGACCCAGATCTGTTCCCTTATATCTCCAACTTTCAAAAAAGGAAAGACCAGAAAGTGACCATTACCCTCAAACCTTCACACTTATTAACATCCAAGAAAGGAGTCGGCAAGCCAAGGCTCTTACATTACCAACCTACCTCTATAATTTAAAACAGCTTACATGGAACAAAAACAACATAGGTGCCATCATGGAGGCTTGCTCCACCCTCCTGGCTCCAACAAATGCAATGCCACTTGGGATAGAGGCCTTTGTCATCAATTTAAACACAACATTTTCTTACTACACCCCCAGTCATAAAGTATCCGGAAACATTGGTGCAGCCGGGTACACACACAACCGAAGGATAAAAAAAAAAACTAAAAAAACACCTAAGATCAATGCGATACCAGGGCTTACAACCAACCCAGTAATCACTTGCAACAACTGCAAAAATGAAAAGAGATCTAAAAAGGAAATCAGGGTGGCAAAGCGTACATGTAATGAGCAAATCTAGATGAAAATGCTCCATGCCAGTCAGCAAAGAAACTCAAAACTTTCTGGGCGAATATCAACATCTTACCAGTAGCGGTCGGTGGTGGGAGTGCCGCCGGGCGCTGACGTGGGGCGGGGAGGGGCAGGGTGGGGGTAGTAAACTATGGATTACGGCCGATTACAGGTAAGTACACATAAGAATAAATAAAACGAATTTCGTTCTCGCGCTGCATCGCCAAATGCGATGCAGCGCGCAACAAAATTCGTTTTATTTATTTATATGTGTACTTACCTGTAATCGACCATAATCCGTAGTTTACTCCCCACCCTGCCCCTCCCAAACCCCACGTCAGCGCCCGGCAGCACTCCCACCACCGACCGCTACTGCATCTTACTAAATGCTAAAAACCGACACTTTAATTCAGGCATAACGGAACATACCTGGAGTGCCCACATAGCAGTCACATACACCAAGATGTCTTACTCTGGTGTAGCAATTATCAATGAAACATCAAAGTGACCCAGTTGGCCTCCATCCAGAGAACGAGTCCCAAGGCCCCAGTGTTCAAAAACAAACCGAAACCAGATATTAAAATCTGTCCATCAATAATGACAAATCCCCCTATTTCCCAAGATAAATACTTAGAAGATAACGCACAGTCGGGAGCACAGGTAACAACAAGGATCGACCCAACGGAATATCATCTACAGATCACACAAAAGCAGGTATTGAATGCCATAAAACAACAAAGATCCGATGGGGCCCGGGACCAAATGGCTTGCCTAATGCCTTATTCAAAAAGATCCAGCTTTTGGTCCACCCACCTAACCACCCTGTTTGCTTATGCCTTGGAGACATGTACCATCCTAGACTCATGGCTAGGAAGCATCCTACAACCGATATACAAAACAGGGGTGCGTTCAAACCCAACCAATTACAGACCAATAGCGCTAATTGACGTCGAGGCTAAGATATATGCTTCAACCTGTTGACAGACCTAGAGGATTGGGTTAACAGCATAAACCTAACCCTAAAACGCAAACAGAATTCTGCACAGGGATGAGCACCCTAACGAATCTATCTTCAGTCACATTCCTGGCCAACCAAGCCATCGCTAAATCGAGCTTCCTGCATACGTGCTTTGTAGATCTTAAAGAGGCTTTCGATAAGGTTCCCAGAACCAAGCTATGGGCAAAAATGAAATCTTGGGGAGCTCCCGCAAAATTGCTAGAAGCAATCATCAACCTCTACTCAGGAACGTTTGTCCAAATAAAATTTGGGGATGGTCGAAGTCTTACCAATAAAATCACAACCACCAATGGCTTAAAACAGGGGTGCGTCTTGGCTCCTTGTCTGTTTATCATCTACACAGCTGATCTAGAGACCATCTCCGCTTACCACAAGGAGACCCCCCGAAATTGGGTAAGGTCCCAAAAAGTAGCCTGCAATATGCCGACGACATTGTTCTGCTTAGCCAAACGCCTTGAGGCCTACAGCGGCTGATCATCCAGCTAGCAGAATACACATCTACTGCCCAATTAGACATTAACTTCCAAAAATCGAAGGTTATTTGTTTTTCCAGTCCTCACAAAAATAACCCAAATTCACCTGGACCAGGTGGAAATATAGAAATACCTGGGGGTACTATTGGACCGACATCTCAACTATAAACAATACCTGGCACTAAGGCAAGCAAAAGCAAAACAGCTGCTATTCGCATTTAAAAGCTTTCAGAAAAATGTAGTGTCTGCTCAACACACCATTTGTTAAAGGTTGTTGTAGCAAAATTCTTGCCTTTAATTTCATATGGAATGGGAATGGTTAAACACCAAGGATTCAACAGTCTTAAATACTGCACAATCTAGTCTCTTCAAGAAACTATTTTTAATTCCACGCCACATATCTCAATCCCAGATAAGACTGGAATTTGGTTTAAAAATCAGATTCCCCACAAGACAAGGGGCCCTCGTCCAATATTACTGGAGAATGACGGCAGCAGAGGAAAATTCCTTAGCCCATCACTGCTGCTGGAGGTTGAAAAACAATCCAGGTTGAATACGTCAGTATATTTTGTTTTAAAACAATCGCTTTCTTCTTTAAAGTTAGAGAACGCTTGGCTCACAATATCAGCCTATCCTGAGTTCAAACAAATAACCAACAAAGCCATTAAATGGCAATCCCAGCTAATAGACAAAGCATCTTTGGCCCTTAAAACCCACGCATGGGTGGTGATACCAACCATACAAGCTGGAACACTTTTCACGAACATAAAAGTTGAACCTGATTTTATTGAGACTGGGAGCTTATCCATCTAAGAACCTTACCTCAAAATGGAAACGGTCCTGGCCCACTATGGAATGCCGCCTTAGTGGACATGGAAACGAGTCACTACTCCACCTGATATGTATTTGTCCGGCGCTACTAAATCTTTGGAAAACCCTTTTACAGCCAACACTGAAACAAGAACAAATAAGTACTTGCAGAGCTGCCGTCATAAAATGCTTAGGAGGCTTGACAGTCCAATTGGCATGCAAGGCGATAAAGCTGCAAAAGAATTAGAAAAGAGTGATAGATGAATCGAACATGTCTTCTCAAAATCAACTTTGTTTACTCAAATCAAAACCCCATAGCTCACATGACTATAGCAGCAGCACTTTAATTACAAATTATGAAACTATGATAGCCTGCGATCGGCTTAACCCAAATATATCAGAAACCCATTTTCTCTAGTAGGGTCGGACATCATATGTTCACATGCAACCAATGAAAATCGTTATTAACATCATTTTTAGAATACATTTTAATGAGTTTAATGGAATGCCATATTTAAACTAGTACTATTGTTTAATAATCTTTATGTATATTGTGGGTAAATTGTATCGTGCTTTTATGATTTTAAATAAAATCGAATAAAAGTATTTCTTCTTTAAAAAAATATATTTTCTGTGATAGTTATTATAGCTCTAACATTGGCAAGTTGTTGGATTTATTATACCAAGTCCTGGGATTACATTTAGCTCCTTCCTAGCAATATTTATACATAAAATAAGACATTCCAATGTTAGCCTATGAAGCTAACTATCTACAATGGGGAAAAATGAATTTGGCAGTTTTCCCTGACCAGGACTTATAAACATTGTTTATAATGTCGCTGCTTATAGTTACATGGCACCCTACTCCTGGGGCACCTAGGGGAGACCATATGGGTGGCTTATATGGTAGATTACATCTTTGGAAGTACCTTTCATTCCAAAGTCGAATTTGCATATAATTACAATTTAAAAGCAACCAGCAAGGCAGGGTTGGCTTTTAAAACGACAGCAGGCAACTCAGCGACTCAGCAGTGCACGCTCTAGTGCAGGAAATCTACTGGGCCTCTACAGCTCTCTCTACACCTCCCTGCCCTAATATATGCTAGGGACTTATATGTAGTTTGAATCCCCCTTGCCTTATTATATACTACGGACTTACAGGGGTCTGTCATTTATAATTATACCTAACCAATTACTTTTAATCAGAGCACAGGCCCTGAGGCTGGCTAGCACGGCCCAGGGCACAATCAGAGTCAGAAAATCAGCACCTAGAAGTCAAAATGGTTGGTGGCAAAAAGTGGGAGGGACACTGCAAACAGGTCCTAATTTCTCACAGGCACAATATGATTTTCTTAGTCACCTCTGAGGAACTCACCATGAATGTGAAATAACTGAAGAAATCAGTGTTACTGCATTGATTCCCCCAGTAATACCTATTTTTCTGTGGTTCCCCACCTAGGCCCTGATTATGAACTCAGCAGAGAAGAATTCCACAATGGAATTCCTGCCCATGCAGTTATGACTGGGCATTTGTCCCCGCAACTGTAAATCTAGCAAATAAAATCACTTTGGGAAACTGGCTGCATTGTAGCCTAGGCGTTTTCTGCCCCGGCCAAACCTCAGCTACAGTACAAGGGAGTATGTAACCCTTCCACACTACAGTCTCCCCTATCCAATTTACCCTCCCCCACCTGCCCCCGTGCAGTCCACAGCAGCCCCCAGGCCACATTTACACACCCATGTAGAGTAGATGGTAACTGATAAGGGAATACTTTGTGAAATTTCACTTCAGTGAAACCAGGTCCACAGGGTATTCCCCACTCCTTGAAGATAAACTCGTAATTCCATGGCACTGGCTGAGTGTTACCGCACTGTACTGTGTTTTTCACAGGTGAAGATTTACCACCATGCTATTATTTTGCAACTTATATTCAATGCCCTGGAACTTTCACCAGCTCAAAAGATTTAGAGATGGTGGAGCAAGGAGTGATATTTCTGGACATCCTGTAAGTCCTGCTTCCAGTCTTATAGTGAACTACATACTACTTCTAAAAGAGGTGAAGGACTACATAACATAACAATTACCTAAAAGCATCTTTCATTCGTTGGTTGTCAAGTGACACGTAAGGGAATCTTTACATATAAATAAATCAGAGCCAAGTATTGAACCGTTGGGCAGTATGGTTCCTTTTCAATCATACAGGAAAAAACATTTGCTGAATCCCATTTCAGTCAAGTAAGGGCTGGTCTGGTGAGCGCAGGTCAGCAAATATGTGCAAAGAGCACAGCTCCCAATTCTATGTGATGGCTCTATGTTACTTTTGAGTGACAATAGGGGAAAGTTCAAAGAAAGAAAAAGGAATTGTAAGCCCCAGTAGAACATGACAACTCTTTTATTCTTTTGTGTCACTCTGCCTCAACATTGCTTTTCTCACTTCAAAGTAAGAAACTAAAATATAAAAAGACATTTCAAAAACTCACTTATAAGAAATGGCTTATTGTGTTATAAGGCACGCGTACTTTCTTTTGATTTGAAGAGAAAGACTTCTCTTTTCCCAAACCTTATTAGAGAAAGAGATCTAGTAATGATCTCTTCCTATCTACCAAACTAGAGTTAGACCTTAAAATAGTACTGTCTGGATCGCATTATCTTTGAGATTACCCTAGTGTATTCTTAAGGTTGCTTCATGAGCAACCTGTCAGCTTGTGACAGAAACCCCCAGCAGTGCTTTACTAAAGAGGCATTATTAAGGCAGATGGTAAGTTATTGTTAATAAAGATTCATATTTGGGTCTATTGTAATCTTGACGGCTTCAGATAACATTAATTATATTTTGATAATGTCTTTTAAATTAATGATGTAACTTGTTCTTTGTTTTCAAATAATGCTATTTGCGGTTAGCTAAATAAATTGATTTTATGTATGTCATCAACATGTGCTTTGCCGTCCTGTGCCCGCGTCCAATAAGCATACAAGTTAGCTTCGTGGTATAAATGCATCAAAACTGAAAAACAGTGTAAACAGTTATCTAAATTTATCTGCATGGGGCCAAAATCATTAAGCATTTTCTATACCCTGGTTCAACTTAGCTGTGAAACATGGCCAGTTGGTACAAAGAAATATCCATTTCTGATTCCCATAATCAGGATTAGCCGATTTCTAACGGATCAGCCGCCATATTCTGAATAAATCCACTGGTGCAGAGCAAGATGGCATGTGTTTCTAAGACATTGCACATGCACTTATACCAGGATTTCCCCAAGTTAGTTAATGAGCTGCAGACAGAACTGCTCAGAAGCAGAGAGGGGCAAACACTCTTCCCTGTTTCCAAGATGTTCTGTCTGCAGCTTATGCCTAGAGCATTTCTGTGTTAAGTGTATGTGCTTTAGACAGCGCAAGTTCTGAAAAACAGTCATGCTGCTCCGCGCTGCATCTGTAAACTGTTCACAATATGACCGAGGTGCATTTATGAAAGTAAAAGCATTGCCAGTGGGTTGGAATTCCTCCAGCTGCAAATTGGTCAAAGGATTGGGTTTGTGGAAAGTCCTAGATGGATCCACCTCTAAAAGCTGGAAAACATAACATAACTCATGAATTTATAGGAATCTACAACCAATTTATTGTTAGTATTCCTTTCTGAAAATGAGCTCAATTTACTCCTGCAAAGGGCAGAAATAAGTGTGGTCAAAGTTAGGAATTAGAAGTGAACACTACTAAAATTAATGGAGAGTGATGGAGGAGTTCATTCCAAATGAAAGAAATGTTTCACCCACTAAAATCAAAAGAATATCGGCAAATGCACATTCTGTTGCATTTCCGTAGGCTTAATTGTAAAATGGTCACAAATTTGGCATTCTAAAATGTTATATATTTAAGTATTCTTGATAAATTATGATTGTAGCAGTTTTTCAGGAGCGCTCCTAGAATTCTTTGAGAATTCCAAAATAAACATGAAATCAGAAAGTAGGCCCATGTCTGGATTCACTCTGACACCTCCAAGAATGTATGGATTTCTAATAACTTTGGGCTACTAAAATCGGAAAAGCTGATGTAGTGCAGGTGTCCAACTTTAGAACAAAGCTCAGCAAACATTTTGGTTTAAGTCTCTTCTTTTGTGGTGGAACATGTCAACTTCTAGGCCATAGGGGAACTTATCAGAAGCCCATAGTTACAAATTGTAAACAGCTTGTTGAATCCATACACACAGTGCCTAGGTAATGTTGAACGCAGAGTATTCTAGTTTTCCTGTTTTGCAAACATTCTTAAACATTGAAATTTTAATACTGTTCAGTCTACCTTGTTTAGGAGGATGTCTGCGGCAACCTTCACTCTGCATTTGTGTTCCAGGGACTCAGAAGTATACGAATAGAAGGGTTGAAGAGTGATACAATGAAATCAATTAAACCACAGTCACATAATTAGACATAATTTAGGCAGCTGTGCAAAAAGTACATTGAAACCAATTGCAACAGGTTCCTAGAAATTCTTTCAGGGGATAATGGACCTCTCTTGCCCTGACTTTCTGTCTGTGAGAACAGTGAGAAATTGACTTTTTTTTTAATTTGCACAATTTCCCAAAGTATAACATTCTCTTCATTATACGAGCATGTCTATGACGAAGCTCAGAAAACATGTTTACCCTTTGATCTCCTAAATGTGGGGATATCAAAAACATACATTTCAAATTATGCACACACAACAGAATCTAGTGGTGGAGTACAGACCTCCACTATCCTCAACTTTACTATAGCCTTATAGCCCGCTGTAGCGGGCTATACCAGCCATTAAAGGCCCACTCCAGCGTTAAAGGCCCGAGCCGAAGGCATGGGCCTTTAACAAGGGAGTGGGAATTTAAAGGCCGGTATAGCCCAGCTACGAAGTGCTATAAGGCTATTAGAACATTCTGCCAGTAGAGGGCAGAAAGTTCTCACAAATACAACAAAGGCCTCTCGGAGCCCGAGGGGGTTTAAATCCCCTCGGTCTCCGAGAGGCCTTTGTTCACAGCAACAGCTGTGAACAAAAGCAACATTGGAATGTTGTGCTGCAGGCTTTTACCGACCCTTAGAAGCACGGAGCACTCCATTGTATTCAATGGAGTGCTCCACATTCCAATGTTCTAATATCCTGTAAGTCTTATCCATAACCAAATCTGTGTTCTGAAAACTGGGGGCATATTCTCAAGGAGCTATTGCCGAGTTAACGGCACTTTATCGCAGCCAAAGTTGCGATAAATACATCGCCCCATTCACAAGCTGGTGTTAACAGCCCATAACACCAGTTAACCCGCGATAGCAGCCGCCAAAAACATCGCCACAGATGACACCGGCAACTATTGCTAATGAGATGCAGAGTAGGCGTTCCCGTGCAAAAAGCCGCGTCAACACCACACCGCAACATTCACAACGACCAGCCAGATCGGCGATAAGTCCACAAAACATGCGATATGGCGCGTTAGCAGCAGGAGACTAACACCTGCTCTGACCTGGTGAAAAGTCGGACGGCTGCTGGCACCAGAAAAGGGAGCCCAGCCCACAGCCACACCTGAAGGACAACAGATGCCATGGAGCTACTCATCATGCAGCTCGGACCCCCACCAGGGCCACAACACCCACCGCCACCACCCCCGGAACCCCCGGACCACCACAGAGGCAGCGCAGACACAGACCGCGGACCTTCAGAAAATGCACCAGCCTCACAGACATGACACTAGAGTATATCATTGCCCACTACAGGCTCAAAAGGACAACCATCCTCCGCATCCTGAACATCATTGCCCACAGGCTGACTGTACCAACACAGCGGACAACCAACATCCCTCCGAAGACAAAGCTGCTGGATGTGCTGCACCTGTTGGCCTCTGGGACATTCCAACCAACAACCGCCAGAGTCGGCGGAGTCTCACAGCCAGCCCTATCAAAGTTCCTCACACCTGTCTTGGATGCCATCATCAGCCTGGTACCCCAGTACCTATACTTCCTCCACACTGCGCAGGATCAGCTGCAGACCAAGCAAGGATTCTATGCCATAGCTGGATTCCCGCACGTGTTGGGGGCAATAGACTGCACACATGTCCTACTTGTGCCCCCTGCCGACACTGCACACAATTACCGCAACAGAAAGCACACGCATTCCATCAATGTGCAGGCAAGAGTGGACCACCGGGGACTCTTCACCAATGTCGTCGCCAACTACCTAGGCAGTGATTCATACATCTTCCGACAGTCCATCATCAACCAGCGCTTCCAGGATGGCACCTATGGAAATGCAGTGCTCGTTGGTAAGAACCAAATGAACACACCACACACCTCAACTCCACAATCATAGAAACTCACAACTCTGGGAATGCACACGTCACAACCCACATACAACATGCCAAACAACATGCCCACCCACCAGACATGACAGCACAACTCACCGTGGGAACCTGGCCTAGCCATGTCCATGAGCCATCAACCGCATGGCACCTCAGCCACACATTAGCAGAATGTGGGAAGAGGAGGGAACCAGGCATGTGCGAAGGAGGCGATGTGACTGATGAATGGGACTGCACACAATGCCAAGTGTGGCCTGGATGTGTTGGACAGACTGCAGTATGCAGACCACACACATATCCATGTCCACATACACCGCTGGTGTGTGGTGTAGTGGACAGTGGATGCAACCATGTCACCCCAGCCAGTGGGGGAGATCAAGGAAATGTAGCTTGTTACGTCCCCCTCTGTAAGCGTGAGAGGAGGGGGCTGGCCCGGCGTACGCCAGGTCAGCGTATGGGTGTGAATAAAAGCACGTAGCCCTGGGCGTGGTCCTCTTCCGGAATGCCCAACGTCCCTGCCAGGGCGGCGCCTCTCACCCCGCCATGAGGCCTACGCCGTGAGCGGTGTTGCCTGGGATCCTGTGCACCTGCTGCACCACGGACCGCTGGTCCCCCAAGCCGTCATGACCGACCCTGCGCATCCAGGCATCACTGCTCACCTGCCGACACCGGCGTGTGTCAAAGAGGGCCCACCACGTGCCAGTGCAAGCTCCAAGCCCGAGGCCCCCGACCTTGGCAGACTCCTCGGTCCATCACGGCCTCTGCGACACAGGCCTGCGGAACTCCTTTCTCGTTGACGTACACCACCGGCATGCACAGCGGACAAGTAGGTCACACATTTGGAACTGCGTCTTGATTGCACCATGGCAGAGTACATGATTGAAGGCTGAGTACATGTCACTATACGCCCTCCGATGTGGTGCCACCAAGTCTGTGCATAGGACTCCCACCAAACGTGTCTGTGGGCCCTTGCTGACTCCGAGCTTGGGCCTGCACTGTGGTCCTGCAGGCCTCACACCAATCCAATGCAGTCCATCACAGGCAGGATACGGCCTCCTCGCCGGCTGCACACCCGCTCAGCTCTGGTGCCACTACCTATGTCAGCCACAAAAGTAATACAAATGCCAATCCAACGTAGTGTGTGAGAGATCCAGGAGGAGATGGCTGGACAGCAGTTGGCCCGCGCTTACCGCTGCCTCCGGCCGACACTGCGGCCAACTAGGTTGCACTTTTGGAACTGAGTCTTGATTTCTTCATGGCAGTGTACGCAAGGAGAGGAGTAAGAGGAAGACGCACTTCAGTCCGGGAGGAGAAAAGGCTCACCTTTACGGAAGTGATGGGACACTACCAACAACTGCACTGGTGCCACTGACTCTGTACCAATAAACAACAAAATGCCAGTACTGATAACCAATTCACCGCTTAATAACAGCACATTGAAATTAAACAATGTAACCACAGGACCTCTGTTCCCATATATTTTAATCAAAATTTATTTTTCAACATCATCATTTCTATAATTTCATGAATTTAATTTAGAAAGCATAAAAACATCCTTATCTCCCCACTCGCACTAATTCTTCTTTAAAACAAACCTACATTCACTGCCAATTCACTTTCATACCCATTCTTTCTAATCATTACCACCATTCTTCCAAATCATCCATTAATCACACTCCATGCACATACCAGCAGACTACCACCCCACCCCTCTTCATACCAATACAACACAGTACCCAATTTGGAAATACAATTACAATAAAGGCCAAAGACAAATCAATTTAAACAAAAACACAAAATTCTTAATTTAAACATCTTATATACACGCAATTGGCCATCAACAGATCGACGCGTTTCGAACACCCTTTACTTCCGGGGTTCTCCTCAGGACCGACAAGCCAAATCCGGCCAGTAGGTCAGCCGATCTAAGCTTCTGACAACAACCAACTCTTTTTTAATGGCAGCTAACCACCACTGCACGACGTTCAGTCACCACTGTTTTTTGTTCGAGCTCTTTTTGCCCCTCTAGGAGTCCTGTCTTCTAATCACTGAACTGCCCCAGAATATAGTGGAGGAATAGAATGATTTGGTCGTGTCCCGTTTCCTTAAGACACGAGTACTCCACTGCGTGGTATCGTCGCGGGTCACCGAACAATGTGAATTGGGGCTCAGCCTTACTGATTGGAGTCCAGACCCTTTGGTGTTTTTCACTGACTCTGTACAGCGCATGCCTACCACACGTGGCTGTGGGTCCCTGCTGACCGCTGCCTCCGGCACACACTGCGGTGGAGTAGGTCACACGATTAGAACTGAGTCTTGCTCTCTACATAGCAGAGTCCATGTCATTGTACAGGCCTCATCGCAGACTGCATCCCCTTCCAGCTCTGGCGCCACTGAGTGTGTGCCCTGAAATCCATGGGCAATCTCTGTTTGGACGTCGGTGGCGTCTGAGCCCATGGGCTGGAGGCTGTCTTCATCTACATGTAGCTGATACTGACATGGTGGAAAAGTGGGGTCTGTAGCATTCAACTCCGCCATCTGCCTGTTCCTGCTTGCTTCTGCCCTCTGAATCATGCCCTGGAAGGACACCTGCCACTGTCCTCCGCAACCCTCCGCGAAAGTCCCCTTGGACATCTACGAGTACACGCTCAGCTCGCGTGGCACTACCTCAGTGCCCTGCAAGTCACCGTCCCGTGGCGGTGTGCCTGTGCCGGCCGCTGTGCATCCGGGGCCACAAACTCTGTGCGTACCTTGTACTGCTGATTGTCTGCTCACTGTTGTTGTCTTTGCCAGCACCAACCAACCCCTGAGTGGTGGCTTACACTACCCAACACCCATCCAGCACAGGCGTCACTGGAGATGTGAGCCTGGCAATAAAAGGGCCGGGCGCACGTGCCCGTGGCCAGTCCCACGAACTCACTCAGTGTGTTTGTGTGGTTATTATGTATGCATGAGGAACCGGGGTCATTCCACATAACATTGTGCTGAGTCCAGCGTGCGCATCCATGTCATCGCAGGCAGTGGTGTAGACCTGGGACATGAAACCGTGTCGTACCTCACTGTGAGTGTAAGCGGGGTGGACAGGCGTACATCGGTACTGCATAGGGGTGTGGCTACTCCACACGTGGATCTGGGTGTGGTGCAGTGTAGGCCTTGCCAAGGATGTGGCTGATGCGTGTGTCTCTGTTGTAGTGTCTGCGCCACCCGTCCCGTAATCGGCAATGTTGCCACGTGGCATGCCCCCGGTGTGCGTGCTCGGCCACAGGGGTACATGGGGGAGGGCATGCCCGCTCGGGGTCAGGGTTCACACATGCCAACTGTTGTGTGTGTCGCTATTATTGATGCATGAGCCAAAGATGTACCCTCAACTGCATGTCGGGTTCAGCCAGGCAGGTGCTCTACATCTGTGTCAGCCCTGTCCTGCAATGGGCCGACACACACGTGGCCGGCCACATTCTGCGCAGCATCATCACTGTGTTGTAGTCAGGCTTGTGGACATGCGCAGACAGGCATGACAATGGTGTGCCGTAGGGGTGCATGTGACGCAATCGCGCTGCGCACAATAGTGAATGTGCTCGGGGGAGAAGGTGCAGCAGTGAGGCTACGTAATACACAGTGATGCCGCTCATTAGCAACACGCAGTACATGTCATACGGGAATCACTAAGTCACACATATCACACACCAATGAACCAGTGGGCCTGCCAACACATCATGCAGTACGTTGTCTTGACTCATGTCTCTCTGCACTGTCACAGGTGACCAAGGATATGCACTCTGCGCTTGGATGATGACACTCCTCCGAGCCCGAACACACAGCCCCAGAGGCAGTACAATTTGGCCCACAGATGCACCAGGGGCATCGTGGAGCGCACATTTGGTGTGTTTAAGTCACGTTTCAGGGGCCTGGACGTCACAGGTGGAAGGCTACTGTACAGCCAAGGCCTCATGTGCAAGATGATCGTTACATGTTGTGTGTTGCACAGCATATGTGTACGCAGCAGGGCCCCATGGATACGTTTGCCAGATGCACCGGGCGATGATGATGGAGTTGAGGCAGGTGGACCACACCCCACTGCAGCCGCAGCAGGAATTGCCCATAGGGACTACATCATTGGCAATTTCTTCTGTGGTTGATGTCACATTGTGAGGGTCCTTAGCAGTAGTGGCACAGTACGTTGACTGACGACAGGCACAGCATGTGCTAATAAATGCATTCCGAAACACATTCCCTGCGTGCATGTCACTCATCTGTACAGGCACTTCACTCAGACACGTGTGGGTGCGACATGTTGTGCTGACAATTTAGGAATTTGTTAATGGATGGTGGGTGTGTCACCTCTGTGCAGTGAGGCTGTTTAGGGTGTCACGTATTCGAAATGCCAGTTCTGTGTGTCACAGTTGTTACGGTATCCCACTCTTTGGCGTTTCACATGTGTCCCAGTTCATTCCATTTTGGCTGTCATTTGTGGCCTTCAAGTGACAAGAGGGCTTCTTTTGGGCTCTGATATGTGCCGCCATGATGCAGGGATGCACCCTGTGACTCAAGTCCCGTGACATGGGCGACATGTACGTGGGGTGAGTCACTGCCCCTACATTGGTCTATGCTTTCATTATTGTTTGGTCATGGACATGGCACGTCGGTGTGCAGGGGGTGTTGTTTGTCCCTCTGCAATGTGAAGAGGAGATGCGGTTTCACAGTGTGTTCCATGTTTGTTTCCGCATTGGCGCAGGTTACCTACTGAATGCATGTCAATGTATATTGTGGCTGTTTGTGGGGAACTGCCTGTCTGATTTGGACAATGGTCATTTGTTCTGCATCACAGCTGTGGGGTTGTGCTCGTACATTGTCATCTCACCATTTGTTTGGTCTGCTTTTATGGTGATTGTTCCCGCCTGATGCGTGTGACTTGCAGGCCTGTAGCTGGTTTTTGCTGCTTTTTGTATCGCGCTTGGCCTCATCGCAGCTTTTTTTGCGTTCGTGTTTCGCATTTTTGAGGCGTGGCGTTGATTTTAACGCGGTCAGTTGACGGGTTGTCTGGGGACTATCGCATGGTACTGCCGTGTTGTGAATACTTGGTTAACACGGCGTAACTTTCCCGCGATGGACTGCGATGTTGGAGGTTGCATTAAGTAACTTTTGCGATGGTTATCACACGTTCTTGAGAATATGCCCCTGGGTGTTTTGGTGGGGATGAAAAATATGAGGAAAGTGAAACAAAATAGTAGAGACAAAACAGGATGTCTGGTATGGGAGAAGGCAATAGTTTTAAAAGGGAAGCACAAACACAAGGTGAGGAAAATTCCAAAGACTAATATAGGAAAGAGCTATTACACCATCCTGTTAAAAATGCAAAACCCCATATCCATGCCAGAAGCAGTAACCTCCTTGTATTGAAAAATATTAAATGAGACCCAAACAATTTCAAAAGTTAAATACTAACAAAACATAGCAATTATAACTAATACATGGACATTGTTGATAAGTAATGGGAAGGTTGGATATCATACATACAATAAACTCAATAAATAAAAACCAGTTGTTAGTAAACCTCAGAGCTCTCAAAAATGGTACTACACATTTTTTTTAAAAAAAGGCTTGATTACAGATACATTAGATGGAGATAAAAATCACACTTGCAATGACTGCACCACATATTTTCTGCTTAGATAATACTTATCTATACCATGAAGTGATAACAACAAAATGTTAAACATTTCCAGCATAAAGTGTATGTGTTTACAATCTCCTAAGCTATTGTAATATTTCTAAACTCTGTGCTGCAATAGCTGGACTTGGGAAATCTATGCTACTTGGAATGCTGGTAGAAAAGGGGTCTGACTGTATAGCAAAAGGCATTCCCAAGAAAGGCACTGGTATAGTTTATTGATAAACCAGACGCAATTTGGAGTGGTGGTTAAAATGGATGTATGATGATACAATGCGATCATTTAGATCGCGGTACATTACATCGCTGTTTTACAACGCAAGTCGTTACAACGACTTGCGCTGGAGGAGCGCTGGACTTACGAATTGTGTGATTTACTATTCCTACTCCAGTCTACGTACAGTAGGGAAGGTGTTGGAATAGTAAATTACACTATTCCTTAGTCTAGAGCGCCCTCCAGTGCAAGTCGTTGTAACGACTTGCGTTTTAAAAACAGCGATGTAAATGTATTGCGGTGTTTTGACCGCGTTGTAAAGGTCGTTTTCCGGTTAAAATTGATCAAGATGAAAGTACTGAGTCAGGAGCAGTCTACTTGGAAGAATAGCAAACGAAGAAAGCAAATATTCCAGACTGCAAAGACAGTGTCAAGAGGCATAGATCTTACACTTCTTGTTCTCTGTGGAATTAGAAACTGAGGACAGTGTGAAAGTATGGAAAACATTTAAAAAGAGTTTGATAAACCAATAAACCAACATAGGTTTGATTTGGAGAACACATTCTTGATTAAAAGGATATTAAACAAGAAACAGGATAAAACAGTATGAAAATATTTAGGCATTGAATGAATATATTTATGATGGAGAATGGAACATAAATCACAGTGGGGGAGAATGGAATACTGTATAGCAATCAAAAACAGCAATGAAACCTAGATGGCATTGGATCTCTGTGGCCTACATTAAAGAAGCCGGTCTTAGATAAATCAAGGGCAGGAGCAGGGAGGGTTGGGCAAAAAATGAGCGTGTGATTTACAAATGAGACATCGCAGTAAACAGTTGTGAGGCACAGCAGAAAGAGTAAAAGAGACAAAGTTGTTCAACTGCGAGTATCTACAAAGCAACAAGTACAACTGAAGAAAAGTAATAGCATAAGAAAAACAGTAAGTAAATAACAATCTTATCTCAAGCCAGAGTGAAAAGAAAAGGAAAATTATCTCACTGTAAGAAGCAATCAAATAAGCTACATCCAGGGAGCAGATTGGCCATATTTCTTACATCGCTGAAACCTTTGTGATGATTACTGCTGGAAGTTGCTGATAGTGGAGATGGGTTTTTAGCACTGAATAAGATTAAGTATACCAGGCAGTATAATTTGTGATTTTAAGTTTATAGTTTGGTGTTAGGCCTGTCACCCTTAGGGTGGTCTTCCCCCAAACGCTTTGCCTACTTACCTCCTCTTTTTGCTGATTCTTTTTGTTGGCCTTAGGACTCTGAGCACTTTACCACTGCTGACCTGTGCTAAAGTGCATATGTTTCTCCCATAAACATGGTAACATTGATTTATCCACAATTGAGATATTTAATTTATCTGTAAGCCCCTAGTAGAGTGCACTACCTGTGCCCAGGGCCTGTAAATTAAAAGTTACTAGTTGGCCTGCAGCACTGGTTGTGCCACTCACACAAGTAGCCCATGTCCCAGGCTTGCCACTGCAGAGCTTGTATGTGCAGTTTTACTGCCATGTCGATTTGGCATTTAAAACCTTTTGCCAAGCCTTAAACTTCCCTGTTATCATACACTTCCCTGTTATCATACATATGTCACCACTAAGAAAGGCCCTAGGTAGCCCATCGGGCAGAGTGTTGTGTAAGTAAAAGGTAGGACATGTACTTTTAAGTTTTGCATGTACTGGTAGTGAAGAAACACCTAAATTAGTATTTCACTACTGTGAAACCTACTCCTCTCATAGTCTAATATTGGGAATTCCTTACTACACTTTTAAGCTGTAATTCCTGATTGAGAAGGAGTAGCTCTGGCATGATTCATACCATTGGAACAGTAATGATAAATTATCTTTGCTGGCGAAGTTGGATTTAGTATTACTATTTTAGAAATGCCACTTTTAGAAAGTTGGCATTTCTCTGCTCTTAAAGCTCTGTGTGCCTGTAGCCTGTCTCCAATGCACATCTGGGGTTGGTGACAGCTTGACTTTTTGCATTCTCTCTAAACAGCCACACACACAGAAAGGTTAGGTATGTCTGAGTGCCCATCTGCATCCTGGTGTCTCGTCCTTGGCAGGATGGAAGGGAGGAGCTGACACTTACATCTGAATGGGCAGTGTCCTGTCCCCACACAAAGGGCTGATTACCCCCCTGTACCCCTGTAGTGAGTCTGGAGCCAGGGCTAGTAAGAAAGGACCTCTGTGCACTTCAAAGAACCCTCTTTGAAGTCATCCCCACTTCAAAAGCACAACTGGGTATAAGTACTGGGTCTCTGATCCCACCAAACCAGACACTTCTGGACCTGTAAAGAACCTCTGTCAGGAAGAAGCACTGCTGTGCTGCTACAAGGACTGTCACTCTGCTGGACTGCTGCTCTGGAAGAAATGTTTTTATGCTGTGCTGTCCTGCTGCCTGCTACTCTCTGACCCTGATGAGGAAGAACTGGACACTGATGAACCCAGAGTGATCTCCAATTGCTTGTTGGCTTGCCTACTGTCTCTGAGACTCAGGGATATAAAAGTCTCACTACCTTCTCCTGTGCCTGGTCCATTGGAATTGGACCAAGGCGCTTGCTCCAGTTGAACCGACTCATCTCCTGTCTGCAGGATGCAGAACTGATGCATAGTTGCTGTTGCAGGAGCAGAATCAGCGCATCGCAATCAGAGCCTGCACATCGACGCCACTGCACTGATTGGAACCGATGCATCGCCTGCTGTGAGATCGGGATTGACACATCAGTGCCGCTGCAGAGACTGAACCAGTGCATTGCACCTGGAACCATCGCATCCACAACCACCGCTTTGGAACCAATGCATTACCACCACTGCAAGGAGAAGATTGACACATAGCCCCTGCAGCGTGGATTAAACCTGCCTTGGGAACAGCTGCACTCGGAACTGGTGCGTCGCACAACAGAACCGATGCATTGCAGCAAGTGCGTGGACAAATTTGCCTCAACACACCAACCTCATGGGGAACATCAACACATCTCGTGCTGCGACAAGGATTAGGATACTATTGCTCAGCTGGCGTGGGTCCTGTAGCCGTCCTGCGCTCCATCGCAGGTGGCAGAAACTCTTGACTTTGCTCTGGTCGAGCGTGACCAATTAACTCTTTGAGCACTATTTTCTTCTAATCACTATGGGCCCTATTACGATGTCAGTCGGACGAGCATCTGACCGACACCATAGCAGGATGGAATCCCCGCGACTATTAGTTGGCGGTTCCACCCACAGTATTAGGATGCAACCGCCCTATGGGCGGTTGGAAACATCCATTTTTCTATAGCAGCTTGTGCGATGGTCGGAAATGGGCTGCAGCACAAGCTGCAATAGAAAACTGCATGTTTTCAAATATCCCTGCACCATGTGGCAGGCACCATGCGGTGCCTGCCACATGGTGCAGGTATGCCCTTCAGACCCTATAGCGGAGGGCCAGGGGCGAAGGAGGCCCTGCTAGGGGTCCCCAAAGTCACTTTCCACATGCACCATGAAAGTGCAGGTGGAAAGCGACATCGAAATCACAACGGTAGAGCCGAGGCTGGCTCCCCTGCCATTGTAGGATTACAATTCCGCCCGCCGCCCCGTCGGAAGCAGAGCGGAATTCTCCAGCGGGTTTCCCTCTGACCGCCAGTATCATAATACAGCTTTCCACCCGACATCATAATGAGGGCCACGGTTTGCATTTAATCTTTAAACATTCACATCTCAACTTCTACTTGGATTTTTGTCGTTTTGGTCTTGATTTATTTATAGAATCATGATCTATTTTTTAAAATGGTGTGGAGTCTTTTTGTGGTATTTTCATTGTGTTACTGTTTGAAGTGTTGCACAAATACTTAGCACAGGTAATTTATGGTGTGTATCTGATTTACCCTGACCAGGACTGTGGTTCCTGATTGGATAGGGTGCATACCTCTACCAATCAGAAACCCAATTGCTAACATTTGGTAAAATATCTTGGGCCCAATTCATGAAAAAATGTATGGCGATGCAGCGCGAGAAACGAAATTCGTTTTATTTATTTATATGTGTACTTACCTGTAATCGGCCGTAATCCGTAGTTTACTACCCCCCACCCTGCCCCTCCCCCGCCCCACGTCAGCGCCCGGCGGCACTCCCACCACCGACCGCTACTGTTGGGACCGTTCCCGGATCCTATTACTCTACGGCCCCCTCTGCCTGAATGGAAGCTATTCGATCAATTAGAACGCCCCGATATTACCCAGTTGTGTCCACAAAACCTTATGTGCACTTGACGATGCCTCACCCTTTCCATTCATATTGGAGGTTTCTTGTTCTTTCACAGCACTACAGAATTATATGTAATCCAGTCCTGATGATGACCTGAAATTCAAACAAGTTGAAATGCCGTCAACCATTCAGCATATTCCCTGGTGTTTTTTGGTTCTTAGCATGTCCTTCATTAATTCTGTTCTCATTACCAATGTTTTGTAGCCAATTTTAAATACTATTGCGCCTTTTTGCTGGTTCTTTGCACTTCTTCACATGTTCACTTGCGCCGTTCACCTTTACACGAGCACCCTGTGCATACTTTCTTTGGATTACACCTACTTACAATGTAATAGTGCTGATATTACTATTACAATTTGTATTTGTAGCTCTTACATACAGATCTCTTTTCTCCTAAAGAATTGTTTATCTCTCCTTGCTTCTAATCTGTTGGAATTTATTTTGCATTTTATTGAATTGCCTATAAATATTACCTCTTGGAGCACTGTTGTTCGTTACATACTAATCACCCTTGTCTCAACTGGATTCATGGATTACCTTCTGTGGGTTTTTCGGTAACCTTCTAAAAGTGGCATTTTCAGAATTGCAATTTAAAATCCAACTTCACCATGAATTGAGTTTATAAATTGTGATTCCAGAGACACTAAATTTGGGGGTCCCATTGCTTCCCAATCGGAAATTACACTTATAAAGTGTAATAAAGCAATCCCAATGTTATCCTGTGATAGAGATAGGCTCGCAGTAGTGAAAAATGAATTTAAGAGTATTTCACTACCAGGACACGTAAAACTTAATAGTACATGTCCTACTTGTCATATATACTGCACCCTGCCCATGGGCTGTCTAGGGCCTGCCTTAGGGGTGACCTATGTGTAACAAAAGGAAGTTTTGAGGCCCGGGAAGTAGGTTAACTTTCCAGGTCGACATGCCAGTTTAAAACTGCACACACAGGCTCTGCAGTGGCAGGCCAGAGACATGTTTAGAGGGCTACTTATGTGGGTGACACAATTAGTGCTGCAGGCCCACTAGTAGCTTTTAATTTACAGGCCCTGGGCACAAGTAGTGCACTTTACTAGGGACTGATAAGTAGATTAAATTTGCAAATTGGTGATAAGCCAATGTTACAATGTTTGAAGTATAGAGCACATGCACTTTATCACTGATTAGCAGTGGTAAAGTGGCAAGAGTCATAAAGCCAGCAAAAACGAAGCCAGCAAAAACAGTACAAACAGGAGATCTGAAGGCAAAAAGTCTGGGGAAACCACGCTAAGGATGCCAGGCCCAACAAAGACCTACTGTGGGCAATACCATTAATTAAAGTGGGCTTTAGGACAGCCCTTTGGATGGCTTTTATGTCACTGTTGTTTGCTTGCTTCTTATTTTGATGTTGTTTGTTCCTCTTGTTGTATTCCGCTTTAGGTGTCCTATCCGTATATAGGTTTTCCTGAAACATGTCCTTATATAGGCACAATTCGCATTGCCCTTATATAGGCATAGAATCCCAGTCCTTATTTAGGCATTAGTCGTGCACTCCAAATACAGGCATGGTCACCGACATCCGTCCACCCTAACGTCACAACGAGTTCTTAGAAACCAAACCCTTAAGCTCTTGGGAGTTCCCCTAGCACAGGATTATTGATTTCTCCAAGAACTCATCTATTATGCATGAACCGATATACCTTAAGGGTTCATTCCTGACGTCTTCCTCTGTCCGACTTCACGTCAATGCTAACATTCCAAGGCACCTACCAGGTATAAATATACCTTCCCTTGCCCAAGCAAGTTAGCGGAGACCTCGACTTCAGAGGAGCCCGTATCCCGGCCTGACGCACTGAGAAGACGCTGTCATTCCTGCTCGCAGAAGAATCCAGCTTCCAGTGTTCTGACTCCCTTCGCGGGGTGTTAGAGTTTGAGATCCGGCAGGAGATTCCCACCTCTCTCATTCTCAAGGTATGGAGCTGACTAGAACCTAGAGGGACTCTTGGCATCCTAGACTTAACATACTCTTAGTATACCATACTAGAGAATACATCACCTACTTCTTACCTTTCCCTACACCTAGACTAGGTTAGGTACATTGGGATAGAACTAGCTTAGAGAAGCATCGTATGAGTACTCGCATTTTTAGCTCATGTTATTTATTTACGTGAATATATGCTAAAAGATAATGCTAGCGCAGTATTATTTATTTCTACTGCTTACGCTGTACATTATATATCTTGCATACTGTCTTGTGATCATAACAGCTCATATCTCTTACACAAGAAACAAGACTGTTCAATAAAACCTTTTTTTAAACGCCCGTTTATTCTTTCTGTGTAACTCTGAGGAAACTAAGCATGCACAATTAGCTGAGTGAAACTGTTAGAACCGGGGTCTCCAGTTGGCCAGAGTCTGCACCCTGGTTCAAGTAGGGACCACTGATTCCGACAAGGTAGCTTGGCGCGAGGCAGGTAGGCACGCACGAGGCAAGGTGTAAAGTAATTGTGCAGCTTGACACAGTAAAGCACACACAAAGGTCACTACACCAGTTGGTTAGAACAATGGGAATATCTTTATCTCAGTTTCAGGCAAGATCAACAATAAACATTTCCCACAAGAATTATGAACTCTTGAATTGTACTACTTGCTGACAGTGTTCCTTGTGAGAGGAAATAATCCTTCAAGTTCTGGCAGTTTCTTTAGGCAAACATTTGTGCATTTATCAGTTCAGTCTCAGGTCTGTGTTGGCCTGAAAAACGAGCTGAAGGCTAGAATAGTGGGAGTCTTCTAATGTTGGCGCTGTCTCTTAGATGGGAAGTACTGGCGCAAACCAAACAGGTTCTACCTGCAGTGGATTAGACACTGCCCGCAGTCTTTATGTGCCGGTACCACCTTGGCCGAACAGTTCAGTACCTTTAGGATAAAGCAGTTCCCTAGGCGATGGCGAGTTGGCAGTGTCTCTGAGCCTAGGCATTACTTTAGGCAGACAACGATGCAGAGTTGGCGGGACCGCTACTCAACTATGCCGGTACCCCCCCCGGTCCCGCTATTTCCGGAAGGATAGTCCCACCAGCCTTCGGCAGCCCGCTAGTACATACAGGCCGTCCCTGGCGCCCACACCTCGTTTCCTCCAACTTCCCGCAACACGGCAGCTTCCTGCACGCTGTCCGTTACCTGAGGCGGCCACCAGCTACGCGGGTCTCCCAGGACGCCGGATTCTCTCCACAGCTGCCCGAATAGGAGCGGGGCCACCCTCCCGGCCTAGGCGCGGCGATCTCCAGGGCGGTTCCCTCTCCCTGCGGCAGTGACGTCGGGGAAGCCCTGGTTGCCAGGCAACACCCCTCGCGCCTGCACCAATCCCAGCGCGGCCCTGCTCTGACATCAGCGGGGCCACGCGTGGGATTCCCGAGGCCCGCGGGCCGGTGGCGAGGATCCTGGCAGCACTTCTCAGGTCCCAGGCAGCAGCGGTGATTTCACGGGCACATAGCGCTTCTTCCTCACAGCGCTACACAGCACATTCAGGTCCCAGGCAGAGGCGGGGATTTCACGGGCACATAGCGCTTCTTCCTCACAGCGCTACACAGCACATTCAGGTCCCAGGCAGAGGCGGTGATTTCACGGGCACATAGCGCTTCTTCCTCACAGCGCTTTTTGAGCCCAGCGCAGTTGGGGGCCCAGGCTGGCAGCCGGTAATGAGAACACAGTTTGCACTGCAGAGGCAGTTTTCTAGAAAAACGTTGTTGTCCTCTTTAAAGCAAGGCAGTTCCTCAGGCAGGGTTGCAGGGACAGTCCTTGTAGTTTGTTTAGAGTCCCATAACCAGGCAGTCAGTCAGCCTTGTTTGTGGAGACACACT
Source organism: Calotriton arnoldi (assembly GCA_963921515.1). NCBI lineage: Eukaryota > Metazoa > Chordata > Amphibia > Caudata > Salamandridae > Calotriton > Calotriton arnoldi. Next base: position 1,120,872 of record CAWUFW010006589.1, read on the forward strand.
GGAGATGTTATTTCTGGTTCCCCTCTTGCAGGGCAAGATCAGCAGGCAGGCAGGGCAACTCAGCTAACTTGGGGCAGCAGTTCCTAGGAGCAGTCAGCCTCAGTAGTGTAGCAATCCTCCTCGCGCAGCGTCTTCACTCCAGCAGAGAGTCTCCAAGTCCAGTAGTGTAACAGGGATATTTGGTTCCCTCCCTTTCTTTTATACCCTTAAGTCAGGTGACCAAAAAGGCAGCAAGTTCTGGCGCCTGGGGGGTTGGAAGGTTCTGGAAGAATCTAGGGACTCTGTGGTGTTCCCTGTTCCCTCTGTCCTGTCTGTCTATGGTGACAAGAGGCGGGGCCGTCAGAGTTACAGTAGCATCCAGTCCCAGCCTATTCCAGCTACTAGTGCACAGACAGGACGGTGGCCTCACCGCAGGAGCAGGGGCCGGTGGCAGACATCTTTTAGGAGAGAACACCTGCACCTCAGCACTGTTTAGCAGCAATAAGGCGCCCAGAGTCCTATGTCCAACAAAAAATGGCCGTCAGATAAGAGGCAAAAAGGGAACAAATGTAGGGGAAGACCACCCTAGGGCTGACAGGTCTAACACGTGTCCCCCCAGCCGAAAGTGGGGAGAGCTACCCAACCTCTAGGGAGTTCTCGTCACTAAGGTGGAAAAACCTAGAGAGACCGTCAGCATTGGCGTGGTCTATTCCGGGTTGGTGTTCCACCCTGAAGTCCATACCCTGGAGGGAAATGGACCACCTCAACAATTTAGGGTTTTCGCCCCTCATTTGCATGAGCCAACGAAGGGGCCGGTGGTCGGTCTGAATCAGGACGTGCGAGCCAAAGAGGTATGGCCTCAGCTTCTTCAGGGCCCAGACCACCGCAAAAGCTTCTCTTTCTATAGTACTCCTATGTTGTTCCCGGGGAGTAGCCTCCTGGATATGAAGGCCACGGGTTGGTCTAGGCCCTCCTCGTTGAGTTGCGAGAGTACTGCCCCAATGCCATGTTCAGAGGCGTCAGTTTGAACAATGAACTCCTTAGAGAAGTCGGGAGCCCTAAGCACAGGAGCCGTGCACATGGCCTGCTTGAGGGAATCAAAGGCTCTCTGGCAAACTTCGGTCCAAATCACTTTCCTTGGTTGTTTCTTGGAGGTTAGCTCAGTCAAGGGAGCCACAATGGTGCCATAACCCTTGACAAATCGGTGGTATTAACCAGTGAGGCCCAGGAAAGCCCTGACCTCTGTCTGGGTTTTGGGGGGTTCCCAGGTGAGGATGGTTTCAATCTTGGCCTGTAGGGGTTGCACCTTACCCCCGCCCACCAGGTGTCCCAGGTAGACTATGGACCCCTGTCCGATCTGGCATTTGCTGGCCTTGATGGTCAGGCCCGCCTGCTGCAGGGCCTGAAGCACTTCGCGGAGGTGCTCCAGATGGTCCTCCCAGCTGTCGCTGAAGACGGCTATGTCATCCAGGTAGGCAGCGGAGAAGGCCTCTAGACCAGAGAGCACCCGGTTTACCAACCGCTGAAAGGTGGCAGGAGCGTTTTTCAGTCCAAAGGGCATCACCCTAAACTGGAAGTGGCCCTCCGGGGTGGAAAAAGCGGACTTTTCCTTAGCTTCTTCCATCAGGGCGATCTGCCAGTACCCTGACGTGAGGTCAAAAGTACTCAAATATCGGGCAGCCCCCAGCCTGTCAATGAGCTCATCCGCCCTAGGGATGGGATGAGCATCCGTCTTGGTCACGGAGTTGAGTCCTCGATAGTCCACACAGAACCGAAGTTCAGGTGTGGTGCCTGGTGGGGCCGCTTTGGGTACCAACACCACCGGACTGGCCCAGGGGCTGCTGGAGGGCTCGATCACCCCCAACTCCAGCATCTTAGCGACCTCACTCTGGATGCTGGCCTTCACCTTATCCGACAGCCTATAAGACTTGGTTTTGACCGGGAGGCTGTCCCCTGTGTCCACATCATGGGTACACAGGTGGGTAATCCCAGGGGTGAGGGAGAACAAAGAAGAGTACTGCTCCAATACCTGGCGGCAGTCCCTCTGTTGCTCAAGGGTCAAGGACGGGGAGAGAACCACTCCCTCCACCGATCCGTCTTTCTCTTGGGATGCCAGAAGGTCCAGAAGAGGTTCGCTCTCCTCCTCCTTGCTCCCATCAGTCACCATCAGGAGGGTGAGCTCAGACCTCTCCTGGTGTGGCTTGAGGTGGTTGACATGCAACACTCGGTGGGGTTGCCTCGGGGTCTTAAGATCCACTACGTAAGTGGCCTGGCCCTTCTTCTCCAGTATTTCATACGGGGCAGTCCATCGGTCCTGGAGGGCGCTAAGCTCTCCGGGCTCCATGACCCACACCTTCTGTCCAGTGTCCAATTCCACAGGGTGGGCATTCCGGTCATTCCATTCTTTCATGACCGCCTGGCTGGCCTCTAAGTTGTCTGATGCCTCTTTCCACAGCTCAGCCATCTGGCTGCGGAACGCCAACATGTAGCTCACTACATCTTGGGGAGCCTCCTGGGAGGCTTCTCCCACCCCTCCTTCACCAGGCTGAGAGGTCCCTTGACCAGGTGCCCGTACAGGAGCTCAAAGGGGCTGAAGCCCACCCCTTCTGCGGCACCTCCCGGTAGGAAAACAATAGGCAGGGCAAGAGGACATCCCACTTCTTCCTCAGGTCCTCAGGCAGACTCCTGATCATGCCTTTCAGGGTCTTGTTGAATCGTTCAACAAGCCCGTTGGTCTGGGGGTGGTAAGGGGTGGAGAACTTGTAAGTCACTCCACACTCCTTCCACATGGCCTGCATATAGGCGGACATAAAGTTGGTGCTCCTGTCCGACACCACCACTTTGGGGAAGCCCACTCGGGTAAAAATCCCCATCAGGGCCCGCGCCACCACAGGTGCAGTGATGGTCCTCAGAGGGATAGCCTCCGGGTACCGGGTGCCGTGGTCCACCAGGACCAGGATGAACCGGTGACCAGCAGAGGTCGGCGGATCCATCGGCCCCAAAATGTCGATGCCCACCCGCTCAAAGGGGGTACCAACGACCGGTAGTGGTTCCAGGGGGACCTTCAATTTTGTCCCTGTCTTTCCACTAGCTTGACAGGTCACACAGGTCCTGCAAAAGGTATCAGAAGAAATCCTCATCCGGGGCCAATAGACGTGTGGGACTAGATGAGCAAAAGTTTTGTCTTGGCCCAAGTGTCCCGCCAAGGGGATCTCATGCGCTAACTCCAACAAAAAGGCCCGATAGCATTGGGGGACCACTAAGGCCCTAGATGACCCATGCACCGGAGCCTTGGGCTCACTGTAAAGGAGGCCGTCCTCCCAATAAATGTGGTAATTCCCTGAAACATTTCCGGCTGCTTGGGCTTCGGCCTGTCGCCGCATGCCCTCAAGGGTGGGGCACTCCTTCTGTGCCCGACAAAACTCCTCCCGGGTAGGCCCTCCTTTCACCTGCCACTCTGCAGGGGTTGGCAAGTCCCCCACGGGAACAACGTCACCCTCCGTGGACTCCGGTGCGACCGCTGCGGGTGCCCCATCCATCACACGTAGGGCGTTCTCCGAGCGTTTTCCTCATCAGCAGCTGGCTGGGCCATTGTCCCAGGCTCCAACCCTGGTTGACTCCCTTTCCGGGCAGCCATGGACCGGGTAATTGCACAGGTCCATTCTGGTAATCCCAGCATCTCCGCGTGAGCTTTGAGCTCCACCTCCTTCCAGGCAGTGTGCTCAAGATCATTTCCCAACAGACAGTCGATTGGCATGGCAGGGCTTACTGCAACTCTTAGAAGGCCTGAAACCCCTCCCCACTCAAAGGGAACCTGGGCCACGGGATAGTGGCCCTCCCGGTTGTCAGCCATCACAACTGGGTGAAATACATCAGGCACCACTTGCTCCGGGGACACCAGCTGACTCCTTACCATTGTCATGCTGGCACCTGTGTCCCTCAGAGCCTCTACCCCCGACCATTTAGGGTGACCCACTGCCTATACTTGGTAGTATTTGCGGGCACATGGATCGTTGGGACCATCTCCCTGTCTCCCAGGGATACTAGGGTCAGCCCTGCCCACTCCCCCCATTATCTAGGGGCAGCTCCTCCCCCAGCACTACACTCGCCACCCCGGGGTTCTTACCTCCAGTAGGGGCTGGGGTCCTTTTCCCGACACTGGGGATCCCCCTTGTAGTGTCTAACCTCCCCACACTCGTAGCACCAGACAGTTCTGGGCTGCTGACCTTTGTCAGGATAAGTGGGCTTCTGGTAGCCAGATTGGGGCTGGGATCCAAATCCTCTCCCTTGCAATCTGTTTTGGGGGCCTTTGGAGAACTCCTTCTTTTTATCTCCCCCTCTCTCTTCTGGGGGAAACCCTGTCCACCCTTTTGGGGGAACCCCCAAATCCCCTGTTGGACACCCTGGTACTGACCCAGGTGTCCACCTCCTCCGCAAGCTTCCTCGGATCGGTCAGCTTGCGGTCCACCAGGTGTTGGCGCAGCTCTGGAAAACATTTCTCTAGAAGGTGCTCTCTTAGGATCAAATTATACAGCCCTTCATAATCAGTTACCTCGCTGCCCCGCACCCAACCTTCCAATGCTTTGCGGGCGTAATCCAGGAAATCTACCCAGTTCTGTGTGGGAAGTTTGTGGCTATTCCTAAACTTCTGCCTATACTTCTCAGGGGTAAGACCAAACTTCTTGACTAACACTTCCCTCATGACAGGATAGTTGGTCTGATCTGCCTTGTCTAGTGTAAGGAGTGTGTCCCTCCCCACCGGAGGCATGTACCTGTACAGGCTACCCCCCAATAACTCTCAGGGACCCCATGGGCTTTTAAGGACACTTCATAGGCCGCTAGCCACTTGTCAATATCATCCCCCACATTAAAACTGGCCACAACATCTTTCGGCATATAGAACCTGGACTCACGTGAAGCTTCAGTTGGTACGCTGCCACCATTTGTTTTGCTGTTAGCCCCTATTTGTAGGGATCTGATTTCCAGCTCCTTCAGGCTGAGCTCATGGGCAAGTTTTCTTTCCTCCATAGCCAGCCTCTTCTCTTCACGCTCCTGCTCTACCCTGGCAAGCTGTAGCTTAAGCTGTCTCTCCTTCCTCCTGTCCTCTAATTCCTCTGATGACCAGCTCCTCACTGAGACACTACTGCCTGCCCTTGAACGCCTTCCTGGCCCTGCCAACACATTGTCGCTAGCATCTATATGCAGTAGGTCCAACTCTCCTGGAGCGTCATGCTCTACCCGCTCCTCGTCCCTTTCCCCTTCCGGGTGGGCCAATGCCCATGCTCTCAAGGATTTTTGAAGCTCTTCCCTCTTGGCGCCTCGCTTGAAGAACACCCCTTTTCCCTGGCAGAACTCCTTAAGCTGCGCCACCGTGTACATTTCCAGGTTGGCCAGCTCGAATTCCATCTTGCTAGGTGGGGCCTCAGACGTTCTCAGGAAAACCACTGGGACTTAGGCAAACAGGCTTTGAACAAGAGCACTTGCAATCAGGCAGTCAGGGAGAATTTCGAGCTTGCGTTACGTCAGGTGTAGGATTGTGGCGCACACTGGGTCACCATAGGGTGCTGCACAAGCACAAGTCCTAATCCCACCTCTGAACACCAATGTTAGAACCGGGGTCTCCAGTTGGCCAGAGTCTGCACCCTGGTTCAAGTAGGGACCACTGATTCCGACAAGGTAGCTTGGCGCGAGTCAGGTAGGCACGCACGAGGAAAGGTGTAAAGTGATTGTGCAGCACACATCCACCCTGACACGGTAAAGCACACACAAAGGTCACTACACCAGTTGGTTAGAACAATGGGAATATCTTTATCTCAGTTTCAGGCAAGATCAACAATAAACATTTCCCACAAGAATTATGAACTCTTGAATTGTACTACTTGCTGACAGTGTTCCTTGTGAGAGGAAATAATCCTTCAAGTTCTGGCAGTTTCTTTAGGCAAACATTTGTGCATTTATCAGTTCAGTCTCAGGTCTGTGTTGGCCTGAAAAACGAGCTGAAGGCTAGAATAGTGGGAGTCTTCTAATGTTGGCGCTCTCTCTTAGATGGGAAGTACTGGCGCAAACCAAACAGGTTCTACCTGCAGTGGATTAGACACTGCCCGCAGTCTTTATGAGCCGGTACCACCTTGGCCGAACAGTTCAGCACCTTTAGGATAAAGCAGTTCCCTAGGCGATGGCGAGTTGGCAGTGTCTCTGAGCCTGGGCATTACTTTAGGCAGACAACGATGCAGAGTTGGCCGGACCGCTACTCAACTATGCCGGTACCCCCCTGTCCCGCTATTTCCGGAAGGATAGTCCCACCAGCCTTCGGCAGCCCGCTAGTACATACAGGCAGTCCCTGGCGCCCACACCTCGTTTCCTCCAACTTCCCCCAACACGGCAGCTTCCTGCACACTGTCCATTACCTGAGGCGGCCACCAGCTACGCGGGTCTCCCAGGACGCCGGATTCTCTCCACAGCTGCCCGAATAGGAGCGGGGCCACCCTCCCGGCCTAGGCGCGTCGATCTCCAGGGGCGGTTCCCTCTCCCCGTGGCAGTGACGTCGGGGAAGCCCTGGTTGCCAGGCAACACCCCTTGCGCCTGCACCAATCCCAGCGCGGCCCTGCTCTGACGTCAGCGGGGCCGCGCGTGGGATTCCCGAGGCCCGCGGGCCGGTGGCGAGGATCCTGGCAGCACTTCTCAGGTCCCAGGCAGCAGCGGTGATTTCACGGGCACATAGTGCTTCTTCCTCACAGCGCTACACAGCACATTCAGGTCCCAGGCAGAGGCGGTGATTTCACGGGCACATAGCGCTTCTTCCTCACAGCGCTACACAGCACATTCAGGTCCCAGGCAGAGGCGGTGATTTCACGGGCACATAGCGCTTCTTCCTCACAGCGCTTTTAGAGCCCAGCGCAGTTGGGGGCCCAGGCTGGCAGCCGGTAATGAGAACACAGTTTGCACTGCAGAGGCAGTTTTCTAGAAAAACGTTGTTGTCCTCTTTAAAGCAAGGCAGTTCCTCAGGCAGGGTTGCAGGGACAGTCCTTGTAGTTTGTTTAGAGTCCCATAACCAGGCAGTCAGTCAGCCTTGTTTGTGGAGACACACTGGAGATGTTATTTCTGGTTCCCCTCTTGCAGGGCAAGATCAGCAGGCAGGCAGGGCAACTCAGCTAACTTGGGGCAGCAGTTCCTAGGAGCAGTCAGCCTCAGTAGTGTAGCAATCCTCCTCGCGCAGCGTCTTCACTCCAGCAGAGAGTCTCCAGGTCCAGTAGTGTAACAGGGATATTTGGTTCCCTCCCTTTCTTTTATACCCTTAAGTCAGGTGACCAAAAAGGTGGCAAGTTCTGGCGCCTGGGGGGGTTGGAAGGTTCTGGAAGAATCTAGGGACTCTGTGGTGTTCCCTGTTCCCTCTGTCCTGTCTGTCTATGGTGACAAGAGGCGGGCCGTCAGAGTTACAGTAGCATCCAGTCCCAGCCTATTCCAGCTACTAGTGCGCAGACAGGACGGTGACCTCACCGCAGGAGCAGGGGCCGGTGGCAGACATCTTTTTAGGAGAGAACACCTGCACCTCAGCACTGTTTAGCAGCAGTAAGGCGCCCAGAGTCCTATGTCCAACAGAAAA